>CM033346.1:4409833-4819833 GCA_019395295.1 Osmanthus fragrans
TCAAAGAAGATAAAAATTAAAGCCTCAGCTCTATCACAAATTTAGACATTAACGTTAGCGCACATTTTGACACAATCAAATCAAAGTAATCTTCCAAGAAAACACATGATTGTACATAACAAATTGCATGACAAGCGCCACGAAAGTACAAAACTCAACCAAAATATTGAAATTTGAACTTAATAATGACTTTCAGCATAATTATGAGCGTTTTCACTCACAAAATGACTAAAAGGCCCTACAAATCGTCTATAATTTTTTTTTTTTGAATGCAATTACGAAGGCTTTCACTCATAATTGAAATTAAATGGTTGAAAGGCCAAAGGAATTCTAAATATCTGCCTTGCATCAAAGCAAAAATTATGATTCACCCTCTTAAAAATCTTAGTATTCTCAAATTGAAGTGCCCTTTTCGGCTGGAAAATCACCATAAACTTCTTAGGCTATGTTTGATAGCTTAGAAAATGGGTGAAACAAGAAAACTAATTTCACTTTTTGACAAAAAGCAGTGATTGATTACTCATTATTTCCATGGAAAGTCTATTCCATCTTTGTCCCACATGCTCACCAATTCAAGGATTTTGGGGTGTGAAAATTTATTTTCCACCTTTTTGGTTTTATTTTTAGCAATTGGAACACATTCTAAATTCAATGGTAAAAAAAATTATCCATTTAATTGACAATTTGCATGAAAAAACGAAACCAAACGAGGACAAAAAAAATTTAATTTTTTTAAATTATTTTTTTTACTTTTTGGCAATCCAAACAAATTTTAATACAGAATGTAAAAAAATTTATCCCAAAAAGTAACAATTTGCATAAAAAACAAAGCCAAACGAATTAGGTGGAAAATTATACCAATCAAACACCATTAATTACAATTCACTCTAAAACAAATTCTAGGCAATTCAATTCCCTGAAATTCATTTTCTTTCTACCCAAATTTCACCATTGCAATCAAATGCACCCTTATTTCTTCCTTCAAACAAAAACTCGCCCAAAACACACTTAAAACCCTAAAACCTTTCTGATGTTTTTATCTGCCAAAGTTTATTGTATTTTTAATGCTCGATTTAGTTAAAAGAAGTATTAATTATGAGCCCAAGCGAAGACCACCGAGTCAAAAGGGTTAAAAGAAGAAAATTAATAGAGTCAAATGGGTTCAAGTTACAGGTTTGAATCCCATCAAATTTTATAAGATAATTAGGTTAAGTTGAGTGAGGTCAAATTTAACAAATAATACATTGCCTATGTTTCAGAAACATAATTTGAAAATTAAAAGTTACTGCTATTATACAGTCAATCGTACATGCAAAATTACTAATTATTATTCACACATTTCGTGATATTCCTCCTAAAAAGTTACTAATAATCTTTCCTCAATAGATAAATTACCTCAGAAAATTTTCTTTTAATCCAACAAACCCACTAGCATTCCCCTCCCCCAAGAAAAAGTAAAAAAGAAAAAAGCAGGAGTACCAAAAGAGATTAATATATTGTCAAATGGAACGTACCTTTCGTTTCATCTGAACTCATGTGAGCATCTCTCGAAGAATGTGACTTTCCAACCATAGAAATTACAAAGGATATCCTCCTTTTGCCAATCCCCTTACCTGTAATTTTTTAGCACTTTTGTTACGTATTGAGCAAGATTATATAAAACAGTTAATAAAATTTTAACTTCTTTTTCATTTATTAATGTTTATAGTGTCCAGTCTAACTTACTAAACATGTCATAAGTTGTCCCTTGTAGTTTTTTATCGATACCAACAATATTGCTTTTAAGATTTAAGATAGAAAGCCACTTTAAAGGATACATATCAGACAAATGCACAAGCGGTACGCATGCTATTTGATGTTGAAATACTACTTGACAATATACTGTCCACCTTTGTCTGAATACTTGTAATGAATTTTTACCTTGTCTAGCTTTGATAAATTGTATTAATATTCATGAAGAAAAATAAACCTAAAAAAACAGACCTTTTTTCTTCTTTCTGTTGGCTTTGTTTACTGCAATTGGTTTAATTTGCCTTTGTGGGGGTAATCATATAGAAGTCTACAGTATACCCTCTCAAATACTTGCATTTTATCTTCAATTACTCAGAGGAAGTTCAAGTGAGATTTTCTTTTACTGCCTTAGACATTTCTTGTCCTAAGCCTTTTTCCTACTCGGGCCGCGGTCCTAATTTGGCCTTCAAAATAGAAAGACTCAGTCTTCGGGAGAGCTTAGCAACGGACTCATCCGTTTCGAGAAACCAGACAATATTGGTGGGAAGTTGGGAAGAAACTTTTAAGATATGGTTTTGCCTTCTGAAGTTATGTAGAATATGCATATAAATAAAAAGGATGAAATATCTGAGTGGTGTAGGGATTGGTCTGAGTCTTGTTTTTGGGTGCATTTTGCTGGCTTTGCTTTTTGAGGTTTACTATTTATTATGGTGGAAAAATAGGATTATCAAGAGAAGTAATGAAGATGGTCATTACAAGAGCCCAGCAACAGAATTTTTCTACAAATTCTGTTGCAAAAAGCCATCTTCTTCAAGCACAACTGGTGCCCAAGAAATAAGTTTCTCAGAGACATTTTATCAGACACCACAAGCTCAACAAATTCATGACAATTCAAACAACAACAAGGACTTGCAGTTAAATCCCTTTGGATCAGAAGATGTCATGCCAAGATTTCTCTTCACTATAGAAGAAGAAACAAGAGAAGATTTGGAATCTGAAAATGGAAGATCCAGTTTTGACATCAGGAGGAAAAAAACAAGAAGTAAAAGTTCGAGTGATTTACTTCACAATTTTGCTGAAACTCCATTCTTGACTCCTGTTGCTTCACCCTCATATTTTACTCCTCCTTTAACCCCATCATCATTATCATCATCAGATAATCATATTCAAAAGGGCTGTTTTAATCCACTACATGAATCAGAAAGTGATGCAGCGTTCAATAAATTGAGGTCTTCCCCACCTCCAAAATTGAAGTTCTTGAGGGATGCAGAAGATAAACTTTATAGGAGAAAATTCATGGAAGAAGTGGGACACAGTCAAAATCACAGTTTCGAAGAAGAGTATCATCCTTCAAGCGCTTCAGAGGTACTTCCTATGGATTATTGTCCTCCGTACTAAAACAGCAATCCCAATAATTAGAACCCTAATCATGATGAATGAATTAACCAGTTGATGTTAGTGCAGATTTTGGTTTCACTGTTTCTTTGATTAAACGTATAACTATCACTTTTCTTTTTCTTTTTTTGTATCTTAGTTTTCCTTTTTTCAGTGTGTATATTATTTTCATTTACTTCTTTCCCACCGGGGATTTTTATGAAGTATTGGTTGGGATTGTACTCAGAAACTAAATGGGTAGGGTAGATAATTTTATTTTGTTGCCCTTGTTTGAGCCTCATTTTAGAGGAAAAATATATTTTAAAATAGTGATTTTTTAGAGAATGCAACGTTAAAAAATAAAAAGAAACGTATAAAAAATATTTACTGAAGAACACATGATTAAAAATGAATTTTGAAAAAAATAGGACTTCAATTTGATCATTTTGTTCATTAAATGTATGGTAAATCATAGTATACATGGATATCGAATGGATCAATCAGAGTATTCCAATATCAAGAATCACTCATTACACTTTATGTATTTCATAAATTGAATTATTTGGATTCATGTAATTATTGGAACCGAATCAAAAACTTCAATTCTAGTACGGGTTCGATTCTATCATTAATATATATTTTTAAAAAAATCGCCAGCTTACAATACAAATTATTTTCCAAATATCTAGAAAAATAGAAGAAATAAAATATGTCACTAATTACATAACTCAACACTTTTTCAATCCAGTGTATATATGTCACCAAATAACATCCAAATATCTAGCATAAAGCATCCAATATCTAGCAGAATATGCTACCAAATAACATCCAATATGCAGCAAAGCATAAACACTAAATTATATACCCAAAGAACAAACAAAAACTGGAAATCAACAATAAGAAAATACTAGATTTTATAAATGCTAAAAACAACATAAATTCATTGCTCTTAAAATAGCATAACTGTCAACATTATCGATTTTCTTTCCATCCCGTCGGTTCCTTTAATACTTACGATTTCGGTTCAAGAATCAAAAAACGTTATGGAGTCGGTCTATTCTTGATTCTCAATTTCGAATCTTAATTTTTTTCTAGAACTGGATCATAATCTCTAATTTCTATTCAGGAGTTTGATTTCAGTTAAAATATCAGTCCTTAAATTACACGAAATCGAGCACAAACCAGCACGACTTCATTTTTAAGTAGCAATAGTCACTCCAACATTGAACACAGCTTGTTGGCATGACATGTTCTGGGCTGTAGTCTGTAAAGCTATTATTTTTTTCCAAAACACAAAATCCTGTTAAGATTTGAGGGTCAATCTTAAAAGGTTAACATTTTTAAGAGGAGTAGTCCAAAATCTTATAAATTGGCCTATGTTTACATTTTTAATCGATGTGGGATTATATCCCTTAACATGCCCCGCAAGATAGTGATTCGTTTGAGCAGATCAATCTTAAAATTCGTATACTCATTTTTTGAGTTTTAATCGGATCGAATCGCTCGTTGGAGTTTAATGGGCTCTAATACCATGTAAAGATTTAGAGGTCAATCTTAAAAGGTCAACCTTTTTAAGAAAGTAGTCCAACACTTTATAAATTGACCTATATTTACGTTTTTAATCGATGTGAGATTATATCTCTTAATAAAGCCTTGATTATCAGTTTAATAGACTGCGAACCTCTACTGTCAATTCTGATATGGCTCGACAACAGAATCTGGCTAATACATTTTTGACAAAGGAAAAGTTTATTGTACAATTGAGGATCTGACTGGGATTGATGTGGAGAGATTATCCAAAGGTAGGTGAGGACAAGTAAAGATTTGTTTCATTCAATCTCTATGCCTCCTAGTTGTTCAATGTTCCTGTCTTTTTTCAGGTACATATATAAATGGTTATAGTATCGACTAGAAGTATAAGAATTATTTTCTGTCTTTGATAAAAGGTTACATTAAAAAAAAAAAAAAAAGGTAAAAATAACTGTATATTTTTATATATTAAACTAAACGCTTCAATTGTTAGAATTTTAATAAATGTGTTTCTTTTGAAATCATTTTTTATTCTCTAAAAATGAATTTTCCAATGTTAAAACATGTCCTGAATTTTATCATTTTTACAAAAGTGGGTGATTCAAATTAATCTGTAAAGTTATTTCAATCGCTGATCTATGATTTTGTTCTCAACATACCATTTATTTAGCATCCGTTTGGTAAAATTTATGAAGGATCAAAATTTAATTTTCAACCATATATTTTCGTAAATATACAAGTACTACTCATTTATTCACAATTCATTTCTATCTATTTATAAGTTTATAAATTCTCCTAATGGAGACTTGAATTTTATTGTTATCATAGTTGTAACTTTTTATATGAGTTTTGATTTTTTTTTTTACTTTAAAGAGGTTTTCCGACGAACTTCTATAGGCTCCGTTTGGTACTCATTTTTTCTCCATAAAAATGAAAAATATGATCATTATCAATCACATCCAGCCACCATTTTTTACTTTTCATCTCTCGTGTGGAATCCATAATGATTTTTTTTTTTTCTTTTTCATTATACAAAGAATGAGAATTAAACGAGGCCATAATTTTAACACTAAAGAGGAACGAACTCGGCCACCTCAAACTCAATATATAGACACACACACAGAGTACAAAAGTAAAAATGGATTTACATTGTGTGCCTAGCTAGGGCAGGGTGACGTTTTGGCCTTTTTCATTAACCCGTGACATTGTCTCGTGCGTAAAGCGAAAGGTGCTCCCATTGATTAAACTTTTTTGCAATATCATTCCTGTCATTAATAGGGAATTTATGTGCTCGTGTGAATTTTAAAATGTGTCGAATTGCTCATGTGAATCTAATGAATTTTAATATCATATTAAGATTTGAAGAATTCATTAAAAATGTCAACTTTATTAATATCAGTATTCCAAATCTTAATATATTGGTTATAATTTTGATATTTATTTATATGAGATTTATTCTTTAACATTTATGAATGAAATCGTCAAGTTGAAAAATAAACATAAGTTGGATCGATAAGTTAAAACAAAATGAAGTTAGATGAACATAAAAAAAAAATTGTAAGCTAGGTGACCTTTACGTCGGATCCACGAATTTAGTTAAGGGGGCTGAAGCAGTGATGAACTGACATGTTACCTATGCTAGCATGTCGAAGATGTCATGTGACGTATTTTTTTTTCTACAACTTGACACGATTGCATCAATCAATAATTCAACATTGCAACAATAATTCAAAATTCCAACAAAAAGTAGCAAGACAACAATATTCAAAAATAAGTCGATAAGATAACATTAAATTATTGTGTTATTGCTTCGAATTAATCACTCAACAAAGTTGAAGTTGTGTCAACTGAGAGCCATTGAAGTCCAATGTTATTAGGTATATGCAGACCTATATATTTGGTCAGCTCTTCAATTTTGACCAAAATTAGCCGATAACTGTTGAATATTAATTTTTTCTTTAAAATTAAATATTTTTCTCTATTTATTTGTAAAGTGTTAAAGATTGCTTGAAAATGGAAAGAGAATTAGTATGACGTATGGTCATTCACAATGTTTGGCTCGATCTCAAGGATCTGAGATAGAAACGACCTCTAGAGAAAGAACTATAGAAAACAAGTGAATTCAAATTGTAATTTGTATATTCTACTAGAGGGAAGAAATTTTTGGTGAAGTGAAGGGAAGAAATTTTCAATGAAAATTATGGAGGCAAAATTTGGGGGTGGGAAAGACGTATGGGAAAGGGTTTTGTTATTTTTGGAGTTTTGTTATTTGGATAAAAAAAAAATTATCTGTCCTCTCTCTCTCTCTCTCTTTTTTTTTTTTTCTTTTTTTCAATTATCTTTTCCCTTCAAATTACATTTTGTATGGCCTAAAAATACAATTAGTAAAAAGAAAAATTTCCTGCTAATTCTTAGTCTACAAGCAAGTCGAACAATTTTTTGGCAAAAAATATATCTTGACTGTTAAGTCGGGAAAAATATAAATTTTTGTGAGCTTAAATCTTTCTGCAATTGAAAATTTTGCAAAAAAAAATTATAGCCCTACCCAATGTAATTTTTATGGGGGAAAATGATCTTCTCTTACAAATTTCAATTTGTCTCCCAAAATTTTATAGGCTCAAATCTAAAAATTTGAAACAAATCATAGCCCTGCAAAACATCATTTTTGTGGGAAAAATTAAAAATTTCCTACAAATTTCAATTTGTCAATGGAAATTTTGTAGGGCAAAAGCCTTCCCATTATTGAAAATTTTAAAACAAATTATTTCCCTACAAAATGTCATATTTGTGGGGAGAAAATGAATTCTACATACAAATCTCAATTTGTCTCCGAAAAATTTGTAGTCACAAGTCTAAAAATTTGAAACAAATCATAGCCCTACAAAATATCATTTTTGTGGGAAAAAGTAAACTTTGCCTACAAATTTCAATTTGCCAATGGAAATTTTGTAGGCACAAGTCTAAAAAATTGAAACAAATCATAGCCTTACAAAACATCATTTTTGTGGAAAAAAATAAATTTTGTCTACAAATTTCAATTTGTCAATGAAAATTTTGTAAGAAAAGTATAAATTTCTTGTAGTGTACATTCTATTTCATAAGTTTTAGGTCAAATTTTATGTCCCTTAAAAGTTTTTTCTTTGCAAATCCATTAGTAGGGATTATGATAAGATGTTACTATCTTTGGTTCGTTTTTAAAATCAACTTTTTTTTTTTATTTGCTTATATTGATTATTATGAAGAAAGAACGAATGAAACTAAGAAAAAACACAACATGTAATTCGTAATATTTGGTAGTTTTGTATCTTCCACGTTGTATTTCAAACGTTGGTGTACATATGCTCAACTCATTTGAACAGAGTACGTTCAATCTACTCGAACAAAGCCCCAATTTTTCAGAATAAATTTTATAAAAAAATAATTTTTTTAAAAAAATGTGAGGTTAAAAATAAGAAAAATTTATGAATTTACATGCATATTATTTTATTGGGAGATTAGTAGTTCTAGAATTTGGAAAAAGATAAATTTTAAAGAATTGTGTTAATAAGAGGCTAAATATATAATTATTAAATGATAGAGTTAAGTATACACAATCAAATTGGTTGCGCAGCCACCTTAACTTACTAATTGATTGAAGTGTGTGGATTCTGACCGCAGAGATGTAGCCTTTTTTCTAGTTTCTACTTTCTAGATATCGACTTGGAGTTGGATATATAGTTTCTAGAGTTCTATTATATTTCAAACTATACATTTGTCAATAAAAGGTGTTTGGAAAGTTCTTATAAACAGTTAAATAAGTGAGAAATAAGTTGATAATACTTACAATTTTACAAAATATGTAAATAAAAATTTCTTTGACAATTTATAAACTCCAACCATACATAATTTGTCTTCAGCTTATCTCAATCTTTTGTTACAAAAAATAAAAAAATAAAAAATCATAACTACAATAATTTATAGTTATGATGCTTGTACAGATTCATTTTGTCAGATTGGTGTCAGATTCATGATTGGATAGTTGAAAAATATTTTTAACACAACTGTCAGTAAAATCCTGCCAAGTATGAATCTGGCACCATTCTTAAAAAATGAATCTGTACATCTAACATATCTCATTTTTTTACGTTATAATTGTAAAGTTATGTTTTATGAAGTCACATGAGCAACATATAGTTGGAGGTAAGTTTCACACCCTAATTAGTTAATAAAGCGTGTTACATTAATCTTAGAAGCATTTACAAAACAAATCAAGAATCACGGCTTTTTTCTTATTATTCAAGAAGTTGACCAGAAAAAAAATAAAACAAAATGGTTTGAAATTGCTATATGTCCCGAGCAAACAATAAAATGTAGATTGCATCTGTCCCATAGACAACTCACACCGAGCCATCCAACTCAATTCGATCCATTTTACACCTTTTAAAATAAAAATAGTTAGAATTTCAATCTATACATGCTGCAACAATAGAAATATCGTACAACTAAAAGTTCATAAATTTTGTCTCAAATCATTAAATTTATTTTTTAATTCCTGTATTTTTTTCCACGTTATTTCTTGTTAGTTTGGGGTAAGAAATTAATGGTGTGAAACTATAAAATAAATATTTCTAGAAGGAAAGCGTCACGGCACATAAATTCTTAAGAATACTAAGCAAGGAAGCAACATTGAATACAACCAATTCACACACCAACTCACTTAACTCACTGCTGCTTGATAAGTATATTGCTTTTATGAAACATGCATCATTAGTCCTCAACCTTCACTAAGTAGTAAGTTATTTCTTAACCTTTAAAAAATATATATTAATCCTCATCTTTTCATTTTATTTATACAATCAATCTTTGCCATCAATGATGACAAACAACATCACTTCTTAGTTTTAAGTTTTCTAAACCATGCCATTTTGGTTCCTCTCCACATTCTAATCGGACAATCCATGATTTTACGTATGATTTTTTTAACCTATATTTCGATATAGAAAGATATCATTATTTCTTCACCATGGGTTCTCGTATCTGACTCAAGTAAAGATCAATACTCAAAGGCTTGATAGACAATCCAAATAGGTAAAAGTGTAGACTCGCCAATCAGTTTAAAGTGAGACTGACTAAAGCAAACCAGAAGACTACAATTCGTGTTTTCCTCTTTCAATTTCTAACCTTTCAAAGATATCTTTTGCTTGTTAGTTTGATTTCTGACCTATTTGAGCCCCATTTTTGTGTGTAGAATGCATTTTGAAATAGTAGATTGAAGGTGAATATGTGATTAAAAAATAAGAAAAAATTTGAATTTACGTGTAATATTATTTTATTGAAAATTGTGTGGTTGAAAAGAAAAAGAGAGAAAAATGTATTTTAAAAATAATGGGGATCAAACAAGATCGACATTTTTAGTCAGTGCCTACCCCTATTCTCTAAGTCACCCACATCTGTGGAATCTTCACTTCAAAACGGGAAGTCACGCCTTAAACTAAAACCAAAGTGTTGACGCTTAGGTAGACGCTAAAATCGTAATTGTCGAAATCTTCTTTAAAAGTGTCGCATGATTCTCATGAAAATATGACTCGGTTTAAATTTTTGGACAAAGATTCAAATTTTATGCAACATCTAGATTCATAGAATACGAGGATCAAGATACATATGATGATTTAATGTAGATTTGGACAATTTTTATAATTGAAGATTGATTAGTGACCAATTTGCTTACATTATAAAAATTGACGATCAACTTGCTACTAGAGCAACAAGTTAGAGACCAGTACTTTTCAACATGGGTGCCCAATCACGTTTGGTTACTTCATACTTGGGAGGCAAGAAAATTCTAGAAATATGGAAGATTCGTTGTGCTTGACTCGCTTGGCTCGCCAATGACGACTCACCAACTCAGCAACACAATCACACTTACGTTTTCAATGACGGACGCGATCACGGATCACCGTACCACTTGATCCATGATGATCCATTTCCAGCAAGAAATATGCAGTGTGTTACGTCACTGCAAAAGGTCAATTAAATAAAGTCAAAGCGTACAACTACTAAAGCATATCTTCTCACCTGAAATTACGCACCTATAAATATGTATATCACCTTTGAGTCTTTTTCTCATTATTTACATTCCGATACATACACACACATATTATATATATACATTCTGTTGTTCTTGTAAAAAGATATCATGGTATTAGATATAAAAATTATGATGAAGAGGGGTAGAGAGGAAGAAGAAGTTTATCAGAACATGAAAAGCATGGCGAATTGCTTGATGTTACTCTCTAACGGCGGCGGCGAGTTTGATTCAGCCGTTGACAGCTCTGCTGCCCGTGTTTTCGAGTGCAAGACATGTAACAAGCAGTTCCAGTCGTTCCAGGCGCTCGGCGGCCACCGGGCCAGTCACAAGAAGCCGAGACTTATGGGAGAACAACATTCCAGCGAGTTGAAGACATCACCAGCGAAGCCTAAAACGCACGAGTGCCCTGTTTGTGGGATGGAATTCGCAATTGGACAAGCTCTTGGAGGGCACATGAGGAAGCACAGAACAGCGGCCGTTAATGAAAGCCACCAGCTGCCAACGGCGCAGCCCACCTTGTCTTTGACTCCTCCATATCCTCATCCAATTGTTAAGAGATCGAATAGCAGGAGGGTTTTCAGTTTGGATTTGAACTTGACTCCATTGGAGAACAAGTTTCTTCTCTTCGGGAAAATGGTTCCTGCTATTGATTGTTGACGGAAAATTTGAGAGAGACACATAATTCAATGTATATTTCATTATTTCCATTGACATCAGAGTCACTTATACGCGAATCTGTTTTGTTCAATGCCATATATATTAGAAGTATTAGGTTACCCTTCTTAACAAAATTTACATTTTTTTTAAGGCAGTACTTCAAAACTCAATATCATACAGCGCGCAAAAAAAAAAAAAAAAAAAAATCCAAAACTTAAATGAACAATTGAATTTTAAGATTTGTGTTTTCATACGAGCCACCACCAGAGGACATGTTGAGTTTATATTTGAAAATAATAATTACTTGGCATACTCCTTTTAATAAGATTAATAATATCAAACTCCATCTCTCATGAGGTGGCTGAGTTGATGAAATAGAATGATATTATGAGTACAGAGAAATTTCACAGAATACACACAGAAATTTGAAATTGATGGACTGGATTCAAATATAGAGGGAAACACACAGATACACACATAGAATTTTTTCAATTCAAAATTCTGTACAAAATCTGGCAACATTTCCTGTACCTCAAGAAATTTTCGATGAAGTAAGCGAATACAGAGGCCTTTGATCACGAGTACGATTTCCGCTACCAACATTTTCTCGGTCAAGTCTATTTAGTGTTATTAATCTGGTTGGCGTGGTTTCCAGATTATTGTGTTAATCCCGAGCGTTTACCCAGTGCGCACCCGAAGGATAGCGACTGCGGATTTCTCTGTCAACAAAAAATAAAAATAAAATAAAATAATATCAAACTCCAAATAGTAAATACTATCTTAATTAAGGATTGGATAGACCCTAAAAATGTTGGTGAGACTCTTTGATTCTATCAGAATGTTAAAGAGGGTTACGTAAATATTTCAATTAGAGCAAGTTGACATATTACTTTAGTTTGATCACCTAAGTCAATAATCATTATAAACACGTCTTCTTCGAAGCTTTATCTGAGAAGCAAAACACCATTCCAAATTGCGATCAACAAGACTACTATGACGGGGTAAAGTCTTTTTTCGAGTTGGCTAATTCTTAATTGGAAAAATAGCACATAAATTGGGTGGTGGCAAAATTTAAACTTTTATAATGTAAAATTATTTTTAAAAAAACTCTATATATACAATAAAAAATATTATGAGATTTTTAAAACTAATCCTGTCACCTTTTTTTTTTTTATATTCGCAACTGTTGTCATAGATAGTTAACAAGGTTGATATTTTACAAGAAAGACTTCGAATTAGGAGTAAGATGAATCTACTCCTAATAGATAAAATAATCAATTTTGCGTGTACATCACCTCTAGATGTTGTAATTCACTTCATTGACATACGTATCAATAGAGCACTGTTCTTGAATTTAAGGTCTTGAAAACCTTGAAGAATTCGATTCTCGTAAACTAGGGTTCAAAAGCCATCCATCGATTTATAATTACCACCTTGAGATCTTATCACATTTTTATCTTTCAAAATCAAAGAGACACAGTAAAATCACATATATTCAGAGTACATGTTGACTTTGTACTATTTGTTGGTCGAGTTTCTATTCTGAATTTGAATATGTTTCAATCTAATTAGACATTAGGTGGCATGCTTTATTAATAATGAAAATAGCCATACCTCCAGTTAAAAGTGCAATAGAAGAAATCTTATCGTGTCTAGGCACGGGAAGGACAATGTAAAAAGGTCATACTCCTCATAATCATATATACATCGAGTGTAGTGTCTTTTCATTTCTTGGTTACTTTCGGACTCGTTACTTGAAAGAGAGATTGAGTAAACTTATTATATGATTCCTCAAGTTCGGAAAGTCCGTAGCATCTTCACAATCAAAATCCCCAATAAATTATTTTATTCTCAGATAAAAAGATGATGTTTTCACTCTGAAGTTATCTCTATTAACTATACACATTTATATACGAGTCTCATGTTGCTGAAGTTACTCCTTGATATTAGGACTTGGAGCCCGAGAAGATTCAATGTTTTCAATATTTCTAAAAGCATTTCATGTTTATCATAATTCTGTAACAAACCCATTGACAATTTGGTTCCCTGTAACAACCAACTACATATTAAAAACTTCAAAAAAAAAAAAAAAAAAAAAGGTGGTGGGAGATAATTGTTTGTTACAAAACTGATTACATTACTTATTGTAGTGTGTTCAATGGTGAAACTAGGATATTAGAGTTGGGGGTTCTAAAATCGAAAATATTGAGGTGAAGAAAGGAGGGGTGTTGCCCCGATTTTTTTTTTTTTTTTTTTTTTTGAGCTTAGAGTATAGCATAAAAAAAATTGGTACACAGAAAAATATCATGAACTAAAGAAGTCTGAACCAACAACAAACCTGAGCAACTGGAGCATTATCATCGATAAATGAAATTACAAGGTCTATGAAAGAAGTCTCACCAACACCCACTAACCAGCAATGACAAATATTCAGACTGACAAACAGACTCCAATAAGTCTAAAATGATTGACACTGTCAAGTTCAAGTAAACAAAAGAACAAACCGAAAATTAGATGGGTGTTGGTGAGGCTTCTACGATTTTTGGTTGAGTGCTTGGATTTTTACAATTTTGGGTTGGGTACTTTGGTTAAATGAGTTGAGTTTCTAATTTTTTATTTTTTTTAAAAAAAAACTTGGGCTGAAGGGTCCACCCAAATTCATGGACCTGCGACTTAAAAATTAGGGGGTCCGCCTAAGACAATTCTTTGTAATTTCACAAACAAAAAAACTGGAGGGACCCTGTGGGACCCCCCAGGTCCGCCAATGAGTGTGTTACACCACCTATTTGTTTAAAGGACAATATTATGAACTTAAACCATGGAATTATTGCATTGATTTAATCACACTGATCAAGTTGAAGTTATGTCAACTGAGAGCCATTGAAGTCCAATGTTATCAGCTATGTAACTATTATTGAAAGTAAGTTATATTTCTTTTTCAACAGAATGTTTTTCTTATTTATTTATATTGTCAACTATGAAGAAAGAACCAAAGAAATAGAACCCCACATTTTATCTTTTACATTTTATTTCGTAATTTGGTGACTGAATCTCTTATTCTATTGCTAATTTACTGGTAGAAGTGATTGCTAGACTCGTGTCGATTAACAAGTTTTTACCCTCAAAAAACTAATTATACAGTTATTAAATAATGTGTTGAGCATACATACCAAATCCCCATTTGGTTTGATTAAAAACCAATTTTTTGGTAGATTTTGATTAAAAAAATGATAAAATATGTTAATGAAAAGTTGATAAAATTGTGAATCTCATAAAATGTATAATTTAAAATGAATTTGAGTACAGATAAATTTTAAAATAGAAAACAGGAGCTAAATTGCTTCAGATAAGTTGACTAGCCATCGTACAGCTTACTAATTCAAGGAACTATAGAGATACAGCTTTTCTAGTTTCTAAAAAAAAAAAAAGTTGAATCCCAACCTTGAGGGACCCCAACAGCTCCGCTCTTAGAGCATTGTGGAGGAGGTAAATCGCGGGATATACCTCAGCAAGCTAGTGTACAAGAGCTGTCATACTGGTGCTTATAAAGAGTCTAATTTCATACGTTATAAGAGGTAGGAATTGAACCATCACACTGCAGCTGCCAACTCAGCTGAAACTACTTCACTCCTATCCTTTGCGTCATTCGTCAATAGAGTAATTGAATTTGATTATGTATATAGTACTACAAGGTAATGTCCTTTGGAATAAGGAATGTCAGGGGCACTTGCTTGCATTTGGTCAATCTGATGTTTGCGGATCAAATTAGAAAAATTATGGAAGTGACCATGGATGATTTACCGGTAAAAATTCCAAAGACAAGCGAGCACATAACCCACCTCGAAAGCATAATCAACATTCTTCGGCTCTATCTGATGAAACTCAATCACGAAAATATATATTCGTTCACCTAGAGCAAGTTTCAATTTCAATCACACGTTCGTAACTACTATTAATTTATCATTTACACGTCTCGTGAGATCTACTACTATTCATTTTTATAATATATTGATAAATTCACCAGATGGAGGCATAATTTTTTTCCCATACGGATTCAAATAAATTAAACCGGATTGAGGAGAAAATACGTTTAAGATATTATTGTCGAAGTTCAGTTTAGCCCCCATTTAATTTAGGGGAAAAAAGAAGAAGATTTTTTAGTAATTTTTTATAAAAGTTGACATGTCTTAGAATTAGGAGTGGGATAAATTTATCCCTAACTAACTAGGTGAACAAATATACTAAGCCCCTGTGTTGGTATGGTTAAAAATAGTATTTTTAGTATATTTTAATAAAATTTAGCAAAGTGTGTGATTGAAAGATTATGAATCCCGTAAAATGTGTAGTTAAAATTAATTGTTGACCATAACATAGAATTTTAAGCTAGACCAAACAAGGGCTAAAAAATGCTTGAGAGAACAATGCAGAAAGATATCCACGAAATGACCCCACAACTTTACAAGAATGAGTGCTATCATATTTCCTTTTTTTTTTTTTTGATAACCCAGGTGTCCCAGCTTTACCAGTGCAATTGTTGTTTTATACTATCACATTTGAATTGGTGCATTTTTCATGGTTGGTGGACGATTGGATTATAATCCAACTATTCAATACAATAATTTATTAAGTCATTTTTGCGTGAACTGATTCTCGATGTTGTAATTCACTTCATTGACGTATGTATGAATAGAGCACTATTCTTGAATTTAAGGTCTTGAAAACCTTGAAGAATTCGATTCCCATTAGGATTCAAAAACTAGGGACAAAAATCCAAATATACCATCATATGTTAGGTATGAATATTAATCTTTGACCTTTTTGTTGCAAAGCTAGTTCTCATAATGCAATAAGCTTGTAGAATTCTAGATAAATCCTTTTGATTTGAACTTATTTTCAAAAGCCGTCTATCAATCTATAATTACCACCTTGAGTTTTTAGGATTGTCACATTTTTTTTCTTTCAAATGAGAGACACTAAAATCACATATATTCAGAGTGCATGATGATTTTGTACTATTCATTGGTCGAATTTCTATCCCGAATTTGAATAGTTTTTCGATCTAATTAGACTTTAGGTGACATTCAATATTAATATTGAAAATAACCATACCTATAGGTAAAAGCGCACTAGAAAAAAACTTATCGTGTCTAGGGATGGGAAGGACAAAGTAAAAGTTAAAGAACTATACTTCATGCGATCTAGCCATACTCCACGTAATCATACATCGAGTGTAGTGCCTTTTCATTTCTTGATTACTTCCACACTCACTACTTGAAAGAGAGATCGAGTAAATTTATTATGATTCCTCAAGTTCCGAATGTCCATAGCTCCTTCACAATAAAATCAATTTTTTTTTTTATTCTCGAATGAAAAGATGATGCTTCTGCTCTGAAGTTATCTTTATTAACGATACAAATTTACATACAAGTCTCATGTTGCTGAAGTTACTCCTTGATATTAGGAGGACTTGGAGCCTGAGATGATTCTAAGTTTTGAATAATTTTACAAGAATTTCATGTTTATCATAATTTTGTAACAAACCTACATTGACAATTTGGTTCCTTTTAAGTTGGTAACACCAAACTACATATTAAAAACCAAATTGTGTACAATATTTTTTTTATTTTTTTTATTTTTTAAAATGGTCAATATCATGAACATAACCATGGAATTATTGCTTTGATTTAATCACCCTGATCAAGTTGAAGTTTTGTCAACTGAGAGCCATTGAAGTCCAATGTTATTAGCTTTATAGCTGCCCTTCATATTTGATCGTCTCTCCAAAGTTGACCAAAATTGTCGATTGAATATCTTTTATTAGCTAGATAGTTATTTATCTTCTACATTTTATTTCGTAAGTTGTCGATTGAATATCTTATTCTATTGATAGAGGTGAATACTAAATTCGTGTCGACTAACTAGTTTTTATATTTATTTTTACCCTCAAAATAACTAATTATACAGATTAAATGATGAGTTGAGCATGCACTCTAAATTGCATCAGATTGTTTGACTAGCCACCGTAGAACTTACTAGTCGATGGAACTGTATTTATTCCAACTGCAGAGATGCAACTTTTCTTGTTTCTAGATATCAAGTGACTGGGATAGTTTCTAGATATCTACTATTATTCTACTTCTAACAACTCTATTGACTAATTGAGTTAAGATACTTGTTAAAAAAAATCTCAACGTGTCTTGATCTTACCTCAGTCTTTTATTAAATATAAGCAAATTTGAAAAATGTTTATAAATGAATTAAATTATAATAAATAAATAAAAATGATCGGTGGATTAGTGAGTATTACTTGTGAGTACTTCGAAATACGTCGATAAAAAGTGACATGGGTGTTCATAAACATATGCCAAACATAGGCAAAGTTATAATTTAGAAAATTACATATTTGAAAGAAATTTCTTAACCTAGCTAAACACACCTCTTTTGTGACTCTAGCATGGAGAATATGTTTAATGTATTAAGATGAAAGTTGTCGATTATTTTAGTAAATTGTCTAACATTAATCTCAAAAGTAGAGGTTGGTTCGATTCGATCCGACTTCAAATTCCCTTACATTACGTTGAATATGTTGTTTATTTGACTACCTTGAATCTCGCAAGGTCCTTGACTGAGGATGCTTCAAAACCTCAAGTATTTACGATGATGGGGCGAATTTGTTTTAAGAATATTGTGTTTTATACGGGCCTCAATTTGCTAAAATGTTCTTCCCATTTAGTGATTTATAATTTTTTTTTTCCCACCGTTGATAATTTCTTATTTTGTTCTCGCTTTAATTAGTTCTCATTCTACATTTTGTCTATCTACAATTTGATTCCTTTCGTCAACAAACTACATAGTCAACACTAATTTTGAATACTACAATTTAAAAAAAAATAAAAATAAAAATGTCACGTAATTGTACTTCAGTTATGGTTTTACTTCTTTGATTTAATCACATAAATGTCGACTGATAGACATTGAAGTCTAATGTTATTAGGTAGAGTAATGAGATATAGCAGCCATTTATGTTTGATCACCTCTTCAAATTTGACAAAATTAGATATTAACTGTTGAACATAATCAAGGTTTGAAAGAGATGTTACTTGTTAATGCTATCTTTCGTTTTTGTTTAAATTAAATATTTCTGTCTATTTTTTTTATTTATAGCGACTCTACCAAGTGTTGAAAAACTGGTTTTGAAACTTCGAATGACTTCAATTAAAAGGATCATAATGTACAGTCGTACTGAGAAGGGTTGTGAATAGAGTCGAGATGGCCTTGATATATATCTCAATAAAGAAAGAAAAAAATAAGAAGAGAATTCCATCTGTAGTATTTGTAGACATGATAAATAAGAGAGATTGCTACTATCTTCAATTTTCTTTCATATTAAATATATATTTATTTATTTGCTACAATGAAGAACAAAGAAGTAAAGAAGAAATGTCGACTCACAATTTGTAGTATTTGATGTTAATCTACATATTTGTATGAAAATAAGAGATATAAATTAATTACTACTATCTTTAGTTTTTGTTTAAATTAAATAACTATATCAATTGATTACTTATAGAGACTAATATAAAGATAGAAAGACAAGAAAATTCAACATGTAATTTGTAGTTTTTGTATGTTGTAGGTAGGATTTTACGACGCTCAAGTTTTTAGTGTTTTAGTTGTTAATCAACAATCAATGGAGTTGAAAATAGGAGATACTTGACCCCGAGGCATAACTCAGTGGTGCAAAGGACGGGAGTGAGGTAGTCTCAATTGAACTGGCAGCCGTTCTGTAAGACTACGATTCCTGCCTCTTACAAGGTATGAAATTAGACTTTTTGTGAGCGCTAGTATGACAATTCTTGTACTCTGACCTGCTGAGGCACATCACGCGATTTACCTCCTTCACAATGCTCTAGGAGTGGGACGATGAGGACCCTCAAAGTTGGGGTTCAACCTTTGAAAATAGGAGATACTACTACTACCTTCAACTTTCTTTTTTTTCTTTTTATTCGTAAAGGAATTAACTTTTATTCATAATCAAACATCATAGTATGCAAAATGTAATTTGTAGTTTTTGTATGTTGTAGGTAGGATTTTACGACGCTCAAGTTTTTAGTGTTTTAGTTGTTAATCAACTATCAATGGAGTTGAAAATAGGAGATACTTGTCTCTCGAGGCATAGTTCAGTGGTGTAAAGGACGGGAGTGATGTAGTCTCAGTTGAACTGACAGTCGCACGATAAGGGTACAATTTTTGCCTCTTACAAGATATGAAATTGGACTCTTCGTGAACACCAGTATGACAGTTCTTATACCCCGATCTGTTGAGGCACATCCCACGATTTACCTCATCTACAATGCTCTAGGGACGGAAGGATGAGAACCCTCAAAGTTGGGGTTCAACCTTTGAAAATAGGAGATACTACTACTATCTTCAACTTTCTTTTTTTTCTTTTTATTCGTAAAGGAATTAACTTTTATTCATAATCAAACATCATAGTATGCATCTTTAAAGTTTTATTGTGTGTTAATAAACAAATCTTATATATTTTTTGTTCGATTGTTATTTATTAATGATAAAACTTAAAAGTCTACACTGAACTCGTCATCGACGAAATAGTTTTTACTGGAAAAAGAACTAATTATAGAATCAAAGATGAGTTGAATAAACACGCTAAACTACATCATGTTGATTGACTAGCAAGTTAGTAGTTGGGAAATTGGGCTACCATACTATTTGATGAAACTGTATCAATTGTAACCGTAATTAAAGATGTAGTTTTTTCTTGTTTCTAGATGTCTATTGACTTGGATAGTTTCTTTTTTTCATTTTCTAACAATATATTTGTCAATAGAGTAATTGAATTTGATTATACATTTTAATTTGAGAAACTTCTTAGCAAATCTAAATGATTTTTTGAAGTTTTTATAAATAGATAAATATGAATGTTTTATATATGAATAATATCTACAAGTCTATGAGCGTATTTCGTGAAAATTTAAATTAGATTTTAATTGAAAAACTAGCTGTTAGTGGGTCTCATGTGTGAGATGAAAATCAAATATAACGACTATATTTTCAATTGAAATTGAATTTAAATTTCTATCGAACAATGATATATATATATAT
This sequence comes from Osmanthus fragrans, assembly GCA_019395295.1. Taxonomy (NCBI): domain Eukaryota; kingdom Viridiplantae; phylum Streptophyta; class Magnoliopsida; order Lamiales; family Oleaceae; genus Osmanthus; species Osmanthus fragrans. The sequence goes on from CM033346.1 coordinate 4,430,319, forward strand.
ATATATATATATATATATATATATATATATATATTGTTTCAAAAATTCTCATTTTGTTCATGTTCGATAAATTAAACTAAATGTGATTGATAGATAAATACTTTAAGTTCTAATATGAGTTGAGCTCCAACCCACTCCTAAATGTAGAAAAAAAATATTATGAGGGAAAAATAAAATATATATTATTTTCTTAACACGTTAGTTCATCCCAATATAATGTTAACCCACCTCAACCTAATTTTCTGGCTCCACCTCTAATTCTAATTCTCATCAAGTGCCTTATTTTTTTTATGAGTCCTGTTGTTGTGTGTACAAACACACAACATCAGAACAGATACAAAATATTCACAGCAAGGGAGGATGGGTGATTTTTTGGCAATAATTTATTCACATGCCCCCCGATGTGAGATTTCTGAAAATTTTCTGTGGTGGATATTTTGTACACACAGAATTATCCATTTTTGATTGAGTACAAGGTTAAGGATTATTTTTCTTGTACTATTTTATATTTTACAATCGTGGAGTTAAGAAACTATTGAAAAATCAAATTTGAATCCACATACATTGGAGAATAATTCATATTCCTCAGCTAGCTAACAGACATGTATATCTCTTCCTAGTTAGACATCCACCGGAGGTAGATCTAAGGTAATATAATGTCCTAAGCAATTGATAAATTTTCACTTAAATAGAAATATTTTGAAAAAACAAATAATTATAGTATAAACTTTTTTTTACAAATATATGAATATGTAATAGCACGGAGAGGTGTGAATATTTACCAACAACCCAAACTATTACCCTTATGAAATGGTCGAGTTGGTAGAGTAGGAGACCTTTGGTCACGAGTTTGATTCTTCCTACCAACACTTTCTCAGTCGAATCTGTCGTACTGGATTTGCCTAGTGTGATTAACCTAGTTGAAATTGATTTGCAAGTTATTGTGTCAATCCGAGAATTTACTCAGTGTGCACCCGAAGAGTAGCGACTGCAGATTCCCCATCATTAAAAAAAAAAAAAAACTATTGTGTAACATTAATGGAATGTATATTTAATCCGTGTTTGATTTTAATAAAAATAAATTTTGTAATAAATTTTGATAAAAAGTTAATAAAATTTGTAATTAATTAATTGATCAATGTTATAGATCTCATAAAATATATAATTAAAAATAAATAAATTCTAAAAAGTTGGGATGATTTTTTTCTTTCCAGCCGTTAACTTGGAGTGAATTCGTAGTGTGAAACAATAAAATATTCCTAAAGTAACGTACGCGTCAAGTGCGTGAAATCTTACTACTAGTATTGCCAGGAAGCAACATAGGAACTCGCCCAATTCACACACCAACTCAGACTAACTCAGCGTAACTTACTTGACAAGAAAATGAATAATGCCGCTTTTTCAACGCGGGCTCCGAGTCGCACTCGTCACCAACCTTACGAGAACGCAAGAAATATTCTAGAAAGATGGACCTTTTATTGTGTTTGACACGCTTGGCTCGCCACTCACGACTCGCCCACTCAGTAATTCGTATACTTACGTCATTGGTGACGGATATACTCTATCTATGTGATCCTTTTCCAGCGACAAATATGTAGTACATTTCGTCATTGCGAAAGGTCAATTTAATAAAGTCAAAGCGTACAACTACTCAAGCACATCTTCTCACCGGCAGACAATTACCTATATATACATATATCACCCTTCAGACTCTTTCTCATTACATTCTTATACATACATCCTATACACAGATTATACCTACAAGAATTCATGGTGTTGGATTTACAAATGACAATGAAGAGGAGTAGAGAAGAAGAAGCTGATCGGAACTTGAAAAGCATGGCGATTTCCTTGATGCTACTCTCTAATGGCGGCGGCGGCGCTTTTGATTCAACAGTTGACACCTCTGCTGCTCGTGTTTTCGAGTGCAAGACGTGTAACAGGCAGTTCCCGTCGTTTCCAGGCGCTAGGTGGCCTACCACGGGCTAGCCACAAGAAGCCGAGGCTGATGGGAGAACAACATTCCGGTGAGTTGCGGACATCTCCAGCGAAGCCCAAAACGCATGAGTGCCCGGTTTGTGGGATGGAATTCGCTATTGGACAGGCACTTGGAGGGCACATGAGGCGACACAGAACGGCGGCCGTTAATGAAAACAACGAAAAGCCGCTGCTGCCGCTGCCGACCTTGTCTTTATCTCCTCCACATCCTCATCCTATTGTGAAGAGATCGAATAGCAGGAGAGTTTTGTGTTTGGATTTGAATTTGACTCCATCGGAGAATAAATTTCTTCTGTTTGGCAAAATGGTTCCTACTGTTCATTGTTTGTTCTGATTTTGAATCATGCAGGATATATATGTATATATTTATCCAATCTTGATCCTCAGCCGTTTGTTCTTCCTTTTTTTTTGCAAAATTTTGTTATTAGTGAATTAGATGTGGATTTGTTCATTCGTTTTATAATTAATAAGAATTGGTTTTTTACATATGTTTTCCATTAATAGGATGTAAATTATTGTTTTTACCGATACTTCGAATCCTACGTACTCTTTATTTAATATTGCCATATAGTTGAACTTGAGAAGATGATTTAAGGGCTATGTTTCATATGTTGGACGTAATAGATAAATTTCATTCATGTACTCTCTTTCCATTCCTTTACGGACATGATGTTCAATTTAACACACTAAAATACATGTATATTTGGTATAAATTAAATTTTTAGTAGATTTTAATAAAAGATAATGAAATTTGTTGTTAAAAAACTGTGGATTCTGTGTGGTTAAAATTAATTGTTAATTTTGATTTGATTTTGATCCAAATCGAACAGGGGCATAATTTGCAATTAAAGTGATTACGTAATTTGATGAAATTATGGCCCTGTTTGGCAAAATTTAAATTTTTATTTAAGTCAAAATCAACAATTAATTTCAACTCCACATTTCCCAAGACTTGCAATTTTTTAACCACACATTCATTAATTTTTATTAAAATCTACTAAAAAAAACTTATCTTTATCCCAACCAAACAGGGGCTATATTCAAATTTACTCAATTATGTATATTTGAGCTTCTTCCTTCTTGATCCTCTAGCAATACACACAGAGTAAACGATGAGAGTTTTCGAGTCTCTCTTTAACGATAAGGCCTTGTTTGATAGTTGAAATTTTCCAACTTTTTACTTGTTTCATGCACAACATTTTCTTGGCAATTGATTTTCCGTTTTCCACCCCTCCCCTCCCATGTGCACCAATTCCTCCTTTTTAATTTTTTATTTAAGTCAAAATCAACAATTAATTTCAACCCCATATTTCCCAAGACTTGCAATTTTTTAACCACACATACATTAATTTTTATTAAAATCTATTAAAAAAAACTTATCTTTATCCCAACCAAATAGGGGCTATATTCAAATTTACTCAATTATGTATATTTGAGCTTCTTCCTTCTTGATCCTCTAGCAGTACACACAGAGTAAACGATGAGAGTTTTCGAGTCTCTCTTTAACGATAAGGCCCTGTTTGATGGTTGAAATTTTCCAACTTTTTACTTGTTTCATGCACAACATTTTCTTGACAATTGATTTTTCGTTTTCCTCCCCTCCCCTCGTCTCCCACGTGCACCAATTCCTCCTTTTTCATGACTGTGTCCCCCCCCCCCCTTCCCCTCCCTCTCCCTCTCCCTCTCCCTCTCCCTCTCCCTCCTTTTTTTTTTTGCAATAAAAACAAATTATATCCCCAATTGTTACAAATTATATCACTTTAATGGATAATTTTCATGAAAAATAAAGTCAAACGAACACCAAAAGATCCAAATTTCAAAAAAATTCTGGTGAAAAATTATATCAATCAAACACAATTAATTACAATTTCTGGTAATTCATTTTCTAGACAATTCAATTTCCTATAATTCATTTTCTTTCTACCCAAATTTAATCCTTGCAATCAAACTGATTCTAATTAAGATAATATAGAAACAGAGGAAAAGGAAAAAAAAAAAATGGGGTGAGCATCACTTTAGTTTTTCTCTTCTACATGCTTATTTCGAGCTCCAACAGACGATACCAAATTATTATAATTAAAATTGCTCCTTCTCTATATGCACTTCCTTCTTCTTGTTTCTTTCTCCTTCGATGATACCTATAACAAAAGGCATGGGGAGTTTACTCGTGAGCATGAATTAAGAAAGAAATTCTATGAACAATAGAACCCTTTCAATCAGCTAGCTATCTCTAATAAGGTCAAAGTTACATTTTTCTTATCCATAATCTTATCAATTGTTAGTCACTTCGAGTAGAGTTGTACTCATTTTACATGATTTCTTGTGTTAGTAACACTCACAAGGTTAGAAAATACATTTGCAACGAGAAAAGTGCAAAAAGGAAGGCCAGCCTAATTGTTGTCGATCTTAATTAAAGTTGGAATTATTCTTTAAGTACACTCTTTTTTGACACTTTCTTTGACATTGTACTCACAATGCATAGGGTCCACCATTATTTTAATTGTGGACTCCACCCTTTAATTGTGAGTAGAGTGTCAAACTTAGTGTCAAAAAAAGTGTACTTGTAGCAAAACTCATTATTTATTATCATCAAAAAGAAAGAAATAAGTACTGGAGTGCAAGTTTTTCTTGTAAACTTTTTTTTTTTATCATAGCAAATTATTATATCAACGAGATTCGGGTTTTAAAACCCCCTAAGCTATATTAACCTCAAGTCTCCAACACAAAAAGGAGAAATTACACATTCTTAGACTTGCAACAAATAACGAAAGACCTTTGAACTGCTTAGTCGCCAAGACTTTTATGCATAATGCATCTCGTGAATATTGCATTATTGTGGCTGACTTAGCATAGGCTGCTTTCTAGGGCTTCAAACATACGAGGGGCCCCCTAACGGTATATCTGACTGAGGAAGGCTCCAAACATTAATAACCAAAGTAATTTTTTAAGACACATAAAATAAGTTATTCCTTTCGTCCAAAAAAAAAAAAACTTATTTTCATTTTCACACAAATTAAGAAATTATAATTAATATAGTTAAATATATAAATTTTCTTAGATTTTTTCTGATATATCCCTACATTAAAAAATAATTTAAATAGAAATAATTCATATTTGTTGATAATAAAACACATTAAATAAGAATATATTAGAAAATTTTAAAAAAATTGATTATACTCTCAATAGGAAAAGTGACTTATAATTTGAAATAGTAGAAAAAAAGGAAGGCATGTCCTTTAAAGGAATACACTTTTTTTTTTTTACAATCAAAACATCATTAATGCAGTTGTATCTATCAAATGTTACAAGAATCAGTCTACACGAATAGGGCCTGAGGTGGCGGAATCTCAACCCCTGATCTGAAATTTTGATTTTTAGATGAATTTAGATCAGGGGCTGAAATTCCGCCACCTCAGCACCTGTCAAGAGGCCCTGTTCATCTAGAATTTTTCATGTTACAAATTAGCATGTCCTCAACAACTATTAATGTAACTTTGAATATATTTATGTATTAAAATATTTTATTTTTTAATCACTACGTGCAATTTTTTTTCAGCTATTTATAAACGGAAGTGCTACACGTACATAATGCATCACACAATGCATTACACCCCTCTCACATATAGGGAGGGTCCACATACAATAAAATATTCGTGGACCCTCCTTCATGTGAGAGGGATGTAATACATTTGGTACACCAAAAAGTGTACAAATAACATTTTCCATTTATAAAATGCACATATAAACTTATAAAACCTCCAAAATCTCATAGCCGAGCCTGGTTTAATTAGAAGTTTCGTTTTATTACAAGGTCTGACGACCGGCTTTTCAAGGAGCGACTGCAACTGCTATTCGATCGAATTATTGGCTATGATTAAAAAATGTGTTGCTTAAAAAAAACACTTTTTTCGATTTCTTTATCACTCAATGTCGATCAGTGTATTCATCTTTATTCTTTACGCTTCTTGGCATAAAGAGAACACTGCACTTATTTTTGTGTATAGAAATTCTTTGAAAAATGGAAATTTCAGACTCCAAACTCTCCTGAACTCAACAAAGGCACAAAGTTTAGTAAGTGAATTTAGTTCGCCTTACAGCCCTCGAACTGGGTACAAGTGAATTCAAATACATAGTCGACAATATATAAACAGTGGACAATAATTCACCAAGAACACAGGTTACTGAAAATTCAGATCAGCTACATGGACCATGCAACAATATCTTGGACGAGAAGGTAAATATTATATAATGTCAACAGTTGATTGCATAGCTCAATTACAGCAAACCAGAAACTAGCAGGAAGAAAAAATAACTTATCAAGTAAAAAAAATATGCAAAACCAAGAGGGCAATCATAGGGAAACAATTTCTTGAATTTAACATTGTGATCATGCAAAATAACTTGAAGCTGCATTGAGGAACAAGTTTAAAAAATTTCTTGTGATCGTCTTACACAACGACTTACTTTCTTCTTGAATTCGTCCCTTCGTTCTCTCCATTCTTTCTGCATTATTAAGGAGAGAGAAGAATCGGTGATCAACTTAGGAAACCCGAAAAAGGGAGAGAGAGAGAGAGAGAGAGAGAGAGAGAGAGAGAGAGAGAAGGTGGGGGAAGTTCCTGAAGACGGGTATAGTTTATGACTTCTATCCACGTTTGGTAATAGGATTAGATATCATGATAAACAATACTTCGGCTGATTTTTCTTCCTTTGATAATGTCCAATATTATCTAATTCTTCCTACCAAAAATTCCATTAAGGACTTTGTTTGTTTAAGAGAAACTAAAATGAGATGAACTTGGTTCAAGTCAAAATTGAACCCAAAATGTATCCAAGATTGTAATGATTACTATTATGAATTAAGAGAATTTGACATTTTTAGCCTATGTTTGGCTCATATTTATAAACAATTTATAAACGCTCAAATCACTTTTTATCCACACATTTCAAGAGACTTACAAGTACTACAAACTCATTCACGTTCCATTTCTATATATTTATAAAAAATAAAATTAAAAAATATAAACACTTCCAAAACATGCTTTTAATATATCCAAAACAATTCCATTAACAATGATTCACAGATCCAATTGTTTGAGGGAACCAGGAAGAGACAGAAAATTACAGATACTTTTCTAGGTTCTTCAAGATCATATGACGTAGAATGCAACGAACAAAAACAAGTTTGAGAAAGAAAGAGGAAGAGAAAGGAGAAAGAGAAGAGGGAGAAAAGGAGAGAAGCTCCTTTATATAAAGTTTTAAAGATCCTATTTTAAGTAGAAAACATCTAAGAAAACACATAGCAAACACATAGCAAAATAGCAACTGAAAGACAAAAGGAAAGAAAAGAGGATAAAATTCCTAAGAGAAATAAGCACATCATGATAAAGTGACAACTGAATTTAGTGATTAAAATAATCAGAGGTATCAGATGCATTGACACTAACCGCAGCTTCCACATTTGCAGGAGACTCGTCATTAGGGCTTGAAAGCATCGAAATGATGCTTAGAACTATACTTTCCACCTGAAAATTTAAATTCTCTGGATTAACATCTTTGAGTATGTGGGGGAGGGGGGAGATGTGAAGATAAATTGTACAGCTCTGTGGTTTACTGAAAGATAACAATGCTGACGTAGACCAACTTTCAAAGAAAAAGATTTGTATCAAAAAGCATCATAACTAACCCAGGACAAGATAATTCAAGAATTTCACAGGCTGCAATCTCAAAGAGAGATTTCAAAGGAATAACCAAAATTGCAAGTCATTGTAAACTCTGAGAGTACTGAGCATCAAGAAAAATCCAGTATGTATATAGTTATATGCCTTTCAAGCACAAATTTATATTTATCTATTCAATTAACAGGATGATTAAGTAGAATGAAGGCTGCACACATGACTTTGTATTACCATGACCCTAAGAACTAAATCAGACCAATTGATCTTATTTGGCCATGTAACAATAGTCATAATACAACAATAAACAATAATGCCTTCATTCTTTAATAAACTTGGGTTGGCCACATAAATTCTTTTTCCCCACTCAGTTTGATCCATAGTTACATCTTGTCACACACATGTAACAGACATCCAGTGAAATCAAACATTCACAATCACGTCAGAACACATCAATTTCAGCCTACCTCTCACTCTTCTAACACATTCTAGTGCAATCACATTGCTCTGTGAATAGAAACTTCTTCATGTCTACAAAAGACATGCTCTCCTAACCTAAGTCATCATTTCCTTAATTTATCCTCAATCATTGTCACCTCCAGATGTTAGTATATATTCTATATTCTCATTTGTTATCAGCCACACGTGCAACCTAACATCTTCATTTTCGCTTATGGACATTTTGTCCTTTTACAGCCTGACTCTAAATACTGTAGAGCATAGTTGGTCTAATAAGAATTGTGTATAACTTGCCTTATTTCCTTATAGATACTTCTTATCGCATAGAAATCCAATTAACACTTTCTTCATTTCATCCTACCATATCTAATCATATACGTTCGATCATCTTCAAGTCCGCACTGATAATAATCGAATCTAAATACCTAAAACCATCAATCTTTGGGACTTAAATACCACTCACTATACTGTATCATTTTTTCAGAACTCATTCCCAACAGTAATTATCTCAAAAGGTAAAAAATACAGGAGTTTTCCACAGAATCGGTGACACAATTTGCCAAATTAAAAAAGAAAAATAGCAATACTCTTATAGTTCCTCCTGTGTTCCTCTCTCGAAGGTTGATAAAGACCACCAGCAAATAATTATGCAGCCACTCCTGATGCTTTCAAGGTTTCCTTGACTATTTTTTCCCTCTTGCTCTCAGTTTCCATATCTGTTTTCATTTAATTTTAGTTGTATCTCCAAGAATCTTTCACATGCATCCATTTGAAGGCATCAAAAGAAACAAGAGAAACCAGCAAAGTTCTGGTTCAACCTTTTTATCTCACAACGAATTTAACTACTTTCCACTTGGCTGGTCAACACTTCATTGGAAATACAAACCTAAAAGAATTTGTGACTGTAAATAAGTCAATCAAGAAACCTCAAATGCCAATTGATCAAGAAAACTTCAGATGCTTCATGACATATTTAATTTTTCAAAGGAATGGCCAATATAATTTTGTCTGCAAGTATATATTAAACAAAGCACAATAAAGTTAGGAATTAAATACGAAATCACAAGTCGGTGGCAATTTGAATACCTTTTACCAGAAACTCAAACCCATTACTTTCATAACAAATAAAGTTGGCAATAGAGTAATTAGAGCTTACTGTATGGACAGGAGACCAGCGTTCACTAGCAAGCTCATAACCATTTGGATCATCACCAGGGGGATGAAGAGTTGAAATGCAAACCTTCCCATCTTGGTAAACTGCATGTTATGCAAAGTTTCAAGTAACTGCGCTAAAGAAGTTATAACAATAATAATGAACGCAATAGAGCATTCTTCAACGTTTAAAGTGTTCAAACCATTGGGATGCCATATCTCAGAGGTAAATCTCACTGTTGGAGGACTGTTTGGGTAATTTTGGGGGAAGCTCATTATAGCATTGAAAAAACCCCCTTCACTGCATATAAAAATATGCAATAGTGATCAAAATGAAGTATGTATATCACTCGAAACTATAAGCCATAATAAAAATACATGTAAGCATAATCCAAATTCCTATCCCCAATTTTAATATATCTAAATCAAAACAAAGCCTAATGATGCCAGAAAACATGAAACAAGATGGCATGGTTCTTTAAGTTCCATTTTGCCAACTTGCCTACTCTTTTCTTTCATATTAATTATCTCAGGTTCTTTGTTTACATTTCCATCCAATTAGGTGATAATTACTCTCTCACACACAGAGACACATGCACTCTCATGGATATATCTAAAGTTGTATTGACTTTAGAATTTACTCTTGTAGTGCCCTTAAATTTGCCGCATGTGACGGTTTATAGTTTAAATTAAACGCAAGCGCAACATGTCTAGTTTCTAGTCAAGGTCCAAGCGTAGTGAGCCCAACCTCCACACTAACTTAGCCACCCAGTCTTACAGCTCAAGTTTACAAGAAATGAAATTTCACGTATTTACCAAATAAGTTTTTCAATCTTTTAAATAAAAACTCATTATTAAAATTATATGTTAGGCTGGAAAACTTATGTGCAGCTGTAGTTTCCATTCCATAATTTGTTCCTTATGAGTTTTCAAGTTTAGATTTTCTTTTACTATCAGTTAGAACTCCTTCGAGATAGCCATGTATCAATTCAATTTAAACCTTCGGTACAGTTAGCATCGTTTGCATGAATTACCATCTGCATGGTGTGGTAATTCCCAGAATAGGGCTTGTTTAACATAGCTTTTACTTCCTGTAGAAGAGCTTTTGGAGGAAATTATAATTTTGTTTGAAAATTAATTTTCAAAAGCACTTCCTATTCCGGAAGTACTTTAAGAGAAAATCACATTAAACCAGCTTCCTCTAAAAGCTCTTCTAACTATCAAAGGCACTTTCATAAAATAAGTCAAACAGGTCCAAAAGTAGCTTTTGGGTTTCAAAAGCTCCTTTTGACTTTTCAAAAGTCATACCAAACGATTTCATGGCCGGAATAGTTGTGGTAGGCTGCAGCCTGCAAGTGCCCCATTGGGTGTATTTTATATACTCATCCCTCTATTTTATCATTACAGGTACCTAAATTATTTTAGCTTGAAGGGTGGCGAATGGCAGCATGGAGGGAGGATCTTGGATATGTTTACAGGCACTTTATTCCCTACCTGGTTTTTATTTCATAAATTCTATCAGACTAGATACATTTGTGTTTTAACACTTGAACGTTCAAAGGTAATTTTCATTAATATGCCTTTGGCTTATGTTTGCAAGCCATGGATTTCTGTTCAATGATTAAGCTTGAGGTTTGTAATCTCCATTTATGCCAGAACATGTTCCGTGCAACTTATTTTTCTTGTTTCATGCCATGAGAGACTCAGTACATTTTAAACCCAGCATTCTGACCCGTATTAAAAACTACGTTGTCAACTGTATATTCTGAATTAGAAGCCGAGAGAATAACTCTTTGAGTTATCTATCAACAGGACTTGGTTTCACCTCAATCCGAGACTTGCTATGAGTTATGCCATATTTTGTGAACTGTGACAAGAGACAGGAAAAACTAATTATACAACCTGAATTACAAAAATTAAAAAACCACACTGATTAAAATCGCATCGTGCAGCTTAAAAGATTTCACAATTAATACATCTAGTGAACAAGTTTTAACAGTAATTAATCAAACACAAATTTAAATAATAATAACGAGCCAAAAGTAATAATAATTAAGCAAAAAATACAATATTTAAACAAAATAACAAGTAGAAACGCTCACTATAGAGTATCCGGAGGCCCAATAATGGTAACACTCCATTCAAACAGGTTTTCTTCATCTAGCAAACCAGCTGAAAATCCATCCACGGGGTGCTTGCATAGATCTGCAAGAGAGAGAGAAAAACTACGGGTTATTACCCCAATTAACCCAAGGGAAAAAAATTCAAAAGAACAATAAGAAGAAGAAACCCGTTGCGGATAGACAATTCAGGGGACAAAGAGAGAGAGAGATTCTCAATAAATCAATACGATTTGAGCTATTTTTGAAGGAGAAGGCTAGCTTAATCATTGAATATCAAATAGAATCAAAAGATTTTAAATTGGGGATTTTAAATTTCGTTACCCGAGATTCAAAAGAAAGGGAAAGAGAAGATTTATGGCGTTTGGAGAAGCTGACACTGTTCTCCATACGTATCTCTGGAGAGAGAGAGAGAGAATTTTGTTATGGTATAACGATTAATATGAAATCCACCTTAAATAAAAAAATTTATATACCAAAAATTCAAATTGATTTTAGATTTCGTTTATTTTACAAAACGGTCAAAATTTTTGGGTTTGTTTTAAGTTGGTCACTTTCCATTCAAAAAGTTAACTTATTAGACTTATAACTTGTTTAGTGAAAATTAAAATCGAAATTGTAAATTAAGTCAAAATTAATAATTAATTTTAATATGTGATCCACAATTTTTTAATTGCACATTTTATTAATTTTTATTAAAATCTACTGAAATTTTGATTTTATTCATCACCATACAGATGCATAATATATTCATTTCTATATCAACTCTATTATCTATATCTATATCACCTTTTAATTGACGAACAACTTTAATTGCACTTTTAAACCTCAAAAAGGTTACAATTGATTTTAAAGAAATTAGGTAGCTTTTGAGAATGATTAATCTTTATAAAATAATATAAAGAGTACATACTATTTTAATTATGTGGATAAGGCCACTTTGCCATCGAGTTGACCACCCAAGACAACAAAGCACGGTCCTAATTATATATACACTAGTGTAACATAAAAATATTTATTTATTTATATTATACATTAGCTCAGGGATCCCACACCCCACCCCGTAAATATCTTCTCTACAAACAAACACACACACATTCTACTTATATAAAAGTAAATCTCTCTCTCTCAAACCCCACACGCTCTACTTAAATCCTACATAACGAGTTAGCTGTCATGTGGATTGGAGGGAATTCTGTAATCAAAATTGCAAATTACTCGTACTTGCAATAATTGCATGACGATGATGACGTAGTGGCTATAGAGCCACTATTGGCGGGGCACTACAATCACGGTAGGGATTGTATATGTGGCGAAAGATTTTTTAAGGTATTGGTGGCCGTGGCGATGAATTTGAGATGGTACTAATTGTGGTGTAGTGGGTTGGTCCGATGCAAGGTTTCCGTAGGTGGCCTAATATTGACTAATAAGATGCTTATTTATTTAAAGTGGTGGTGGTGGTTGTTATTGTGAATTGAAGGTGGTGGCAACGATTTGAGTAGTGTTAACGTGGTGGAAAGATGGAGTCGGGTGAGATGAATAGTGATTTTCACTAGTTACATATTAATTGTGTGATTTGTAACCAATAAATTGTGGGGTATACAACTGAGATCACGTTTGATTTTGTGATTAGAGTGTGTTTATGATCATAAATTGTGTGTTTATTGTGATAATAACTTGTTTGATTAAATATAGGTCACAAATTTTTATCATATGTCACAAAATATGACCACCTAATTTTCAAAAGAATTGATCAAATTTGTTAGAATTGAAAATGTATTGTGAAAGTATGGTAGTTAATTATGTGCTGTTCCTTTAAATATGCCCTACCAAATACACACTAACCTATTTTTTAAAATTTAGAAAATTTGACTACTCCCTAAAATTAACATTACATTTTGAGAAATAAAAATCTTTTGGTAAATTTGCAAAAATAGGTCATAAATTGATAAAACCAATAAATATTAGCCCTTGTTTGAACCTCATTCTTGTCAAAAAAAATATATTTTTAAATAGTGTATTGATGCAAAATGTGTAGTTAAAAAATAAAGAAAAATTTTAAATTTGCGTGTAATATTATTTTATTGAAAAATGTGTAATTGAAGTGGGGTCAAATCACTATTGAAAAATGTATTTGGATGAAAAAAAAATAGGGCTGAAACAAGGGCTAAGAATATTATATTTTGTAACCAATTTGGTAGGTTATCGAAATAATAGAAATTCACCTATATGCTGAGTAATGTCTTCTGAGACACAACTATTCAACAATCATAAATAGGCTTTCTGACTTGTAGTTTTGGAACATATAATCCATGTGCTTTAAAAACTTGCATCAAATAAATTCTACATTTATTTTGAGTTAAGTATCATATAAGAGATTTCAAAACATTAGTAAGTTCATTGGTCTATGTAATTTGGACAGTCCTATTATGAGACATGTTCATTATATCTTGGGAGACGAATGCCGAAAAAATCATAAACACCAGTGCGGGATATTATTGTTTTAAGGAGAATGAGTCAAACACTTGTCTTGATCGAATTCATATTCATGCATTTCTCATTTCTACTTTACATATTTGATTTCGATAATTCGAAGTTACGTTCGGTTTTACGCACTTAAAATGCTAGTTATTAGAATATAGATTTTAGGCACGTTAATTTTTCCCAGCAAATTGTTGTTCATTGAAACACGGGAGTGCCTAGGTTGTTCCCATTCTATCCAGTTTAAACTCGAGCCTTCGACAAGATACTTCTCACAAACCACATCGAACAAAGTTATTTGACCAAGTTAACAAAACTAACTGTCCCAAAAGTAGATGTTTTGTTGAGCACACATGAAGTGAAAAAGCAGTAACCGTAGTGATAGATACTATAGCAATATATAATGTTCCCCAGAAATTTCCAGCATAAGCAATTTCTGAACTCTTATAAATAGTCGTGTCTCGCGTACAAAAAAAAAAATAGGGAATACTGGCATACACTGACAATTTGTCTGTTAAGGTTATACTCCTGGCAACAGAGATTATACTCATTTTGTGAATAAGTTGATAATAATTTTTTTTTTGCACATATGTTTGATGGTAATATGTCTTTGCCAAGCAAACCACGTGCATCCTTGAAGAATAAACCTCTGCTTCTCTAATTACTGGAAATAGAACAAAGTGCATTCTCTGGGCAAGAAGGATCAAATGTAAGAAGCTGGGCTGAACTTCCTGAGTTGCTATTTTGTTCCATTTGCAGAGGACTTAAATGTCCAGCACCTTGAAAGAATCAGCCACCACTTTAAGTTTGTCCCTGACTCGTCTCCACCGTCTTTCGTTTGCTCCAACGATCAAAGTATAATATCTTCCTGCACAAAATACGTTATATTGTGGAGTAAATTGCAAGTTTTTATAAAGATATATGAACAGAAGATAGCTCTGAGTGTAGTTCATTAATCTTTTTTTTTTTAAATTTGTTGATTCTATTCAAGGATCTTAGAGCCCACCTGGATAATCTTATTACTTTTAAGTAACTTTTTTAGTGAAACATATTTGAAGCGTTTAGAAATTACTTTTCTTCTTATTCTCTTGTGATTTGCAGTAATTATGGGAACAGCAAAAAATGCTCTTACCATCCAAAAAAAATTAGTTCACATTTTTTTTTTAAGCTTAGCTAGTCATGTTTTTCGACTCATGCTTATACACCATCATTCCTAATAAAGTAATTTCACTTGCATTGGGTTCACTCCAAGTCCTGAGATTAGTTAAGCTGCAGTTTACACTTTTGGAATCCATTTGATTGGCTTTTGGCATGAACTTTTGAAAGTGTACCTAATTGCTGAGCTTAAGAGAGCCAAAAACTCTGGACCTCTAACCCCAAGCAGGATTCCAAAGTGATCAACAAATATCTAGCCAAAACCTTAGTTGGGAATGAAACTGAAAGAGAGCTTTAATAAAGCAAAGTAGTTAATCAAATTTGGATCAGAAGTCAAAAGTTGAGCTATCATTCCAGTTTCTAAGTGATAGAACAAGTCATTTAGGCATTATACTTCTGCAATTATTGAACAAAATCCTTATTTTAAATACATAATTAAGGCATTAAATTATTCAAATAAAAATTCCCGTTCACACATATGGTTTAGAAGTGAACGAAAGTGGTATAATCTAAAATAGTTTGAAACTTTGTGATGAATTAGTATCGTACCATTCCCAATTGCTATTGTTGCGAAAGCTGCTCGAGAAAAATTTGGAGATGTGAGTATATACTCAAAGGTGCAATAGGTTCTACCATCAATTGTTTTCTGCATTTTAATTATTGAGATAGATGACAATTATATAGATAACAATGATAATATATTAACACGATAGCGCAACCTGACGAGAATTATGCCATAACATCTATTCAAAAGAGCAATAATAAACAGATCCAAATACAATAACAAGCACAACAGCACAACAGTTCTATAGTGGTTCATGTTATATAAAATGTGTTGCTCAAATATTTCAAATGAGAATTGATGAAATGAGGTTGAAAGAAAAACAAGATTGGCGGAAAATGAACCATGCGATCACATGGGCCTTTGAGGTATGCGGTCGCATGGTTTCGTCAGAATACTCTGATGGCAGCCTTGCCATAACCATGCGGCCGCATAGATTGGCCGCATAGATTTGGCCTATGTGGCCACATGGTTCAAAAAATTGACCGTTAGACAGTTTTTTTTTAACGCGTCTAACACCTTTTCAATCTTAAACTTTCATCTTTTGAGAAAAGTTGGCACCCATACGAAAGTGTATGAAAGAATTCTATAAATAGAGATAGAATTCATGGTTTAAAATATAATCAAATTCTCTATCATACTTTGATATCTTCTCCCCAAAACTTTCTCAAAATTCTCTTAAAATTGTCGATATATCTTTCATTTTGTTCTTTATTTATGGGTTTCAAAAGTGCTATTTGCAACCCGATTTCAAAATTTGAAATCCGCTAAAACTATTTGTGTGTTGGTCTTTTAGCATTCTCATTATCGAGAAGACGCAAATAAAGTTTTTAGGATAGCATTTTTTGCGATTCGAGTCTTCTTCATCTCTTTTATCATTTTGGTTTTGTATCCATTTTGAGGCCTTGTTATTTACTTCGACGAAAATCCTACAACAGTTCACCCTCAGTGAGTTATGTCCTCTTCCTACTACATGTTTTCACTATAACGAAAAAGAAGAATACAAGATTTTTCCCTCACCTCTCTAATCCAAAAAAGGGGCCCTAAAGAAACCCTTTATATTGTAATTGTAGGAACATTATGCGGACCTAATAATACTTAACACTCCTATAATATACCACACAGTCTAATAAAAACTGTAATAGAAATATTGGGTTGATCTGCGGTAGAGGAGAAAGTGTATAATTATGATTACACTTCATACAGTCCATCTCAACCTACAATGGAGATTAACTTTCTTGAAAATAGAAAAGAACAATTTTGGAGCCTTGTGTAACTAAATTACTCATGAATTTTCCTGAAATTGTAACAGAAGTAAAAAAAAAACTAATAGAGTGATCTGACAGTAGAGCATGGAGAGGCAACATACCTCTTGCATATCTACTATTTTTTCTACCTGTATCGGTGCCGAGAAAACATTTCTTACAAGATTTAAGACAACCTTCAAGCAAAGAAATCTTATTAGGAGACCCTTAAAACAATCTTCGAAACACACACACATACGCATGAGATCTGAAAATGATAGTATTTACCTCTTCCATTGGACCCAAATCATGGATATCTGTTTTATCCGTTGGTATAAAACTCAATCTAACATTTTGCAGTTGGAGATATCTGTCTTTAAATGCAGAATCATGACCTCTGAAGTCAAATTCCTGAACGAAGAATCCAAAACTTTAAGAATATTAGAAAAGTTTGTCATATCCCAACTCAGTTGTCATTAGAACTTACTCTCCAATCTGAGGGATAATAGTATGAGTAGCCATCTATTTTGTCAACAAAGGCTTCATAGTTCTCTGGTATTCCTGCAAGTGTAAAGTTGAGTAAATTGAAACAGAAAAGTAAGAAATGGATAGCATTAAATCCATCACCGGCATTGGTCTTTTCGTGAACATAAAACCAAAGAAAAAAAACCCATTTGATGATGTTTGAAGGTATGTAAGGATAAAATATGCAAAAACATAGGGTACATTCAATTTCTTGTTTGAAGGAATATAAGTTCAGCAATTTTCCTGGAACATCGGCCATGAACATCATTTAACTGTGAAGTAAAGATAAATAAGACATATATCAAAAGCAATAAGAAAATTATACTGTCTTTCGATCTGTAAATGTCAAAGAACATGACTCTATCAGCGGTGTTATAAATGAAAAGCACAAAATAGTACAAAAATAAGTATTGGTAATGTAACTGCTTACACCTCCATAAAAAAAAGTGAGAAATTGCTACCAACCGTGATACCTTCTGCCAAAAGCGGACTTGCTGGGAATAAATTCAACGACAGGGCTCCTATTCCAATCACAATTGTCCTCCTTTTACATTTTCCTAAAACATTTAAACTAGATTTTAGATAGATAGAGAGAGTTAACACAAAGAATTTACATGTTTCGGCAATTAAGCCTACAACCATGGACGGAGAAAAGAATAACTTTACTAAACAAAATGGAAATGGAAACATACCAAAGAGTTCTCTACAATCAATTCCAAATTCCCTACAAAATATTTAGTAGGAGATAAATGTCCCCCAAAAAATGTAACAAGTGAGACTGCCAAAATTTACAGTCTCATCAAATGAATTACGGTTCATGACTATCTCGGAAACTGGGGCTGAACCAAATTACAAAGGAGCTAGGAGATCAAAGAGGGTTGGATAGTTCCTGTTTGTATGGGAGAAAACCAACTCCTATAACGTGTATAGGTTAAACAAATCCAATTCTGATCTACGAGGGACAAACAAAGCCAATCATATTCTACTTGGAATGTCTTCAAAGCCACAAAACAACGCATAATTATACGTTCATACAAGAATGTAATTAGTCCATTAAAGTCAGACCCGTGCACAATTTCATTAAAGGGGTGACAGCGAGGCATGAATACAAGTTCTTAGAATATGTCACGTGTATATCGTTTAAATCTTGTCTTCAACAATCCACACCTAGGTAAAATGTATGACAGATGCAGCACTTTACAGGCCCTCGACTATTTCTTTATTTTTCTCAGTCACTAATAACATTGCAAATAAAAAATCAAGATAAAAAGGAAAAATACCCGTTTTAAAACTGTTTGCAAGATAATTACGAGAATTTGATGGAAAATGTTATGAATTTTTTGCCCAGAAATTACTCATTTGCTTTTAAGTACTAAGTTTTAACCCACTTCCCCAGTAGAACAAAATATGGGTATAATCAGAATAAAAATGAATGGGAATTTTTACTTTCTGCTTCATCAGAAGACGTATTGCTTGAGCACGCAATAATATGCCGTGAAGACAATGCGGCGCTTGTTGAATCACGTGAGTATAGCTGAAGAAAAGATTGAATCAATGGAATTATTAATGCAGAACAAAAAGAGAAACAAGGGATTCGTTATGAATTCAAGTGAAATACACGGACCCTGCTCGTTAAGGCTGTTGAGGCGAAGCTCAATGTGAGCGATGAAACTGCCATGTTTATCTTTCGTTCCCTACCAGAAACAATTCTGACTTTATAATTCTATCTTCATATGGATATATTTTCTTTGGCATGGACTCATTTCGGTGTGGATAATGTGCTTGTTGAGTGGCCACAATTAGGCAGGACTCACGGATGATGCTAGTTGTAGAATCGGAGTTGATAATCCGATTGACAACACTCATATGGAAGGGAGTCTACGATGTTGTACAATCGAAGTTGACAATTTCGATTCACAACCACTCACGAGAAGGGTCCGAATATTGTACAAGTAGCAAAATTCTAGCCCCCTCCCATGTTAGTGGTTGTGGGGTTGTCAATTCCGATTGTACAAGTAACAAAATTCATCGAATCACAATGCGGGACTTTCGACTACAGTACAAGCACTAGTGTGTTAAGGGTAGTTGACACTATTTTTGAAGGGCCGGATAAAATAGACATTCACTGTTCCTGGTAATTGGATTTAGACATCCAGCTCAGTGGAAAGACCTCCTTCTCGAGGCACCAATCATGATAAATTAAGGGGGCGTTCTCTTCGTATTTTAATTTTGTGTTTTGAGTTTTGAATTCGTTTTATGTTTTGTGTTTTGGGTGTTCATTTTGAGATTGTTGAAAACTCGTTCTTTTTGTCGTTTTGAAAAAATGTTTATCAACCCGTGTTTTTTGAATTTTGAAAGATTTGTGAAGAAAACAGTCAAAACGTAAAAAAGTTGTTTTCTGTTTTCTTCACAAAAATTTCAGCTGTTTTCAAAAACTCGTTTTCGAAAATGGGAAAGAGAATGCGTTTTCAATATTTTGGAAAATCGAAAATAGAAAACGGTCCGAAAACAGTAAAGAGAACGCACCTTAATTAATGTATGTATTGGATCCCTAAATTAATGGACGTTATACTCCGTAAGTATACAGATTGTAATAAATAACAAAGGGAATCTAGGAGTACGATTTATCGTTCTCATGAGAAGTGCTCCAACAACTCACGGAAAAAATGATTTATGATAGTTAGTTTTGATGAGTTGAAGAAACAAAACTAAAATGGAGGATGAAAATGGATGTTTGTGTATGTTAAAGGAGTTCAACTCTGCGAGCTACCTAATGATCAAGCTTAGGTGAACCATTTTTGGGTTCAAAATTTTATAAATTTTTTATAGTATTATCTAAACTCATTCAAGTACAATATAATAAAAATTCGGAATTTTCCAACATCATTCTTAGCACTCAAATGGACACTTAAACTTATGTCAATAGTTGTTCTCGCGTATACTGAATACAACACACATAAAAATGACATAACTTATTCTACTGACCTTCAAATAACTTGATTTCAAACCCAAATGATAGAGGACTCAGGGATTTCGAATTTCACAACTCATTCAAAAATATTCAATATTCAATTCAGGGGTGACAATTTGAAAATTGGACAGAAAGCTGGAATTTCAATTTTACATTTTTAGAGGTCCAAATTCACGCACCTAATCATATTTTCATGTTAATTTGTGCTAACATGTCATACTAACATGATTTAATAAAAAACAATTCATAGAATTATATAAAAATCTAATTTCATGCTTAAATGAAGTATGAGTTCAAACACAACTAATCTTTTAAATCCATTATCTTAATTTTAACATTAAAACATATGAAAATAAATTCTAAACAAGAGATAATATCACACGTAAACTCAAATTTTCCTTATTTTTTAACAACGTTTTCTTTAGAAAAATCATAGCTATAACTGAAACAAGGGCAAAGCGAGAGAGATGAAATTTTGTTTCTCTTTTTTCCCCTTTGTATCTACTTATTTTACTTTTAGAACCATGTTTCACATTTCTTTCATGCTTCTTCTTCTTCTTTTTTCCGATGAAAGTCCCATCTTGGAACCTTGCAATAAAATAAATGGTTAGAGATGCAAACATTTCAAAATGAAGATTAGGGCTCTAAAGTACTATATATAGGCTATAAGTCGGGACTTCTATTGCAATCTTTTCATGTCATCGTAAAGGAAAATATTCAATTAGAGTCAACAAAATATGAGAATCTTTGCAATCAGGCCTTCAACCTACCAAACATGGCATGCATGTCTCGAACCTTTCAAAACCTTTCGAGTCTGAGGGAAATATATAGTGTTGTTAAATCAGCACACAACAATCGCGTGATGCAGCATGTAAGGAGTAAAACACAATGCTAAGAGAACAACAAATAATTGCACAAAATTTATGGACTCTAGATTGCTTGAAGAAGCTACGTAATGAGGTTGGGTTATATGAATTGTTTGGGTGTATGAGCGACATAAGTATCATACATTAGATAATAAGTACAAGAGATTGCGGATTTGCATGCCACAATTAGCAGGTTTGACCATCTAGATTTGAATATCACACTTATTAGACAATTATTTTCCATCCCTTTAAAATATAGTAATGCTATTTATAGTGAATACTGTCGTCAGTCACCCTACGTGGCATACATATGACGATTTGTGATTTAATGCACAAGTCAATAAAAAAATGCATCAAATCGCAAATTGTCACGTAGGACGACTAATAGTAATTTTCACTACAAATAACATTACTCTTTAAAATATGTGAAAGTATTTGTCATGACATCACAAAATGTATGTTACTTAGTTACAATCCTACTTGCCTTTATCACATTTGTTTTGCACAACAAAAGTTTTCAACAAAATTATAAAGTTGATTTTTATTTTGAAATAAGTAACAAAATGGAAAAAAATTATAAAAATATGCCCTTATTTAATTAATTATATTGGCCTTTTTATTGGGTGAAGCAGAAGAAAAAGAAAAAGAAAATAAAAATTACAAGACTACGGCTGAAGCAGGATATGAGTTAGGGTGGGAGGCTAAACTAGAAAGCACGACCAGGGTGAGATATAAAGTTTGGATGCTATTAGACGCAGGGGCGGGGGGGATGCAAATTAGTTTCTTTATTGTTTTTCTCTAATATTTTTTTTAAATAAAAATTATTTGTGTTTACTTATAAAATAGCATTTCACATTTCATGCTCATGATTTTTAATCCTAGGACGGTGCAATATAATTGAATGGTCAAAGATACGCTTGAAAATTGAGTAGGTCGATTTGGATATTTCAATATTGGAAATAACATATTATTGTTCGAGTATTTCATAAATGTAACCATTCAGTTCCACGTAATTATCGGAACTAAACACGAATCTGAACCCGAATATTAGAAAATTCGAGTCCGATTATTCCATATCACTTCTACTAAAAATCATGAATTGACAATACAAATTATCTTCCCAATATCTTAAAAAAGATAAGAAATAAGATATGTCACCATATACATGTTTCAATGCTTTCTTAAATCTACTGCAACTATGCCATCAAATGACATTAGATATCTAGCATGATAGTGTTCAATTCTAATTGTAGCTCTGCGTGCAACACCTCAAAAAGCGTGGGACGGTCAGGAATGACTATGAATGAAAAAGATACAATTCAATTATTCACATTAAAGAATCTAATTTATTAGGGTATTTATTATTTGGACCTTGTAAACTTGCTATTTGTTGGATCGATCAAAGGGTCATGATAAATAAATTGTAAAAGATGAAAATTTATAAAATGAACAATTATGTTCCAGAGTTGGGTACTCACACTTCGTTTCAAGAACCTAATTCAAATTCAAATCCAAACCCAATTAGTTCTTGTTTTGATTTCGATTCTTAATTATTATTATTTTTGGTTGCAAATCGGGCCGGAACCATCGATTTTAATTAAAATGTTCGCCTCTAGTTAAAGATGTAAAATTTCAAAATAAAATTATGGCTCTTCTATAAAGCCTATAGGTTGGGTGTATACACTCTAATTCTTGTGTTATTATAAAGGAAAAACAATCATGTTACATGTATAACATCGTTTATATCATTTTTAATATTGTCAAGTGACAATACATCATTAGACAGTCTAAAATTTTCACAATTTTTCCACCCAATCAACAATTGTCAACAATCATGTCAAGGAAATAGTGTAAAAGTGATATTTTCGGGGGAAAACTTACTTAAAAAAGTCTTTTAACCTATGAATTATGGTATGAAGTTCTCTAACCTTTCAAAAGCTTGCAAGTATGATCTCTATTTATGGAAATTAAATTTTGACGTTTACTCGGAACCGATAGTTGCATAATGCTTCATAAAAAAAGAATAAAATATTCAGAATACTAAGAAAATCAATAAGCTACTAATAATTGTACAAGATTGATGGATTCAAAATGGATCGTAAAAGCTAAAAATCGGAATGAGTTGTGTGAATAACCGGGCGTCTAAGTAATTATTGTATTTAATGAAATGCTTGTATGAACAATTGTGTGTATAGTGATTATTGTATTGAAATGAGAGATTTCAAAAAATTATCATGATCATTTTAATCTCCATGTAACTATTACGTGTTAAGTTAAATTCAAAATAGATAATTTTAAGATCACGTATCGCACAGAGTGATGCAAATTTGCATGCTATATTTGTGAGTTCAAATTTCAAAACTTGAACAAATTTAATTCGGATTGAAAAACAGTCGGAACTAAATATATTTTGGTTTAGTAAAGAACGAAAAATTAATATAAAAAATTAAAGAGTTTTGCTACCCCGCCAATTTTATTGAGTCTTGTCGACATACCGTGAAATGTGAAAATGTTCAAAATGAATGTCCAAAGTAGGAATTTTCAAAATTAAAATTCGAAAGCGTGAATAATTTTGGGGGGCATCAACGACCACGTTTCTTCCGGTCCTTCCTTTTATCTGCGACTCAAAATAAAAAAAGGAAACAACAAAAAAAGAAAAAGAAAAATGGGGGCAGAAGAGCTGAGGAAGAAAGCTGCCATAGACAGCAGCGCTAAAAAATCCAATTATACTTCTGAAAGCAGAGAGGAAGGCGAGCTCTCTTCTTATGATGACGATGTAACAACTTCTTTTTCTTAAACCTAATTCTATCATTGATTGAATTCGCCTTTTTTGTTTTGTTTTTGTAGTATGCATTTTAATTAGACGTCTAGGGCTTTTCTTTTCTCTGGTTTTTGTCGTCTATTAATGTTTTGTAACTCTATAGTGTTCAACTAGTTTTTGTTTTTTTGAATGAATTTATTTGTGTTGTACTTTCCCTTTTACGAGATTAGATTTTGTTATGTTTTCTGTTTTTATTTTCTATAACTGCTGTGGTTGTGTTGATCAATTTTGAATTTAGAAAAAAATGCTGGTGGAAAGAAGAAAAGGAAGGAAGGTAAGCATGTCTGATTTGTGTCTTCTTTCGATTTATTTTGTGTACGTCTTTTTCATTTTTCATTTTTTTTTTTTTTTGGTTTCCTGATTTTCCGTGTCTATGCGAATTTTTCTGATATGAATAACTCTTCATATATTCTATTTTAGTTGAGTTGCTATTATGACATTGATTCTTAGAGTGGAAATGACGTTAAAAATCATGTAGGCTACTCCAAATTTATTGGAAATAAAGCTTAGCTTGTTGTTGCAATGCCAAGTTGACCTCCTTTTTAACGATTTAAATATTTAATAAGTTGATTTTATTCCACAGGATATTATTGATGGTTCTGCATCTCCATTCATTAAATGCAATGCTTTGCAAGAAAAGTCCATTCAAGCTGATAGAGTGACTGCTACCAGTGAAGATGCAAAAGCAGGTAGGGTGTCACTAACTTCCGTACTCATTAAATTTGATCTATTTATTTTTGTATTTTATATTAAATGAGGATGATTGCATTAAAAATTGTGGTCTTATTATTAAAATATATCCTGATATCTGAAATGAAGATATGAATAGATACTACACCTGATTGTTATATTTAGTATCCATATTTATTCTTCGGATGCTGTGGCTGTTCTTGCACTAAAATGCTGCAGATTCTTTCGGTTCAAATTTTTGTCATTGTGATTAAGTTCAAGGAACGCAAACATTTTCCTATTCTATCTTGATGTTATTTTTGTCTTCTGCACGGACGATGATGGAACTTAGATGGTTAAGTATACCAACTACATGTTTTAGGATACGTAGAATCCAGACTTTGTACAAGAAATGTCCTTTAGTCTAGTAGAAATGAAGATGATAATGGAGTCACTGGAGATGATCATGTTGTGTCGAAGAGCAACTATTTTAGCTATTTAGGTTCAATTATTAGAGAAAAAGGGTCTTGAAAATGTTTGTAATGCATTAGATTAGAGTGGGTTGATGAAATGAAGAATTGCTATAAAATTCGATGTGACAGCAATATACATATAATGTTCAATTGCATGGTTATTAGTCCACCTCTATGTTATTGTATTGTAAGTTGGCCATTAAAAGAAATTTCTGTTAAATAAATGTATAAGAATTTGGATGTTAAGGTGGATACATGGCCAAAATAGAATGGATAATATAGCCTGCAAATGTAGATGGTACCAACTGAAGATAAATTCAGAGAAGTTATGGCTTAGGTGTTTGGAGTATGCTTTCAAGACCTAAAGAAGCTTCCATTGATAAGATCAACGTGATCCTACTTGAACATACTAGAAGAGAAAGGTAGACCAAATTAAAATGACCTGATGCAGTTGTTAAGAATTGGATTGTGCCTGGTTTTTAGTAGATCAAGTGATGATCAAACGGAGTGGGGAATATGAATACAAGTAGCTGTCCCAAAGTTTAGTTGGACAGAGGAATAAGTTTTAATTTGTTGTGTAGAGAAACAATAATATTTTTTTAAGGGTATATCAATTCTTTTACATTTCAGTCTTGTTATTACTCTATCTTCTTTATTGTTTTTTTTTTCCTTCTTTAAAACAACATATTTTACCGAGTTCCCGCTATGCTTTTTATGTACTTCCCAGGAACGCTGGTTCCTACTACCAAATCTGGAGATTTAGTTGATTTACCTACAAGAGAGACTCTTCATTCTAGTCATCACAAGAGTGTCGAAAAAAACCGAGGGCCGTTCGTGCCATTTGTGATAAGTTTTTCAGATGAGGACAGTGGTAGTGACCATGAAGAGAGTAAACAGCCGGATGCTTTAGTAGCTAAAGGTAAATCTCTTCTATTAGAGAGAAGTAGAAGACCACCTGTATCTTCTCTATCAAAATCACAATCACAATCATCAAAACAAACTACTAGAGCTATGTCCAAAATGATGCCTAGGAGAGCGTCTCTCAGTCGCACATTTGTTTCCTCGAGAAACAAAATTCATGGAGCTGCTTCTGGGAATAGATCCTCCTCTGGCTTGGGTCATTTACCAAAAACAAATGTCCATTTGAACACCACTAAACTGCAAGACTTGCGTCAGATGATTGCCATTCGGGAAAAAGAATTAAAGCTTAAGTCGTCTGGGAAAAATAAATCCTTAGATTTGGGTTCACATGGGACGTGTGATACTATGAACTTCAGGAATGACATGGGTAAGCAAGCAACTTTAGCTGAAACGAAAGAACCTGAGAAGAAGCGCCTTAAAATCGCTGAACCTCATCCAAATACAATGAGTGCAAGTGAACAAGAAGTTACACCTCCTGTGGAATCAATGTTAGCATCAAAAAACTCTTTGTTAGAAAATGATTGTCGACAGAGTCCGGAGAATTTTTGTCATAAAGGAAAAAATAAGCCTGGCGCATCTCATGCAATTCATGCCAAGCGACAGGATCAAGATGAAAATGTGGTCCCTGCTTCAGAAAATCTACTTAATGGTGCAAAAAAAGGTGCATACATTTGTGCACTCCCCTTTAAACTGGTTTTTTTTTTCCTTTTATAAACTGTGAATGTTTGATGCAGGTTCTGGTACCACTAGCCGCCAAACTGAAAAGAAGTCTAAATCGGCACATTCTTCAATATCATCACAACAAACTATGTTGATGGCTAATAAGGATGATGAAACTACTCTAAAGAAATCGGTAACTAGCAAAACCATCTACAATTTATTATGAAGGTTTTTGTTCTTCATCTTGACACAACAATTTAGGACCTATGAGAATTTGCATGTCCAAACCTTTCAGTCAAATTATATCTCTGTCATC
This sequence comes from Osmanthus fragrans, assembly GCA_019395295.1. NCBI lineage: Eukaryota > Viridiplantae > Streptophyta > Magnoliopsida > Lamiales > Oleaceae > Osmanthus > Osmanthus fragrans. Next base: position 4,457,384 of record CM033346.1, read on the forward strand.
CATGACCCATTGACTCCCTTTATGAGAAATTCTAAGGAAGCCTCATAAATAAGTAGTGATGATAATTAAGAAGCCCATGTTTCCTGGTCTAACTTCAATGCTGTTACCTTCATTCACTATGTTCTCCAAGGTAGCTCATCCTCTAGCAGTTACTTCGCTTTGCTCCTTATTCACATAGCAGGAGAAAAAAATGCTCTTTATTGGTTGAGTTATATGGCATTCATAGTATATTCACCAGTGGTTTGAGATCTGTGTTGCTTCTATTTAAAGAAGAAAAATCAACCGTCAATCACCTGTTTACAGCTGTCAGTCAAAGTATAAAGTCTATCACCAGCTATTTGCATATCAATTCCTCAAGAAGTAACACCTTCCATTGAGTGAAAGCCGCAGCTAACACCTTCCAATTTATCGCATAATAATCACCTCCAATTTATGATTCAAAAACTATTTCCCACACAATTGACCGAGATTTCCCCTATATATCTAATTTGAGATTGATCATCATCTTGTGTCACAATCATTTCCGCACTTTGTGGATTATAAAGACCTTCAGTTTTCTTCCTATCCTTCTTTTATTTTTTTTAGCTTGTGAAATTTTTAGCTCTTGCCCCCAGGAGCGGAGCCCATTAAGGCCCAGTGAGTGCATGTGCCTCACTGGGCGTTATCCCTTGCCCCCAGGAGCGGAGCCCATTAAGGCCCAGTGAGGGCATGTGCCTCACTGGGTGTTATCCCGGCCCCTATTGAGGGAAGGGCTGACCTCAATGGGTTGGGTAGCAATGCCCTGCCCATGTACCAACCCATTAACCCACAGCCCTAGGCCCAATAAAATGGCCAAAGCCCCAAATTAAACCCAAATTTCACTCTCCTATCGCTCCTCTCCCTTGAATTTCTGCATACAGACCAGAGTCACTAGATTCCAATCTCCCTTCATTGATTTTTCCTTCTATATCAGCAACCTTTCCAGACTTCAATCAAATTCCTTCTATTTCTGTTTCTGACCCAGTCCACACATGACATAAATCCTCTGTACAAAATTCGACACACATTACCCAAATTAATCCAACAAAATCCCTTTCGGAGTTCTTGTTGAAATTCAGGTATTTTTCTCTTTTTGTCCTTTTGAAATTAACCCAAGAATCTTGAAATGTAGTTATTCACTTATTCTTGTATGGTGTGGCAAAATTATTTTATTTTTTTCTTAATAGTAATTGTATGTTATTTATGGCCCAATTTATTTTTATTCCTGGGTATACCTGTATCAATTCATTAGACTCTATGACAAACGAAGACTATTTTCTTATATAAGAATTATGGGCAGTGGCTTATTTAGATTTGATAGAAGCTACTGTTTTTAAAATAATCAGAGCAAAACAAAGTGGATTTTATTTTTTCAAACTTTTGACAAATAAGACAGATTAGTCAGTTCTAATATTATGCAGCGAGTCCAATTTGTTTGAGTCCACATGTTGGTTCAATTGAGCTAATTAATGTTAATATTTTGTGTATATTATTGCATTTGGTAAATTTGAATAGAATTGCATTGCATTGCATTGTATTGTCGGTTCAATTGCACATAAGCATGTAGTGATGTATGTTGGATTAATTGCATTGGCGTACACAAGTATTTTACATTATTTGATGAATTCGAGGAGTTTTACATAACGTCCTGTAGTTATTACTTATTTATTTCAATGTGAAACAGTCACGAACAGATTATTTAAATAAAAATATCCATATAATGTAGAAAATGTTGATAGAGAGAATCAAGTAGGATGAATTTTGACCGTTATTAAGTTTGTCGTGCCCTTATTGCCCAGCTCTGCCCCTAGTTGCTTGAAGACTGTTTTTTGCCCTATCTTCTAATGATTTTGTAAAGCTGTCCCATTAATACTCTTCAAGCCCGTCATATAAATTTGATTGTAATTGGTATTCTCGGTCACTAATGTGTTTTCCCTATATAACTTCCATTTGAACACTAAAACACTAGGTTAGTAATCCAGATGTCATCTTGTATCACAAAATCAAGGGATGAGACCTTGGTGCTGACATTACAGATGCAATCTAGTTCTGGACTCCATTTTGAATTTTGCATTTGGTTCTGATTCACTGGATGCTATATTTTGGTGTAGTTTTGATTTTTGGGTACCGAGAATTAAGCCTTCATTTATTTTCTGGAAAATATACTTCTTACTCAAGACGTTTTGTGGGTTTTCAATATTTCATATATTTGCATCTGATATGAGGTGTGTGTATTCATCTATTGAGTTTTTTTGTCCTTTTTTTGGCTTTGCATTTCGGTTTATATTTTTTTTGATACTTGAAGAGAACTGTGGAGACGTGGCCTCCTCCTGAGCTTGATAGTCAGGTGACCGCAATATCTACACAAAATAATTCTGACAACAAAGAAACCGACAGAAGTGATCAAGTTCGAAGTAATGACAAGTTGCCGGAGTCCTTTTTGAACGAGAAATATCTGGTATATTTTCTCCATGCAACCGGAATGTAGGGACTAGTGCTGTTTATGCAAGGCTTGGATTGCTATTTCTTACATTATTTTAGCTTCCAAGCACTTTTTGTCATTTTGACACTTCTTTTATCTATTGACAAAAGGCATCTTTGGGTTATCAAAGCTTCCAGAAGAACTTGGGTGAGCTAGCAGTTCAGGGAAATAGGAACGTGGATGCAAAGTCATTGCTGGACTTAGAGGAATTGCAAGATAAGGAACTGGAGGATGCACAGGAGCATCGTCGCCGGTGCGAAGTTGAGGAAAGAAATGCTCTTAAAGCTTATAGAAATGCCCAGATGGCTTTGATTGAAGCAACAGCGAGATGCAATTATCTCTATAGCCAAAGGGAACTTTATTCTGCTCATCTGCGAAATCTGATGATGAATAATTCAAATCTATTTTGGTCCTTCAGATCTGATGATAAAAATGGAGCTGCATTAAACTTTTCAAATAATATACCTGAGCTTAATATGGATGCATTGCCCGCATTAAGTAGTCAAGTGCATAATGCAAATGATGCTTCCAATAATGATGGGAGTGACCTGAATGTCCATCCTGCCAATGATGATACTCAATTATCTAATTTGCACTCAGAGACAGAAAAATTGCCATCTGAGCCTTGCAGTGAGCCTGATGGTAGTACGTCAGAGACTCACAATAAAGCTGGTATAGGAAGTGGTACGTGCTTCCCATCTGACAATTCTAGTTTAGAGACACGCATAAAAGACAGTGAAGCAAATGGTGTCTGCTCCCCATCTAGTGATTCAAGCATGTCAGTTGACGAGGATGATGATCCGCTTCAATTTAGTATCAAATCCAGTAAAGACAATCTAGAGGTGGGAATGGACAAGAGCGGCGGTCAAGAAATGCAGCTATCGTTTGATAGCTCTCATGACTCTCTGCTTCTCGAAGCATCATTGAGGTCTCAACTTTTTGAAAGACTCAGAAAGAAAAGTCTGTCAAAGAATTGGGAATCTAGCCAGAGCATGGTACCTGTTGATAAAGGAAGATCAGAAAATGATGATGCTGGGAAGAAGAGGAAGACAGGTGCTAGGGAAAAATCTGAGACAAGTTTAGGGACTGTACTGTTGTCTGGTGCAAATAAAGATAGTCACTCTGAGCTGCAAGGTACCTTTTTGGATTTTGGAACTATTTAAATTTATATGTAGATAATTGATGATTTTCAAGTTGTGGAGACTGATTTTATTTTACTGCTAGAGTCGTCTGGTTTTCTGTCTTTTTATTATTGTTTCATTTCGAGTAAATGAAAGTTTGGCAATGGTTTGTGTTATAAAAGCTATCCTTCTTTGAGATACATGGACATGGTGTATCATATGGGCCCTATGCTTTATTTTCCAAGCATCCATATTTGTACTATCAACCATTGTATCTCTTCGAATATACTATCTCTATCTTTATTTTTTCTGTGTTGACAATTAGCCCCTTTCACTTTACTTTTAACAAGCATATAAGAAATAAAATACTATAGTAAATGGCTTTCAGATCGTCCTCAGTCCAGAAAAGATTAATATCAATTGCCTGCTACGCCAGCCCACACCTGGTAAAGGTTTAGACTCTGTCTGTCTGACATGTCAATGCAATGATGGCATACAATTCATTTCTTTTCTTGCACTGTACTTTTGGCTGGGGATTTGTCATCAAGGTTGTCAACTGTTTCTCAAGAATCATTCACCTTTCCGTCATCTGCAGCCGACAGTTTTTGAAGCTATACATATGAATTTCAGTAGTGCAAGTCAGTGTGTTGTGATACCTCTTACATGGTTCATTGGGGCTAAGAGGAGTTCACAGACTTTGAAAGGCAGTTATTTATTCATCATTGTATTTGGGGTCTGCAGATTCCGTCTTTCTGTGCCCCAAGGCTATAGGTTGCTTAAAAGGCCCATGCCAACTTTTGTGAGATGGTTGGATTGTTGACAGATTTGTTTGTTCGTGTTACCCTGTCTATTTCGTTTATGGAGCTGAGGCCATCATATTAGCCACATTTATATCTTTGTTCTGTCAATACTGAATTTATTATACAAAAGAGCTTTTCTTTGTTTGTTTGAAACTCAATTTTATCTCTCAACTTTGCACGTGCAAAATGTTGGCCACTATCTTTTGTATGGGATGACTATATTCATCATTGGTTCTGTTTTATTTATCCATTTTTTGTAGGGTGAGGTAAAGGGATTTCATACTGCTAGGATTTTGCAGTGGTCAATTAGAACACATTCATATAGTTCCAATCTATCAGCGGTGGATTAGTGACCATTAAAAAAGATTGTTTTACTTGTTCAGGATGTTGTATAATTCGGGTCTTCTTGTTCTTTCACGAAGTTTTTTTTCACTGATTTATGCTTGTTGCATCCTTGTAGGAAGAAGAATATAAAATTAAATGTACCCTCTCAGGATGGAACATCCCCATTTCCTTTTTCATTGTCTGCACATAATCTCTTTTCCAAGAGAGACTTATTCTACCCAAATGTACCTTCCATGAAGCATATGTAATGACTAACCAAGATTCCTGATTTCCTGGCAGACTCAACTCTAAAAATGAGTTGTTGTCTAAAATTGAGAAGTTGAATCAAATACGCACTTCCTCTCAACTCTCTTCTAAAATTCTATTATAAATCAAATGGGAACATCCTGCTTGATAATTTGATATCACTTTTCAGTTGTCTGAGGGATCCAGACAACTGATAACATTATGAGAATTTTTCTTCTGCCGTCAATATATACTCCTTGTTCTTCTCTGTAGCAAGTTATTTGGTTTCTCCAGCTCCCCACTGTCACTACAAGCTCTCATATTTCGATTACATTTTTTATTTACCTGTATGTTTGAGAAGTCCTCTTCTAGTCATGCAATTTTTAACTGGTTATCTCATATCTGAGTAGTTAACTGTTCTTCTGCAGGTCAACAATCAACAATTTATGTTGCTCTATCTTCTCCTGTTGTGAAGAGTGTAATCTGCCACCTGATGGTTGCTGAGCCCAAAAGTTTTCAGATGCAGATTAGAAGTCCAGATTTATCTAGTCCTCGTGTTAACGGTGGAAATGACAGGACCCCTGTCTATAATAAAAGCGATCCAAGCATATTGTGTCAGGGTCCAGTTGAAGTGCCTACTATGGATAGCTGCTGTCGACAGATTGGTTCTTATTTTTGCAATCTTGCTATTGATCCATTTTGGCCACTTTGCATGTATGAACTCAGGGGGAAATGCAACAATGATGAATGCTCCTGGCAACATGTTCAAGACTACTCTATTAGGAAAACGAAGTATGATGCCTCTAGTAAACATGGTAATAATGCTGTTATAAATTCTTAAATGTAATGGTAAAGGTTCATTATATTGCAGTAACTTGGGAATATATATTCATGTAGATTTTCTGGCTGGATCACCATCCTGGAGAGGACCACGTCTTGCTAATTCTCTCAAAAATCTTGTTCTGACTCCTCCTACTTATCTGGTTGGCTTGGATGTTCTCAAAGCTGATATGCGGTATAGTTCTGTTTTATCTCGAGACAATGGACAGTGCTGGAGAAAGTGTTTCAGTGCTTCCATGGTTCTTTCAAGTCTGCTTCTAACCGACTTGCCTTTCAATGAGCCGTTCTTGCATGGCACTGAAGCTCGTATAGAAGTTCATGGGGCTTGGAATAGGCAATCATTTTATTTTCACAGTAAAAATGGTAAAAAGGTTTGTCAAAAGCTTCCCATCTTTCGTATTAAAATCATGTCAGTAAAAATGAAAATGCTGTGGTAATGCATGTGCCAACAATATCACATTTTCTAGGCCTTGAGCTTGACTGACATTTTTCATTGTACTCCAGGCATTTATACTCTCCAGAGTTCCTCTAAAAAATGTGTGTACATGTCTATGTATGTGCCTGTACGTAAATGCCTTCATTTTTATGCTTGGATTTTGGTATATCCATCTTTATGCATTATGGCATATCCACAAGTGGCTTGTAAATTTTCATAAAACCTAAGTTTTACTCCAGCAGCTAAAAGTCAAGTCTACTTCAAGCTGCCTCTTCTTTTCTTTCTTTCTAGCTTTGATTTCTTTCTCCTTGTTTCAATTGATTGTTACTTGAACCTCTTTGAGCTCTTTATACTTGTTCGGTCCAATGAGTTCTAAATTTCATTTAAGATGAATTGTTGTTTCTGACTTTCCTGCTTGCTTGATGTTTACTTAGAGTAAAGTTGATGGATATTTTGCTGATAATGACCGATCCCTGGAAATGGCGTTTCTTCATCTAAATCAGGAGGCTGACAAACAAAAGGGCCGTATAGAGGTGATTTTCTTTGCCTATATCAGATATATGACCTGTAATATTATATTTGCTTTTCTATTAGTAGGTTGGTTTATATTTTAGCTAACTCTTTTTAATTTAAATTTACAGTCTCTTAAAGTGATTGCTCGAGCTCTCGAGTCCAATGCAACTTCCACAGTCCTTTGGATTATCTATTTACAGATTTACTACTGCAATCAGAAAACAATTGGAAAGGATGACTTGTTCCGTTGTGCAGTATGAATTGTGGCTTTTTACCTTCATCTACAATTGTGTGCATCGAAATTTTCAATTTTATAAGTTTTGTCTTTGCTCCACCATCTCTCAAAGAAACTGTTAGGATTCAAGCTATAAAGGGAAGGAACAGAATTTTAAAGTAGTTCTTTGATTGAAAAAAACTGCAGAGAATTATAAATACGGAAATGATAATAAGACTCCTTTTTCTCACTCAATAATTGCCTATCCTCTTCCCTCATCTCTACCTTTATTTATAGCTATTTTCTAACTGATTTCCCCCCAGCACATGCTCCCCAACAGATTCTGTTTTCCCTCCCTTGTTGAATCTTCTAGAATATGTAAAATGTACAGGTGCCTTATCAATACTCCCGGGCTTTAAAGACACCTTGTCCTCAAGGTGGAAACTTGGAAAGTGTTTAAGGATAGCTTCTGCTGATTCCCAGGATGCGTCGGTGGTGGGCAGATCCTTCCATTTTATCAGTACCTGTCCACCTGGACGTTCTCCCAAGGCTTGATCAGGTTCCACAATCCATTCAAGGTTTCGCGTCGAGATGGGGTGGGAACAGTTGGCTTGTCTCGGTTGCCCCCACTGCCTTCTTCAGTTATGACACATGGAAGACGGTGTATTGTAGGAGTAGGAGGCAGTTTCAGATGATATGCAACCGGCCCTATACGCTTCTCCACCTCAAACGGACCGAAATACTTAGGCCCCAGTTTTTCATTCTCCTTCATTGCCAATGAACGGAGGTGGTATGCTCGCAACTTTACATAAACCAAGTCACCAACTGCAAACTGGACATCTCGCCTGTGTTTGTCTGCCTCAATTTTCATCTTCTCTTGAGCACGGATGAGATGAGATTTTAACTCCTCTAACATAAGGTCCCGGTCTTTCAATTGTTGTTCCACCGATGGTACAGTGGTGACCTGACTGCCATAGTGGATTAAGGGAGGTGGATCTCGTCCATACACTACTCGAAAAGGAGTTGTATTTGTTGAAGAGTGAAACATTGTATTATACCAATATTCTGCCCATGGAAGCCATGAATACCAATTTTTGGGACGATCACAAGTGAAGCAAGGAAAATAGGTTTCCACGCATCTATTTACCACTTCTGTCTGCCCATCGGATTGAGGTTGATAGGCCGTGCGTCGGCGGAGAAAGGTCCCTTGCATCCGAAAAAGTTCAATCCAGAAATGGCTTAAGAATACCTTATCCTTGTCTGGAATAATAGAGCTGGGAATGCCATGAAGACACAATTTCTTTGACAAAAGCTGTTGCGACCCCCGATGCTGTAAACATATGTTTAAGTGGCACAAAATGTGCGTACTTAAACTACCCACCATGACTGGGATTGCATTGTATCCCCTCCCGATTTAGGAAGTCCTTCCACAAAATCCATTGAGATGTCATCCCAAATAAGATGGGGAATTGGTAGAGGCTATAGTAACCCAGCTGGAGAAAGAGCGATGAACTTATTTTGGTGACACACTGGGCACTCCACTACAAACTTTTTGATATCCTCCTTCATCCCTGTCCAATATAAGTTGCCGGTCAGCCATTTGTAGGTGCGAAGGAACCTGGAATGGCCACCCAATGTGCTGCTATGGAATTCATGTAGTAGTTAAGGAATTAGTGAGCTTTCCCTGTAGGATCGAGTATTGCGGGTGTGCATCTGGATCCTCTTGCAGGTCTTTCTTGATTTTGGACAGCACTGGATCATTTTCCACTTCAATAGGCGTGGGAATGTGTGATAATGCATCAGCCGTCTTATTTTCCAATCCAGGTCGTATTGAATCTTAAAATCAAACCCCAACAACTTGGTCACCCAACTCTGAAAATCCCTTGGAATCACTCTTTGTTCTAGGAGGTATTTGAGGCCGCGCTGGTCTGTGCAAACAACGAACTTCCTTTCCAACACATACTGTCTCCATTTTCTGAATTGCTAAAACGATGGCCATCAACTCTCTCGTAGATGGACTTCTACTGAGATTTTGCAGATAGTACTTGGTTGTAGAATGTAGAATGCAATGGGCCGCTGGTTCTGCATGAGGACTGCCCCTAAACCAAAACCTGAAGCATCTGTCTCAATAATGAAAGGTTTCGAGAAATCAGGAAGAGCTAAAACCGGAACTGTAGTCATGGCTAGTTTTAACCGTTCAAATGCCGCCTTAGCTTCCTCATTCCAGCCAAATGAATCTTTCTTCAACTGTTGGGTTAGCAGCCAAGAAATGGTACCATAGCCCTCTACAAAACTCCTGTAATAGCCTGTTAGTCCCAAGAAACCCCCAAGCTCCCGCATATTTCGAGGAGTTGGCCATTTAACCATGGCTACGATTTTGTTTGGATCAGCTACCTCCCTCTCCGCCGAGACCAAGTGACCCAAGTATTATATCTGTGGTTGAGCGAAGAGGCATTTCTTTTTGTTTGCGCTCAACTGATGCCTTTCTAGCGCAGTGAATGCCACGTCCAGATGATGCTCATGTGTCGACACATCCTTACTTTTTTTAGGATGTCATTAAAAAAGACCAAAACAAATTTTCTTAAATAATTTCTGAATACTTGGTTCATTAGTGACTAAAATGTTGCCGGGGCATTGGTAAGGCCGAACGGCATTGCTAAAAATTTATAGTGTCCCTCATGAATCCTGAAACCCATTTTATGCACATCCTCCTTCGGAACCCTTATTTGATGATAGCCTGACTTGAAGTCCACGGAACCCTTATTTGATGATAGCCTGACTTGAAGTCCAATTTTGAGAATATCGTTGCACCCTGGAGCTCATCTAACAATTTGTCGATTACTGGGATTGGGAATTTGTGTGGCATGGTTACTTTGTTTAATGCTCTATAGTCCACACAAAAACGCCAACTATCATCCATTTTCTTTACGAGTAGCACAGGACTGGAGAATGGACTGACGCTAGGTTGAACCAGCCTCCAGTTCCTTAACCAACCTCTTGATCTCATTTTTTTTGAAAATGCGGGTATCTGAAGGGCCAGACACTGACTGGTTCAGAGCCCTCTTTCAAGGGAATGGCATGGTCAACTTCTCAAGCTGGGGACAATTCCCCCGTCTCCTCAAATTCCTTCCCATACTGTTGCAGCAACCTCAACACTCCTGCAGGTGGTTCTACTGCCATTTTCTTCAATTCCCCTTCTACCTGTCCACCCCCTATTTCCAACCATACCCCTTGTCCCTCATTCTGCAATGTTTTCATCGTTTTCAAGGAAACCCCTGATCTATTCAGCCCCTGATCGCCTTTTAGTGTCATCCAAGTATTCCCCATTTGGAATTTCATGGTTAACAGCTTCCAGTTGATCTCCATGCTTCCCAACATGCCCAACCATTGCATGCCCAGTACAACATCTGTGCTGCCTAATTCCAGTGGCAAAATTTTTTCAATAATCGTCAGCCCTTGCAACTCCTGTACTACCCCCTTACACATTCCCTTCCCCTTAACTGACTCTCCAGTTCCCATGACAGCGCCATAATTGTTTGTCGCTGTGGTTGGAAGCCTTAATTTCTGAACCAATTCCGGGGAAATAAAATTGTGGGTCGCCCCACAATCGATCAACACCAACACCTCGTGTGACCCGAATATGCCCCTAAATTTCATGGTACCCGGAGTGGTCAGCCCTATTATGGAGTTAAGTGACAGTTCTGCCATCTCCGTTACCTCAAGTGGCAGCAGCTCCTCCACCGGATTTTCAAAATCAGCATCACCTTCCTCTTCATGTCCCTGCACCAACAGTACACGCAGCTCTTGATTTTTTCACCTGTGGCCGACTGTATATTTCTCCTTACAACAGAAACATAAACCTTGATCTCACCCCGATCTCCTTTCCGCATCAGACATGCATTTTATGGGCGCTTCTCTTCTACCGTTCACAAGTCTATCCTCCACCGTCACAGTCTTCGTAGGGAACAAGCCTGCCTTGATTGGGTTTGGGTTGATTTTGTGGTTTCTCTGGGCTGTTACTTCCTTAATGTTTTTAATCACCAAGTTCCGGTCCTCAACCTTTTGGGCCACATTCATAATTTTGTCCAATCCTTTTTGGGCCCAACAAGCGAACTTCAGCTCTGATTTCTGGTAGCAGCCCATTCACGAACATACTCTCCAGCACTTCATCAGGGAGGTCCTTCAACAGCGCGGCCAGAACCTGGAAAGCCCTCCTAAATTTCGCCACTGATCCATCTTGACTCCCTGCCAAAAACTTCTCACATAAACTGCCTTCCTGGGTTGGCCGGAAGCACAGTAATAGTTGTTTCCGTAACTCCTGCCCGTCCTGGAATGACCTCCTTGCTTCTGTCCATTGAAGCCACGATAGAGCATTGCCCTCCAGACTTACTCCAATTGCTCCCATTCTCTCCCGCTCCGTCAATCCTTTGACTTCAAAATACCTCTCTGCACAGAAGAGCCGCCTGTCCGGATTTTCCCCACTGAAAATGGGCATTTCGAGCTTCTTCACTCGACGCCAACTGTCTCCTTCCCTATCATGATTCGAGTTAATTGTTATTCTCCCATGGCTGGCTTCCCCTGAACCTTCTGGCCATTTCCCTCGATGTATCGTTCTTTGATCGCCTACGGTTCCTGGGAGTATGTTTGGAGGCATCTGTCCTCCGGTAATACTTCCTAACCCATCACCTTCCGAACTTCCGTTTGTTCCTGTCTTCGGTTTCGAGAGGGCCGCTACTGTTTTCCTGGTCTCTTCGAATGTTTGCATCATTTTGGCTATGTTCTGAGCCAATTATTCCATCGACCGTTCCAAGCCTGGAAGCCGTTGCAGCTCGGACTTCATCTCTTCCATCTCTTTCTCCATGGATTCTACCTGCCCTCTGTTTATTTTTGAGCCATCAGGATGCACGTGCTCTGATACCAATTTGTTAGGATTCAAGCTATAAAAGGAAGGAACAGAATTTTAAAGTAGTTCTTTGATTGAAAAAAACTGCAGAGAATTACAAATATGGAAATGATAATAAGACTCCTTTTCTCACTCAATAATTGACTATCCTCTTTCCTCACCTCTACCATTATTTATAGCTATTTTCATAATATTTTTTTTTTAAAAATGTGTTACTTTACATTAATGATAATTTCTGACACTTTATTCTGATTTGCAGGTTGAACTCAACAAAAATTCCTATGAACTCTGGCTTATGTACATTAACAGTCGAGAACAGCTTATTGATAGGTTAGCTGCATATGATGCTGCACTGTCAGCCCTCTGCTGCCATGTATCTAATTCTGACAGAGATGTTAGGCATGCCAGTGAATGCATCTTGGACATTTTTGTTCAGATGATGAATTGTTTGTGCATGTCTGGGAATGTTGAAAAAGCAGTTCAGAAAATTGATGGGCTCTTTCCGGCTACTACGAAATCGAACAATTCTCTCAGTTTCTCTCTTACTGATATCATTCCCTGCTTCACTATCAGTGATGCATGTATCTTCTGGGTCTGTTGTGTGTTCTTAGTCATATACAGAAAATTGCCCAATTCTATAGTACAGAGGATTGAGTGTTGGAAAGAAATTTCTGCCATAGAGTGGCCTTCGATTCACTTGATGTTTGATGAGAAGCAGCAGGCAGCTTCATTGATGGAATTAGCAGTGGACTCTCTAGCATTGTATATGGATGGTAAATCCCTTCAAAGTGAAGCAACTCTTAGGACTGCACAACTGTTTGCCATCAACCACGTCAAGTGTGTTGAGGTGCTCGAAGGCTTAGAATGTAGTAAATCCTTATTAAAAAATTACACTAAATTGTATCCATCATGCATTGAACTTGTTATGATGTTGGCTCGGGTAGAAAACGATATATGGAATACGAGTTTTGGTGGGTTCGAAGACACTCTTAGTAACTGGCAGGATGAAGTCCCTGGAGTTCAGTGTATTTGGAATCAGTATGCCGAATGCGCACTTCGAAATGGAAGATCGACTTTTGTGAAGGAACTAATGGATAGATGGTTTGACTCTGTTTGGAAAGTGGGATGTTCTCAAAATAGAATTCTTAATGAGGTACATGGTGGAAATTCCCAGAATATCTGGCAACCTGCTTCGGTGTCAGATCTGTGTACGTGGTTTTCCCATCACGACCAGATTGATGTCATGTTTGCACTGCTGAATTTCTCTCTCTACAAAATATTTCAGAACGATGATACTGAAGCTCTCCTAGCCTTGGAGAAAGCTTTGAAATCTGCTACTACTGCAGAGAATTACAGTTACTGTGTGGGAGAGCATGTCCAGTTTTTGCTTACAAATAGAATGTTACGTCATAGAAATGGTCGGAATGGAGGTATATTAAAGATTCTGAATGATTATCTAGATGATGCCCCGGCATCTTCTGAACCATTATCTAGAGACTTCATTCAGAAAGTCGAGAAACCAAGGTTGAGGCAATTAGTTAGCAAATTGTTGAGTCCTGTATCATCAGACTCTTCTCTTGTGAACTTGGTTCTTGAAATATTGTACGGTCCATCTCTCCTGCCTCAAATGTCTGATAAACTGACAGACCTGGTGGATTTTGTTGAATCCCTAATGGAGATTCTCCCCTCGAATTATCGGTTGGCGATTTCTGTCTGCAAATTATTAAGCACGAATTCTGATAATGGTGGTAATGTTGCTGTTTCTTTCTGGGCAAGTTCACTTGTCGTAAATTCACTGTTTCAAGCTGTTCCTATAGCTCCAGAATCTGTTTGGGTGGAAGCAGCGAATGTTTTGCAGAATTTGATGGATTCTCAGACGATCTCTGAGAGTTTCCTTAAGAGAGCTCTGTCTGTATATCCATTTTCGATCAACCTATGGAGATGCTATCTCAACTTACCCAGACCTGGAGAAAATGCAAATTCCGTGAAAGAAGCAGCGAGAGAGAAGGGAATTATGCTCGATTAAGAGCCAAGTATTGGTCCTTGATGTTTCCTTGCCATATAACCAGAGCAAATTTTGGACGAGCTTTAGCTAGCAATAGTTGTAGATTTTGGTGCCGTGTAGGAAGCTCGTAAGGCATATATATATAGACAATCAAGTAGGTTTTCTCAGTGAGCCTTTGGAATAGATTTTTTTGATACAGATGTACCATTTTACTGTCGAACTGATAGTGTTTCATTTCATACTCACTCATTGTGTTAGAGCTTCGGCTGACCAGAAAATCATTCAGCTAAATACTTGCATCGAAAAATTTCTAAGAATTGAGAATTTCTGATTTTTTGTTGTCTATAATGTGATTGCTGAGTAAACCTATACTGGATTGCATATTCGGCCTGAAATGTTTCCTTGAGCTGAACAACTTCATATTTATTGTGATATTACCAATCATTTTGGATTCCAACAATATTTTGTAGCAATGCAATTATCCTTGTGGTATTTACCAAAGTTGCTAAATTGCATAATACAGGATTCGAATTAGATGATGGTGCTTTGAAGAAATGCTTCAACTCGCACGATGATGACACAAATTTTTTTTGCGACAACATCATTATATACTGGTGTTAACAAACTGGTACAAAATTTTAACAAAAAAACGATAATTAGAATACGCGAAGTCATATTATGAGTGGATATTCATTTTTTTTCACTCTAAAACAAGAATGGGAAAAATAAATACAGAGAATCCTTAGACAAGGCTTGGACTTCTGAACATGCATCGCTCTCGTAAAGATCTTCCAAAACATCAGTTGCTGGGTTGGAAGATTAATTGTGAAGTCGGATACTATTTGCCACAATCACATATTGATTTTTGCAACGCCAAATCATGTTGGCTGTTGCTTTTATGGTTTTGCATCTTCATGCATTGCCACAATGGGGACTCGATCAATGGTGAAAAAAGATGCCCTGGTATCGAGCTTACCAAGGCAGCACACCGGCCGAATCCTTGTTCCACTGGCAGATGCAGTATAAGAGGAGAATGCACTTTCTTCTGTTTTGAGCTTCAATCCAGCTAGAATCTCGACTACTTTAATACCATCAACACACATCGAGTTCTTTCTTACTCTTTGCTCAACCTTCATCAATTGCTCTCCTCTTCTTAGTGCAAGATTTAGAAAGCAAGTTAATGGGCTTAGGTTCATGTTGAGACTGGGCGAAAAATTTGATATACAAGATTAATGAAAATCACATTTTATGGACTTGGACATGTTTTGCATACTGCATTGAGTATCAAACAGATAATTGGCATATATTTCGAATGCGTCTCTTTTTCAATCATGTCCAACTGGATTCAAAATATATCACGTTATTAGTATTCGAACAGAAGATTTGTATAGAAGTCATGCCACATTCTGGTGACCTCTAACACGCACAACACTTTTAGGGCCTTTGCAATTTCAAGATTGTGGTTGGTTGGATGAACAAGCTTGTTTCGTTAATGTTAGCTTTGACATGAATTGAGTAAATCTCACGTTCCTCTTATCTGTGCTGAAAGTGATGAATGACAGTTTTGTTTCATCCTCCATTTTTTGTTCTAAATTTCTCTCTCCCGGCATTTCATTTTAGATGGGTCGGTACTAGGAAGAGTATGATAGTGTTTCAGATACTCACGCTCTTAGGACATATTTTGGGCATTGACAATTTATATATTTTGTCACATGATTCTCTTTAATCAATTGCCATGTTCAAGTACTAAAGTTTCCCTTGTTTATTCACTCCTACCCTCTCTCTCAATTTTTTTTTTTTGGTTGTATATTACCTAAACACCAATTTTGGCGCCTTTCAAAGATTTCTATTAATACATCACCATATCGATAATATTTGACACAAATGTCATTAATCATCAAGAGATATTCATTGAATTTAAGTAACTGTCACTATTACAATCATAAGATGCTCAGCTTTAATTGCATTTGCTGTTCAAATTAACTTACTGAATATAATTAATTTTAGCTATTGCTATGAACGTAGATTAAACAATTAACACACCAAACAATACATTATTCTATGTTATCAAGCACTACATAATTGGGTTGTGCTGAGTGTACAATGGACAAAACCCATCTAGATCACACACAATAGGAGGGGTGAATGAATATATTTTTTTACAATATTTTCATTCACATGGAATCACCCATAGTTTATTTTAAATGCAACTGTTGCTAGAATTATTAATTTTTTAAAATTTCAAGAAAATTAAAATTAAAATTAAAAAATTACAACATTATTACAAAATAACGTGCAACCCACGCGCGTGCCACCGTAAAAACATCCTTCACAAACGCCCCTACAGCTACGTACTCTGCAACACCTCTTTCAATAGCTTTACAGCGCAACAATGGTGGGAAAAAGAGCCAAAAGCCAGTTATCAAAATGAATCCAACGGTGTAGACCCTCGCAATAATCTTGGGTACGTGGATCCTCACCCTCTTATTATTTGACCTTTTTACAGCAATATCAGCCGCTAAACACGCTCCTTGAATCACGAAAAACAAGTTGACTTTCGCCCGGCCCAAATAGAAGAATATGAGCTCATGAATCAGGCCCGCTACTACAAAAGTGGACATTATAGCTGGGAGTGCAGCCCATTTCTGGCCCAGAATGTTAATTGACCATCTGCGTACAGGGATGTATATTATAGGACGCAGTACACGGGATACCATGACGTTCCACCTTCGACCCCAAAAATCATGCAGTGAGGTCGAAACTCGAAAGGTATGGCTCATTGAACTGTGGCTCAAGCTAGATTCCAAGCAGGGCCCGAACCATGGCTGCAGCAATGGCTACCCCAATCTCCAAGCAAAAGTACACGTAAAAACAGTACATTCCAAGAATAATTGTTTGATGTATATGATCTGTATAGTCGTGATTAATCTTGATCAAGAAAGCAAGCAAAAGACCCTTTGTAGCATAGTTGAAAAGTGAGTTATGGGCATTTTCAGTTTGAGAGTTCTTAAGCTTAATAGGGAGACCAGCAATGACGAGAAACGTTGGGAGGGAGAGTTCTGAAAGGTCAGATAAAGGGCCTTTGTTAAACGCAAACATGAGTAGCTTTAAGTTGGCTAGCATTGTGATAAAGAAGGAGGTGAAGCCCACCAAGTGAACGGAGTGGAGCTTGAGAGGGAGGAGGAGGAAAACGAGGTGACAACACACTGCAATTGCGGCTGCGTCAATCACGCAGGTCAAGCCGCATGCAGAGTTAAGGTATGAGTAGTCAGGGCATTAAATGCATTGAAATCTATGACAAGAGGTCACAATCGCTAGGATGAGGCCACGTGTCCAGTTATCAAACGATACTTATTCACCCTCACTCAGTATAAAAGCTCACACGTTGTGCCATTTGAAGGTAATGCAAAATTGGTCTCTCAATACTATTTAGAAATTCTCTTTATATTTATCTCCCCAAAACTGACCCCCTTATATATTTTGGAAGCTCACATTTTAGTCTTCTCATACTCATATATTTTACCACTCCAACTGACTTGATCATCGAAGTGTGCGCGGTCGGCTCCCCTCTCTTTTGGAGAAGGTCACGTGCAATTGACGGTTTGTCCTAGTGTGCAGGAAGAAAGGCTGAGTCCAATATGAGAGGTCCTGTAATCTGTTGACAGCTCATAAATATAGTTTTTGAGGTCAATAGGATACATAGGCTTTAAGTTGGCTAAAAAGAACTCTAGAGACTTATTTCTTCATGAGGAAATTGATGTTAACGTTACAACTACAATTAAACTGTTTTCAGGATGAATTTTGTTAGAATTCACGTGTTCCAGCAGAGGCCAGCAAGCTTCACGTGTTCCAGCAGCATTTTAGATTCTCCAGCTCAGCTAATTCTAGAGGCTTCTAAGTAGTTAGATAGTTTGTTAGATCGATAGTCTTTTTCTCTATAAATAGAGTTCTTATGCTTTGTAATTCTTAAGATGAATGAATGCAAATACATCATTCCTCTTTCCTGCCATTTAGAGCAGGTTTCTATCATTTTCTTCTTTTTCATTTTCTTAATAAATTTAAGAGCATGTTTGATGTAGGTTTTTTGATAATGGATTATATGAAAAGGTTTTTTTTTTGGGGGTGGGGGTGGGGGTGGGGGGGATAGATTCACATGCAAATTATTATATTGATAGAATACGTGATTGAAAATGAGCGTGAATAATAAAAATGAGTGTTCAAGAATTTGTATCAAACGGGGCAAGATATTGCAAATTTGCGAACTTTAATGATTTTCATCTTTCATTTTTGTTGAACTACTTGATCTAATTAAAATTTAAATATTATCTTCAACAATTTGAGATCAAGACTTATTCATGTTATCATGCAAGTCTTGCACGTCTGGTAAATGTATATATGCATGAATGCAGGTTGAGAAAACCTGCACCTTAAAATAGAAGATCGAGATGAAAATAGCAAAAGAAATAAATAGAGGATAAAAATACCCAAAGAGTGCTTCCATCAAAAAGAATAATACCGTAAGAGTATAAGTTAGTGACGTCACATGGAATTTCGTGGTATTATTATCGTATAGGCTACTCACCAAAATATATGCATAGCTTTATACTAGTCAGGTAAATCCCGTCATTTCGCTATGAATTTAATTTGATTGATTTTTGATAAAAATAAAAAATAAAAAAAATTTGGTAACTCGGATCTCCGATTTTTGTCTGACTAATCCTAAGTAGTGGCGGCATCCCCCCTGCTACACCACTCGGGTAAATTTGGATGCAGTCATAGCTTATACACACTTAGGCCGGATATTCGAGATGCGGTTCTCCTCCCTATGAATTTTCCTTATGTGCGGACATGACTTCAGAAGGGACGACAAAGCACATAATAACTTTGTCTCCACATGACATCTGTCTTCCAACATAAATGTTGCCTTTCAACCGTGTTGTGTCATGCCAAGCTGGCCGGTAGACAGCGCATGGACTTAAAATCGTACCCAGTAAGATCTAAGTCTACTTCCTTCTAAAGACTAGTGGTACACTGGTACTCCTTTGGCCTCTAATGTCAACTGGTACTCCTTTGGCCGCTAATGTTATATTCATGAGTAGGACCGCACCTTCAACCGTGTTGTGTCATGCCAAGCTGGCTGGACGACAGCGCCTGGACTTAAAATCGAACCCAGTAAGGTCTAAGTCTACTTCGACTAGTGGTACTCCTTTGGCCTCTAATGTCAAACTTTCACCACATGAACCAAACAATATTTCACAAGGTTCCCTACTTGAGCCAAGAGTTATCAATTCAATTAAATTTTCACTTGTTTAAAGTTTCAAGTGGGCCACTTTGACAAAACATCTTATTTAAAACTAAATCGTTTTTGACAAATAATTATATCATGTTAATCATCTCGTGAAGTAGAACATGAATATTCTTGATTTCATTAATTTCGCAATATGAAAATTGAGCTCAAAGTAGCTTATTTAAAACCATTTTTCAACATTGAAACGATTTTAAAGTTCTATAACTGCTAAAAGATGGTCTTGACCCAAATATTATGACTAAATTAGTAAGTTGCCAACAAATGTATTGTACGCACGAACTCGAGAAATACATTAAATACAATTGAAGTTTTTATTTATGTTGTCTTCTTGTACAATTTATCTTATCAACAAGCCGAAGTTGTATTGGAAAGTCAATAATTTGGAGAAAAGTTGAATAACTTGTGCTGGTTATTTTTTCACTTTTGTTAGCATTTGGAAAACACGGAAAGATTAGCATCAAATTGTGGTAAAGGTTAAAAGGTGAAGGAAAAATGTGATCTTAATTAGATATCTATAATCTAACGATACACATTTTTTGTTTGCTACACTATATTCTTTATAATTGAGTTTCTTTAATGGTGGTTGCGATTGATCAGGTGTATGCTCTCCCCTGAGAGTGAAAGTGGTGTGTGTTTTCTTCATTTTTGTTATATGTCTTCTTTGGTGAAAGACTCTTATTTATGAAGTTATGTGGCTGACATGGCTTTATACAAACACACACCAATTTTTGTCATAACGTCTCTCAAAGCTATCTCCCAATCAATCGAGTGACATTTGCATCTGGTGTTAAATTGATATTTTACCTCGACACAAATTCACAAACAATCCATAAGCTAGATTCATGAAATGGCATCAAGTACATGATAGAATCTCAATCAAATTTATATTATATCCTCATTTTCAAATTGATTGCAATTTTTTGCAATTTATATATACATTGAAAAGATTGTGTGGGCCATGGTCATCTTTCAGAAGAGGGGCAAAAATGTTGTGTCAATACATACATATAGAAACTGTATGGATTCATTCCAAATGATGGAAATTGTACCAATTCATTAATGTTAAAATTAATAGTTCACGAAAATGAGTGATCAGCACAATTACCATGTTCGACAAAAGGTCCATTTGTATACAATAATAGCGGGTAGAGTATAGAGGTAAAAGTGTGATTTGTTTTATTAACCCTTTAATATAAAAGGGGGTCTTTCGATCTTATACATATTTTGATCAAAAACTTTATTTCTCAAAAAGACTTAATTCTTTACCATTCAATGAAAAATTCGAGAAAAAAATAAAAAAATCTTGTGATCTCTATCTATGAGTCACTTAGAAATTGAAAAGTTGAATTATGAAATTGAGAAACATAATTTTTGAATTGGATCAATGCTTCCAATTGAATAAGTACGGAAAGTAGATTTATCACCGTAACTGAAAATCAATATACAACCAGTTTTAGTGTTATTCCAGTCATGTCTACTAGTAAGAAGAAAGCAGACTCTCAATGCCCCGGTTGTGCTTCTTGTGTTGAAAAAAGGATACAAAAGGACTTTGAATAATTGTTTTCTTTATCTATAGATTCAAGAAACATGTTTCTTGACTGCTGAAATGGGAGAAAATGAGGTAATCAGTCCATTAAAACCTCTTCATTCTGTATTAAATCCTGTAGAAAATCTTAGCCAAAAATGTTTTCTTAAAAGTGATAACAGCAATACCACATCATTGAGAATATTAATTTGAATTTGGATGATCCTTTGAGTAAAGAGCCTGTTGTTAAGTAATCAACGCAACAGCCTAAACAAGAAAATGAAGATGAAAACGCTGTTGAAACTAGTCTTTCAAGCTGGTTTCTCTTCATTTGCTGCTTTATGGAGGTTAGGTCCATGCCGCCTCCCCCCTTGTAAACTTGCAAGTTCCATATATCTCATGGTTAGGAAATCCTAATCCCCATCGCCCTTCTTGGTGGAGCCTAAAAACGCGCTAAGAATGTGTTGGTGATTTTGCTTTAAAAAAAATTAAAAATAAGAACCCTGGTTAGTTGAATCTGAAAAATTACTCAAGAATTAAAATAAGCCAAGTTCAGTTGGAAATAGGCCAGTCTTGGAGGCACTCACTAGAAAAGAGTTTAAACAGTTTAACGAATCTTTGTCTCCTCAACAAACTCGGAGCCATGAATTTTTTGTATTTCATACGGTTAAGGTTAGAAATGGCAATGGAAAGTTGATTTGCCCAAGTTTAGGACATGATGTATTTTATTTGAATTTCAATGCCTATTTTCTTGCAACCTGATCTAACAGCAATCCTTAAAAGGCTTCATAGAATGTTTATTTTATTTTTTGAAATCCACGAGAAATCAATCGCCACACATCGAGTACAATATAAAAGACAATAAGCAATCTACCTAACCCAACTCGACTCAGCGACTCCTCTAGCAGACGTACATGAGACACGAGTTTGTGGACTGCAAAACAAAAAACAAGATGACAAACTATGAAACAAGGCTTCATATAACTGTAAAGGAGAAAATGTGAATACAAGTTCTCTTTCATCATAACAGAGAAAATAACATGTTTAACACAAATCATCTCTACCCTAGAACATAGCTTTCATACAAAGCATGGATCCACGAATTGCTTGAGAAAAGGTTATTTTACTACGGTTTTTAAACAGATTTCACTCCATCAATTTCGATATACACCATCTGAAGTGAGAGCTAAATCAATAATACGTTTATTGCCCTCGAGCGAGCAGAGAGAGAGAGAGATTAGAGAATCAAAATCAGCATTCTCAACACCATTCCTTTCCTATGCAGTGCTTTAATTTGCCAATGATGTTGGCAGAACTCGAGTTTGACCATACTGTAAACTCCAAACAATGTGCTGAAGCATCCCAGTCGAGGTCAAACAATATTTTTTACATATCGTGAAAAAGCCTCCTGATTTGGTCCACTGTCGCAGGCATTAACGTAACCGGGCAACGCTTGTACTGTGGCCATAAAAGAGACAGAAGAAAGATACCGGTCAAAGTTATATTATCAGTAGATAATTACATGGGGCAAGAAATTTCCAGGAAAAGAACAGACAAAACAATCACTATTGAAATTTAAAAAAAAATGAAGAAAATTGCAGTTTAACAGAACACGTCAAAAGCCTCGAGATGAAAATCACTAGGGTTTATTCTTTCGTAGGCATTGAAGTCTCACGAATCATATGTCCTCAAGGATTTGAATCCATAATATCAAATTTAGAAAAGAAAACTTATTTTCTTAAGATTGTTTCATTCATTAACCCACAATCTTTTACGTAACATCAACAACCGGTTAGATCCAAGAAACAATGAAGTTCAGCACACAAACATCAATTTTTCTAATTCCTGGAAATTTGTGAATACTTAATTAATTTCTCACCTCAAGCCTCACCAAACGACTTTACCCTAACATATAGGAAAAGTGAATGAGGCAACATACATTGCCTTGATAAAAGCGACCAAAACATAACACAGAACCATAATTTGGATTGGAGTATAAAAACTCTATTTTGTTCTCTCCCCAAAGAACCAATATAAAAAACTTCTAAACTTTTACGCATGCAATTTTACCCTTGTTCAAAAAGGAACTTCAATCAGCATCCCTATTCTTTTAGAGGGAGCAAGTCATCTAAATGTCCATCCAAGGAAGAATATTCGGAGACAAAGGCACCATAGGTTTTCCTTTTCAAGGACTAAATAAAGCTCTTATTCACGAAATTTATCTGAAAACTGAATGAAGTAATACACTAATGATCAGAGTTTGAGAATCTCACCTGATTAACATACTTAAATATACAAGTATAGCAAAAAACAAATCCTGAAACAGCCATTACTGATGGATTTGCACGCTTTTGAGAGCACAAAGGGCATAATGTTCTATCAGGTGGCAGTGGAATTCCGTCCTTTGCAACCTGTTTCATAATGAAGTATGTCATAAGTTAAGGATAGAAATAAATTTGTCACAACAAAAACATGAGACTGTGGAACCGTTCTAAAGAAGTGCCTAATTAAATTCAAATAACATTTCCAAAAAAATCCCACCAACATCATTTTCTTCATTCATATGTTCAAAGATTATACTCACAAACAGGCCAAGTACCTCGTTAATGAAAGGGCTAGCAGCTTCAATCAGGACAAATCACTTTGACATCTTTGTATTTGGTATTCCAACAAATATTTGAGAGGTCTTATTGACATTTTCCTAAGTTGGTGGAGTAAGGACACATAACATTATTCCAACGATATCCCACTATTTACATGCATACAGTGTCAGATGCAACAATACTAGATGCCCCATTGGACTTATGGAATATTATCTCGAGCATTCAAACTCTATTCACCATGCTGAAACAAATTGGTTCTCCTTGCATTGTTTTCTATAAAACATAAATCTCGTTGCAAGACTTGGAGTAAATAAGGCAGCACACTGACCGGCAGAATTTCGCCACGCACTGAACTGAGTTCATGCAAGAATTTCTGATCTATGTGAGTTACAACTTACAAGTAATCAAACACAAGTGCTGCAATGTGCAAAGTATTTCCTTCTCTTTTCAATTTTAGGGTTAAGAGAGGAGACAAGTCCAATTTGGTATTGAACAGAAGTAGTGACAACTTTCCTCCCCAAACTCCCAAGTTTTAACTCTTCCCATATTGTAGCTTCAGAGATTCAAAACCAAAAAATTGGATGCCATACATTTATACAGAAATACGAGCACATGTATCAATAAAATAAAAACGTGTGTAAATCCCAAAAGCAAGTGAAAAAAATAAAATAAAACTAGCATCTATACATAAGCATACATGGAAAGGACAAGGACAGAAGCATTCATATTCCTATGCATCATTCTCTGGACATTGGGGTAAAAGAACATGAAAATTTTCCAACTATATAGAGCCACTATATCAATTTTTAGAACAAAATCATGTCATTGAATGCAATAAAGGGAAGGGGATTCTAAATTACTTGGCTAAAGTAAGTGTGATTTCACTTTCCTTCATCAAGTTGAATACATTAAAATTAACTAAGGAGCTTCTTTTAAATGAAAGCTTGTACAAGTGGCCTAAAGAGTAAAATAGTGAAAGTTGAAAAATAAGAATTGAACATCCCTAACTTTTTATACGTGAGTGAAATGAATCACCTTTGGGGGTGGAGGAGGAGGTGGTGGGGGATAGATAGTCGGAGCAGACATTCTTTCTTCCGCAGATTGGTACCACCATTCCATCATCTGAAAACCCATGAAAAATATTTGCAGATGCTCAAATTTAAATAACCCAAATGGGGAAAACAGAAGTAGAAGATAGTATGAGATTAAGACATTCCACTGACTCAACAGTTCTCCTTAATCTACCTCTAGTTAGCTCTTATGAAATATCACAAGCAAGATGAGAACTTGCCAAGTGAAGAAAATCCAAAAAATCATAAAACAAAAATACGAAGAATTAGCCATTTTGAGGGCAAGCTGGCAAAAAACACATAGTTGGGTCTTTAGGTGCAAATAGCTAAAGCGTATAAGCTGCATAAACAAGTTACAAAAGGAAAGTAAAGGCCAACCAAACATATATAGCAATCACAACTACACGCATAATGTCTTGGGGTAAATTTTGCATTAGGTTGATGGTAACTCACTTTAAAGAAGAACACTGCAGCAATTAGACCTGTCTGAGCATAGTCAAGAACTGCATATGCACAGCTGAGCAATCCACCTTGTAATGCCTGAGATACATTACAAGTAACTCCTTTAGTTAAGAACCTAAATTAGAAAATACAGCAACTATAATTTTTAATTTATATTTTAGGAGGATAAAGTAGTGAATAGAATAAAAGAAATTCAATGGAGGACAACTAGATGTCTTCAGTCACATGATGTCAAGTCAAACTGCACTTACCTCCATCCACATTACACATCCGTTAAAATTTGGTCTCTTAAAGCAACTTATGCAACTTAAAAGTCCAAGATACACCTCGCTAATTATTAACTGTCCTTGAGCCATTGCCCATTAATAGGTCGATTTTATACAGACACGAATGAGTATATGGGTATTGCACAAACTTAAACAAGTCATGCCAGGTATTATAGGAATTATGGACATTCTGCAAACGTGATTACCTACTCTAACTGTTTAATCGAAAAAGTACAGACAAGGAATGATATAGCTACTAAATAAAAAAGATAAGGATGTACCTTTAGCCAAGGGGGCCCGCAAAGTCTCTCACGCTCACGGTTTCTTATCTTAGAAATTCTGGAAGAAGTATCCATCTACCTTGACAACAGAAAGAGATATAAGGCTATAAAAAATAGGATGTTATCAATATAATAACACAAATGATAATTATATCTGTCAAGAACAGGCCTAATCTTTACTGAAATGACAAATAATCATTTTATCAACAGCTTGCATTTATTAATATACAGCTTATTGATTGCACCAAAGCCTATTGAGAGAAAATTAAGGTTTAAAAACTGAGAGACAACTAATATTTTTTTTTTGATAGGTAATCTCTCATTTTATTAATCAAATAATAATACACAAGGTGTGCATAATCAATTTAAACAGAATAAAAACACAATAAAATTAGATAACCCCTCTATCGGGTTAGTAGTCACCGCATTAAACCAATTATGACAGACAACTAATATAAACATCACGTAGAATTAAAATTATGGCATTAAATTGAAATTCTAATAAAAGTGACAGCTTGTTTTCCTACTAATCATAGAATAAGTTGTTGAACCAACCACAGAGAATAGAGGATTTAAATTTCAGCATCTTCATTAAAAAAATGGAAAAGAAAGTCCAATTAGAATCTATCGTCAAGTGACAACAAAAATTATGCAAAAAAATCAACCATTTATCAGACACTTGATGACAAAGTATAACCTAATTGGTTGAGGAGAAGATGCTTAGAGGACAAAAAGTAATTACAAAGGTGACAACGCACTTAAAGCTTTGACCAAAGAGGTTACTGATACAAAATTTGATCTCCCAATAATTCAGCATGACTGAAAAGGGTAAAAGTATCAAAGGTTACTAGGTCAAGCAACCTCTGATCTCCACATATTACCCAAAGCACCATGAAAGCAATCTCAAATTCATAAATCTTTGTAGAAATCCTGATTTAATCAATTAAAGATTGATTATAATATTTTGTTTATGGTATAATTAGAGTTAATTTAGGAAGGATCTTTTTTCTTTATTTCTTTCCTTTTCTCTTCTCTTTGTATTGCAATATATATTGGCGTATAGGGTTGTATCAATTAATTAATGTATTGAGAATAAAATCATTATTTTCTCCTTCCTGTCTACATGGTATCAGAGCTCGGGTGACTTCAAACCCGGCTATCAATGGCAGAAAATACTGCCAACAGTAACAATTCATCCTCCTCTGAATCTGGGAGTATTAATCAGACAGAAAGCGTTCCTACCATGAACTCAAGCGGAG
This sequence comes from Osmanthus fragrans, assembly GCA_019395295.1. Taxonomy (NCBI): domain Eukaryota; kingdom Viridiplantae; phylum Streptophyta; class Magnoliopsida; order Lamiales; family Oleaceae; genus Osmanthus; species Osmanthus fragrans. The sequence continues at coordinate 4,484,060 of CM033346.1, forward strand.
TTGATAACTCATCTATACAACTCACGGTTGAGAAGCTCAATGGTAGGAATTACAGAGAGTGGGCTCAATCAATTAAATTGGTGGTCGACGGAAAAGGAAAAATTGGATATCTTACCGGCGACACTAAGCAGCCCACAGATCCGGCACTCCAACAAAAATGGAAATCTGAAAATTCCATGGTGATGTCGTGGCTCATCAACTCAATGCAACCACCCATTGGTAAAATTTATCTCTTCATGGCAACGGCTAAAGACGTGTGGGACGCCACTCGAGATATGTACTCCGACGCAGAGGACTCGTCCAAAATTTTCGAAATTAAAACACAGTTATGGAAGGCGAAGCAAGGAGAAAGGGAAGTCACGGAATACTATATGGAGATGACTAGTCTATGGCAAGAATTGGACCTTAGCATCGATGAACAGTGGGATTGTGCGGGTGACAGCGTTCGAAACAAGAAACGGGTGGAGAACGAACGTGTGTATGAGTTCTTGGCTGGGCTAAACAGAGACCTTGACGACGTGAGGGGCCGGATTCTCAGTCGCCGGCCACTACCGTCCACCCGCGACGCGTTCGCCGAAGTGAGGCGCGAAGAAAGTCGACGGACGATTATGTTGAAGAAGACACGAAGTGGACCAGAAGACGGCGTTGATGGGTCGGCTCTCTCATCCTCAACTATTGGGCCTACGGGGTCTAATGTTATTGGGCCAACCGGAGCCAGTGTAAGATTTAAAAGGAGTGTGCAAGATGGGCCTAAATTTATTGGGCCTGATTCAGGAGCCCAAATGCCTAGAGGAACAAAAAAATTTGGATCCAATCCAAGACAACAAATAGGTCGTCCATGGTGTGATCACTGTCGAAAACCTGGGCATAAGGAAGATACGTGCTGGGATTTGCATGGAAAACCATCTGATTGGAAATCGAGACTAAATACCAGGAATCAAGGCTATCAAGCTGTAGTCAATTCATCTGAAATACAAAATTCTACTTCAAGCAGTGCATTCAATCCCGAACAATTAGAGCAACTCTACAAAATGTTTTCCAACTTTCAACCACCTAGTTCGTCAAGTTCCTTGGCCCACAAAGGTAATTTCCTGAGAGCTCTTAACACAACCTCAATCTCAAAAGTACCATGGATTATTGATTCCGGTGCGTCCGATCATATGACGGATTCTCACCATCTATTTATTTCATATTCACCTTGTGCTGGCAATCTTAAGGTCAAAATTGCAGATGGCTCTCTATCTCCAGTGGCTGGAAAAGGGAGCATTCGAATCTCTAATTTGATTACACTTGAACACGTTTTACATGTTCCGAATCTATCCTGCAACCTACTGTCCATTAGCCAATTAACGAAAAGTTCAAATTGTTCTGCTAACTTCTTTCCCTCGTACTGTCTCTTTCAGGACCTATCATCGGGGAAGACGATTGGCAGTGCTAAAGAGTGTGACGGACTCTACTACTTTGATGAGGCTAATGTGGGTAACCAACATCGATTTGCTAGTTGTGATTCTGTTTTTGTTCCTAAGAATAGTGAGATCCTTTTATGGCATTATAGAATGGGTCATCCCAATTTTCAATATTTACGACATGTATTTCCCTCAATTTTTTCAAATAAAACATCATTTGATCTTAGTTGTGAAATTTGTGAACTCGCAAAACATCATCGTTCGACATTCAAACAGTCTGCATACGAACCATCTAAACCATTCACTATAATACACAGCGATCTGTGGGGACCCTCTCGAACCCCCAATCGCACCGGCACAAAGTGGTTTGTCACATTTATTGACGACCACACCAGACTTTGTTGGGTCTACATGCTAAAAGACAAAATCGATGTCCGTTCAGTGTTCATAAATTTCCATTCCATGATCCAAACCCAATTCCAAACAAAAATTCAAATTTTGCGCACGGATAATGGCACTGAATATTTCAATCATACACTAAGATCCTATCTCCAAGAACATGGAATCGTTCACCAAAGTTCTTGCGTTGATACTCCTCAACAAAATGGGGTTGTGGAGCGGAAAAATAGACACTTACTTGAGGTAGCTCGAGCCCTAATGTTCACTACAAATTTACACAAAACTTTCTGGGGGGATGCCATTTTGACTTCAACCTACCTCATAAATAGAATGCCTAGTCGTACTCTCAATTTCGAAACTCCACTCCAAAAATTCCAGAAAGTCTACCCCACCACTCGTCTCACATCCAACCTACCTCTCAAAGTGTTTGGTTGTATAGTCTTTGTCCACATTCATTCCCATCATCGAAGCAAGCTCGAACCCCGTGCGATTAAGTGTGTATTCATTGGATATTCACCTACTCAAAAGGGGTATAAATGCTACGATCCAATCACAAAAAGAATGTTTGTCAGTCTTGATGTCACCTTCTTCGAAACCAACCCCTATTTCCAAAAACCCTCTCTTCAGGGGGAGAACATAAGTAAGGATGAAGATCGATTTTTTGAAATATCTCTTGATCCCTCCAACACTATTCCAAACATTGAACCCATCCAAACCACTGAACCTACAACACCATCTCAACCCAACATACCGTCTACAGAGGGTAACTTAAACTCAGGGGGAGAGCAGATAAAACATGACAAAGAGATCATTGTTTACTCAAGAAAGCCAAAATCAAAGGACAATGAGAAACTTACACTCGAAGCACTACAAGAATCGGAACCGGTGATAGCTCCAAATCCTTATGAGCCTTCTCAAAACTCTTCTGACACTGATCTACCTATTGCTCTCAGGAAACAAACTCGGTCATGTACTCTTCACCCTATCTCAAAATTTGTTACCTATAACGTTTTATCTTCAAAATATCGAACCTTTGTTTCTAACCTTGATAGTACAGAAATTCCGAGAAACATTCAAGAAGCTCTGGCAATTTCCAAGTGGAGAAAAGCCGTAATGGATGAAATGAAGGCTTTGAAAACAAACGAAACGTGGGATGTGATGGAACTGCCTAGGGGAAAGAGGCCGGTTGGGTGCAAATGGGTGTTTAATGTGAAATATAAAGCAGACGGAACAATAGAAAGGTATAAGGCTCGTCTAGTTGCAAAGGGGTATACTCAAACATTCGGAATAGATTACACAGAAACATTTGCACCAGTTGCAAAGCTGAATACAATCAGAGTTCTCCTATCACTTGCAGCAAATTTGGATTGGCCACTCCAACAACTTGATATTAAAAATGCATTTTTGAATGGGGAGTTGGAAGAAGAAGTCTACATGATGCTACCACCGGGATTCTCTGGAAATAATGAAGGAAATAAAGTGTGCAAATTGAAAAAATCTCTATATGGCCTCAAACAGTCACCGAGGGCATGGTTTGACAGGTTTGCGAAAGTGTTAAAAAGACAGGGATACCAACAAGGGCAATCAGATCATACTATGTTTTTCAGAGTGTTTGAAGATGGGACAAAAACTATCTTGATCGTATATGTTGACGACATAATCCTCACTGGAGACAATACAGTCGAGATAGAGAGGCTAAAAGGAGGATTAGCCAAAGAATTTGAAGTAAAAGATTTGGGACCAATGCGATACTTTTTAGGAATGGAAGTAGCCAGATCAAGGAAGGGGATTAGTGTCTCACAACGAAAATATGTACTGGACCTCCTAGCTGAAACTGGTATGCTCGGATGTAAACCAAGCGATACTCCTATAGATACTGGAAGGAAAGCAGAGAACATTGAAAAGTTTGTTGAGAAGGACAGATATCAACGACTAGTAGGGAAACTAATATATCTATCCCACACTAGACCAGACATTGCATTTGCTGTAAGTATGGTCAGCCAACACATGCATGCTCCAAAGGAAACTCATCTGGAAGCAGCATACAGAATTCTGAGATATCTCAAAGGCTCCCCTGGAAAAGGACTACTATTCAAGAAAGATGAGAAAAGAGAGATAGAAATATTTACTGATGCTGACTGGGCAGGAGCAATAGAAGATAGGAGATCAACCACTGGCTACTGTACCTTTGTATGGGGAAACCTAGTAACTTGGAGGAGTAAGAAACAAAACGTAGTTGCCAGAAGTAGTGCAGAAGCAGAATTTAGAGCAGCTGCTCAAGGAATATGTGAAGGTTTATGGCTGAAGAAACTCTTGGATGAACTACAAATTCCAACGAAATTTCCAATTAAACTCTTTTGTGATAACAAAGCCGCTATCAATATCTCACTCAACCCAATTCAACATGACAGAACGAAACATGTAGAAGTGGACAGACGCTTCATCAAGGAGAAGATTGAAGATAAAACTATATGCATGATCTATGTCCCTACCAAAGAACAGACTGCAGATGTATTCACTAAGGGACTACAAAAACCAGTATTCGATAATTTCATATGCAAGTTGGATATGATCAATATCTATGATCCAACTTGAGGGGGAGTGTAGAAATCCTGATTTAATCAATTAAAGATTGATTATAATATTTTGTATATGGTATAATTAGAGTTAATTTAGGAAGGATCTTTTTTCTTTATTTCTTTCCTTTTCTCTTCTCTTTGTATTGCAATATATATTGGCGTATAGGGTTGTATCAATTAATTAATGTATTGAGAATAAAATCATTATTTTCTCCTTCCTGTCTACAATCTTTCCGTTGATTCCTCAAGTATATTTATCCAGCAAGGCATAACAGGAGCCATTCAATATTCTTAAAAAGAACCAATATCCCATAAAAATGCAATCAGATAAATTAGATACATATATAATTATAAACAAATACCAGCTCCTGTCCTGTAGCTCGACAAACATGAATACCAAGTGCATGTAATCCTACGCAGTAGAACCCAGTAGCATCCAACAAATATAACAGCTGATAAGCAAATGATAATCCTGCACAACAAAAACTAGCTCTTATTAGATGGATGTTAGCAATAGATTCATGCACACATTGTGGAAAGAAAGCCCCACTGATACATATAATATTTCCCGTGAAAATCATAATGGAATTCGACATTTCTAACTTTACATGCATTGAGAAGGATTTTCCGTTTTTCATAGTGAAATTGAGAAGGAGCTGCACTTCCATAGTATTTCCTTTTGTGGACTTTTGTCAAGTAAGCTATAGCTACAATGTTGCATAGAAAATAAATAAAAGAGGACAAAATATAATTAGAAAAGGCCATGATTATAAACTAGTCACACTTTGTTGGAGGTAAAACTGGTTTCTCAGGTAGTGCAGAAGCTGATTTGCAATAGGTTGATAACATGCATAAATACAAAAGAGCACCAGTAAAGTAAGATATTCTTTATGTCAGGATGACAGAACATATCAGAGGGCGACCTAGCGGTGCATAAAGGAAACATAGCAGTAGGAAATACTTGTTTAATAGGAAGTGAGAATTTAAACGAAGCATGAGGAGGAAGAAATGCAATAGAGTATTAATCCAAGGAATAAGGCAAGGAGAGCAGCAGTATAAGCCATTCTAGGTAATATGGACGGAAATGAAACACGGAATTTTTGAAGAAAAGAGCAAGTTATTATAGAAATATGTGAGAAGGCAAACTTCCTGGTATCATTAGTCATCTACAACTATGTCTAAGGAATTTGAAGGTGCTCCTTTTTTGCCAATTGTTCTCAATTTGAAAGAAATGTTTTCTTATTGATTTTCAGTCCGCTAATAATAAATTGTCTTGTAAAAAACTGAGACGTAGTAAACTAAAAGCCATTATTGAACATCAAAATCTTACCATGCCATATTAAATAGAATTTTGTTAAAATTTATGTTATTACCTTTCTCTTAAAAAATTGTGCCTTCGTTTTAACAAATCAAACTTTGCACTTTATCTCCTCAAGAACTTATTGACATTTTTTCTCCAGAATCCATCTCCTATGTTCCCCCGGAACGAATTTTACTCTCTCCTTAAGTCCACTGTGAAGCTTGGAATTGCTCAATTTACTCTCCCTCTAATTGAACTACTCAAACAGATTTAAAAAATGAAAAAGAAGAAAAGTGGCAAAGCTATTAGTACTCAATTACAACTTCCACAAAGAGCATATAAAGCATGCATGCCAAAGTTGTCTTCTTCTATTGCTATCCCCACATAGTAACCTCAAAACAAATTTACAATTAATTGAAGATAAGTGAATCCCATCTTATTCCTTAATGGATAAAAATCCTAACAAAATTTTCAATTCTTAAGAAAAGATCAATTTCGAAAACATATGCTACATGCACCTTCATTTCCAGCATGTATCCAAGGGTAGCAAGCACCTATAGTCTTCCGCAATCTCTTGATCAAACGGGCTCTAGTTGATGCTTCAACATCTGAATTGCTTCTCGACTCATAGGAATTACCGCCTCCATCAAGGTAGTCAGTATCATCTAATCTTTCATCACTAACTCCCCATAAACTTGCCTGAAGTGTAGCTTCCCTTTCCTTATTGTAGATAGACTGCAGTTTTGACTTCATATATGGCAAAACAACCTGCAAGATTGCATAACTTGGCAATTAATTTGTGATAAATAGATCCTTGTAACATGACAATAGAGAGGCAAAATACTCAAGATTATGCTGTTATTGCTTTTGCTACAGTTCAGCATTCCAAGTCGCACTAAAGCTCTTTTGTTCTCTTTCTTAGAAGGGGTCAGGACCATCCGAAAACTTAGGATAAAACTTCACAGAGTAGATGCAAAAAAGATTATTGTGCCCACTATAGAATTATAGATAGAGGTGTTCTTTGGAGGAAGTACAAAATTCCTTCTTTTTCTTTGATATTTATGGACCAATTAAACGAACTTCTGAAAATTGGATAGGGAGAGGGTCAGCAATTAGAAAAAAAAACCATTTCAATAAGATTATTTAACACCTCATAGTTTTAAGCCAAGTTTCAGAACATCTATTTCACTGCCACATTAACTGCACACATGGCAATGGATTAAAAGTTCATGGATTGAAAATAATGAAATAATAGAACTCCATACCCTTTCTCTGGCACATGAACTGTACAATGGTAAAAGTATTTGAAATATGAACTTGGAAAGCATAGTTTCTATATTTCACAAAACAAAACAAAAAAAGGCAAGCAGATAACCATCTTTGTGAAGAAACATTAACCAAAGTAAAACGTAGTCAGACAGAGCATGAAACCAAAAACTGTCTGTGACCAATAAGTTTGTCCTATTTGAAACTAACTTACACCTTATTTTACTCCTGCAAAAGCAAAAATGATCGATGGAGTAGTCTTTTGTGTGAAGTTTATTACACTTCATTTATCCTTCCTTACACTAAATAAACCAATAATAATTTCGATCAATAGAAGTGTTTGTTTAATGTAAAAGTTCTGAATAACTAGCCATTTGGGGACAGGGGGAATAACAGCATCCAAACTTTTTGCTGTATTAGACATAGACATGACGCCATAAAAGCAGCACAACTTTGTTAAAAATCATAGAGATTTCTACATTGATGCAATTTCTTAAGTGAAGAAGTACTCGAGAATTATTCACCAGAAATACAACTGAGAGAACTTTTTGGCGCTTCTCTAACCCAGTGTGATGAATTTCATCACCAGAGTCTGTAAGTTTAGAATTCTTCTTCAGTCTTAACCTAACTCCTCTTCTGCGCAGGCCATATAACGATTCCGCAAAAGAAGCATCTGAGGAAACACAAAATATCAGAGAGTGGAATTACTACCACCACAAAATATTTAGTTATACAGTTCATCAATGCAACTCTTGCAGTCAATTAAATTGCAAAGTAGCCAGTTACCACCAAACTATTAGGTTAAATTTTAATCAATGAAAAATTTCGACCCATAAACTCTGTCTAGCTCTCGTTAAATGCTAAAACTCAATGATTTCATTTTAATTTATCCAATAAATCCTAACAAAATTCAAAATCTAAAATCTCCAATACAGTAAACAAAACAAGGAATTACCAGTGTTACGTAAACTATGAGTTTCCAGAACTAGCATAAGCAAAGCAAAGAATTCATCTTCATAGTCTAAGATTTTATGAATGAAGGGTCTTCTCAACGCCAATACCTGCGAGTGACATTAAATTTGCGAAATTCATATCAAATTTAACCGTAAACACTAAATAAAACCTTACAGTAGAGTAAAAAGATAATAAAAAAAATAAAAAAAAAACAGAAAATAGACAAGGCTAATTGACGACGGAAGCATACACCAAATGAGTAAGTTAGGGCGGCACGTAGGCTTGACGGGAGCTGCTGAGCAGCGGACATCTCGAAGAACGTGGGACGCGTCCCTTGTCCTCCCACCTGAAACAACATCTCTCTCTGTCCGTCTTTCCCTCTCTACAGACAACGCACCCCCCGTCAATGCTCCGCCGGGAAGAGTTTTCGCCTCCGCCACAGCTCCGTCGCGCCGGGTAGAGTTTTTCTTGTTCTTTATCTGGGTATTGTAATAAAACGAGTTCTTGCATTATATTAGCATTTATCTTCTTCCGTCACGATTTCCAATATGTACGCGTTTATTGCATTTTTGTCCCCCAAGAAGTTTATGGCCCTTGTTTGAGCCCCATTTTAGAGAAGAAAATAAATGTATTTTAAAATAATAGATTGATGTAAAATATGTGATTAAAAATTAAAGATAAATTTTAAATTTTCATGTAATATTTTTTTATTAAATAATATGTGGTTAAAAATGAGTTTTGAAAAAATGAATTTTTAGTAAAATGGGGTCAAACAATGCATGATTTTCCAATTGCCCCACAAATTAAGAAAAATAATTAAGAGGGTGTTCGGGAGTGATTTTTTATGTAAGAATTGATTTTTAAATAGTGATATGATGGGAAATGTGTGATTGAAAAAGAAGAAAAAATTATTGATGTGATGAAAAATATTATTTTATTACAAAATGTGTGGTTGAAAATAAGAATTGATTCTCAAAATCTGTACCAAGCAGACAGTTCAAACCCCTATTCCTACTTTCATGTGTTTGGTATTGATTTTAAAAATCAATTCTCATTTTTCAACCACATATTTTTCAATAAAATAATATTTTTCATCACATCAATAATTCTCCCTCCTTTTTTAACCACACATTTCCTATCATATCATTATTCAAAAATTCATTCTTACCCAAAAAATCAATACCAAACACCCTCATAATTTCAATTAAAACAAAATTAAGTATTTTAAAAACGACTCTCACTTTACTGAGATAAATAGTTCACTTACTTTCAAAGTTTCAACTTCAATCAGATTTATTTTATTTTTTTTAAATTCCCATATGAAAACTATTAGAGATCGTCTGTTGCAAGATAATTGTTATAATTTTACAAGTGATTTTGTTTAAAAAAAAAAAAAGATAATTGATTTTGGAATATCAAAATATTTAAATATTTAGACTATTAATATATTTTATATTATTAACGATACGAATGTATATTGTATGAAAGTTATCAATAAACAAACTCAAAGATATATTCATATGTACTTTTGATAACAATTCATACTCCGTGTAAGCAAACAGAGAGTTCAAAAAAAAGAAGTATGACAATCTTAAACGACTTCGCCTCTCTAAAAAAGAATAATAACTTAATTTCATAACAAGTCAATTGTAATTTCAATTACAAGAACAATACTTCAATATATATCATAAGACGTAAAAATGAAATATGAAAAGACAAAAAAATTAAAGAAAATGAGTTGGATGTAGTAAGATCTTATCAAATCAAAGATCAATTCCAGGTTATGTATCTGACAATGGATGCAACCATATGATTAGCATGGTTAAAATGGGGCTCCGGCTAACTCTCTGAGATGCTCACTTGTGGTAAATGCACTTACAATTCCTAAAAATTAAATTTACTTGAAATCACCAAGAAAAAATTGATGTCAATAAGCAAAAATAAAATATACTATAAACTAGTAAAAAGAGACAAGTGAATGGGAAGCTGAAAATGAAAGTCTCTCAATGTATTTCTCTGAGAGAGACATGAGAGATAGGAATGAGGATAAATGAAAAATCAAGAAAGAATGATGATCATAGAAGTCAATGACATCTTTAAAAGGCCAAACTATTGAAAACTATTTATTTTTACTGTAAAATAAATTAGAGAAGTATACATTCCATAAGTTGGACACCATCATAAATTTCAAACCATTCATAATAAAAAGAATATGTACAAATCTCATAAGAGGAGCTAAATGTCCTGGAAGCCTACCATATAACTTCAACAAATTTATCTGCCTCACATTTTGCTAGCTTGATAATCAATCCGTGCAAAATGAATAGAATCAAATCTCAACTATAGAAAAAAATAATAATAAATGAAAGATAAATTAAGAGAAAAATTGAATATAAAATAAACGTAAAAATATAAAGTATTTGTCTTAACATTATCTCATTGGTTTACAGTGCTAAACCAAATTTTGTTCATAGAGAGCCTTATGCTATTTTGTGGAATTAAATTTGATACATCTTTATCATTTTCAAAATGAATATGAAACCTATGATTGTCTCAAGACCTTTCAATGTTAAAGACTGATACTCAATAATATCGTGTCACAAAGTAATGATTGTTCATAATATAAAATAATAATTTCAAGTAAAGTCTCAATTGACAGTCTGGTAATGGATAATAAGCCATTGTTTGAGCCCCATTTTGATAAGAGAATGTATTTTGGATTAGTAGATTATAGAGAACGTGTGATTAAAAATTAAGAAAAATTTTGAATTTGCATGTAATATTAGTTTATTCCTAAATTTTCTAAAAAAAACTGAATCCACAAAATTCACACGAGTTAAAATTTTATTTTAAAAAAATTATTGCATATTTGGAACGATACAGTAAAGGAGAACCACCATACATTTGATGCATAGCAGAAATCTATATCTACTTCCAAAAAAAACCTTGTTTCAATAATTCTTTCAATTAATCTATGATGAAAATTTCAAACGTCTGTAAAAGAAAGCAAAAATAGAGGGTTCAAACTTTTAGGTTGGTGAATACCAAAAAATTTTGACAAAATTACACAGCATATAGATAAAATAGTGGGAAAAAAATAAAAGACAGAGGAAGAAATGAAAACTCTTGCATAATATGGACCGTTACGTGAAGAATGGAGGAAGTATGGGACGTTGCATGGAGAAATGAGAAAAGAGTCAGAGAAGAACAAGAAATGAATAAAATAATGCAATAATGTCGTGCATGAAATAAAATAAAAGGGATAAAATTGATATTAAAATATGATATGAGCATGACATCATTGATAATACGTTATGAATAATAACCAATTTTCAACATAAAATCAAAGGAAACTCTAACTATAGTAGAAGAAATGGGAAATGAATGATGAAGAAAGGAAAAAAGGACTGAAAGTGCACAAAAAGTTAACTTTGAGGATTGAAGTATACAAGTGTCAAAAGTTAAAGAACCTAGGATTGCAATTTTTGAAGGATGCAATCGAAAGAAAAGTCAAAATTTGAAGATTAAAATATTTGAGATGAAAGTTGAAGAACTGAAAGCGCATTTACCGAGGACTTAGTTACAATATATAAAAGAAGAGGTTTGTTTCCTAATACTGTACGACATCATCAATATGTCAGATATAGAATAGATATAGATTTTCATTTACATTTTATTACTTAATTTAGCTATTTTCTATTTTGTAGGTGTTTAATGCCAAAATATCAAATTGGAGGAGAAAACGGATGAAAAAAGGAAAAATGACAAAAAATGCAAAAAAATTTAACTTGGGGACTGAAGTGTATGTTAAAATTTGAAGGACCTCGGGTTGTAATTTTTTAAGGACGTGATCGAAAGAAAAGTCAAATTCAAGGACTAAAATGTTGGAGATGAAAGTTAAAAGACTGAAAGCGCAATTACCTCGAATACTTAGTTGCAAGAAAAAATGAAATGAAAATAAAAGATGATATCATCAATAGGTCATGATGATACAAAATGAATAGGAACAAACATTCCTCTTTTATATATTGTATAGATAGAAATATACTGTAGAGAAAATTATGTATATCAATCTCAATTTTTGTAGTGCCTTGTATTTTTACCCAATCTCTTTTTTCTTGAGATGCTAATTCTCAAATTTTCATTTATTGACAATCATCTCCCCACATCAAAATTCATTTAAAATGACTATTTAAATCTCGGGTTTAGCAATCAATCGAGCACGGTATGTTTAACTATGATTGCATAAACTTGCATTTCATATGCAACGTCCAAATGAGTGCTAAAGCAATGGAGTTAATTGTTACTCTAAATGAACTCCACTTGCATGGTCAAGTGAATGATAAAGTTAATATTGTAATTATAATTTTGATCGGATTCTAAACATATGTGGTAAAAAAAATTATGTTTATAAAGTAATCAAATATATTTTTCGTAAAATCCATAGTTTTATATACTTTACACATTCGTCAAACCTCTTAGTACCTAAAAAAACTTCATTGTACAAGCACTAGCACGAAAAATGGTTTAGGTCCTCAATGAATGGTAAAGAATTTGCGTGCCAAAAAGGAATTAAAAAAAGAATAAAGTTTCTTGTACATTTCATAGATGATAATTTGAATGACATTGTGTGCAAATTCAAAATTGTCCAATTATACGTCGACACGTGTCACAGTATCAAATTTGATGTCAAATATAATATACAAGTACATACATATATATATAGAGAGAGAGAGAGAGAGAGAGAGAGAGAGAGAGAGAGTGAATGGAGCAGAATTGCAAAGAATCCAAAGTTGGTAACCACCAAACCAATTTTATAGTCAGAAAATGTTGGCCGCGCGGAGCCTTGTCATAAGTTTCCAATTCCAACGTTGACTTTGTAGTCTCACTCATCCAAGACACTAGTGGCGAGGCAGCAGCCATGGCCAACTTAGTCCGAGTCGCCGCCGCACAGATGACCTCCATCAACGATCTCTCAGCCAACTTCGCAACCTGTTCTCACCTTGCTAAGGTAAATTGCTCTATTCTCTGCGATACAAAAATCTGCGACATTGATTTGAAACTTCTAATGAAACGTCCTAACTGAAAGCTACGAAACTAGTAAATTAATTGTTATTGCTTCTCTTCTCATATATCTAATTTTGATTGATTTTCTCTAAGTTTCAATTGGGAAGGTTTCGATTTCACGCACCAGACACAGCAGAAGATAAATCAGAAACCTAAGGGTATTTTATGTCAAACACGTAATAATACTTTACACAGTTCAAGCTATAAGACTGCTTTCAAATTTGGCAGTAGCATAGTGATGATAGTAGAAGTTTGGACGGCTGCCTCAATCACCCACTAAATGAATGGGAGAATGTGTCCTATGATATCGCTATGACGATCAAGTAAGAATGAGTTCTACATGAGAGATGAAAGATATAAGGGAGTAATGAGAATGTGTATGTATTTCCATTACCACTGTTGGTGCTCATTCTATATATTGGGACGGTCACTTGATGCAATGGAGTTCCCCCTTGTGTGATTGATTTTTTTTTTGTTTTGCCACACTTGGCGTTCTTTAGATCAAGTGATTCCCCATTAGTGTCATGAAGAGGGGGATGATATCTACAGTCACAGATTTATGCCCCACTGGATTGCTGGCAATCTTCTGTAGGCATTCGAGCCTTAGCATGAAAATTGGCTCCTTCCTTGAGGTGGGGGAGTTCGATAACCGGGATGTTGGAGGTACGACACACCCATTGTATCAATCTATAGATTTTCCCAGTTATCACATAGATACCGAGGGAAGATAAACCACTGAAACTTGAATTTCTGCGCTGTCATTTCATATGCAGCATGTGAATGAGTTAAAGCTGGAATCTTTTATTGGGTGGAAAATTGTCAAAACTAAAGTCTAAATCACAAAGAAGCTTCCATGTGAATATAGCCCTCGACTTGATTGCACTTTTTGTTCTCGTACAAAGTATTATATGCTTAGAAGATCCTCTTGCTACATAACACGTCCTCACTCACTACATAGAACTTCTAAATATTGGAAAAAATTAAACATGGAGATTCTCTTGCGATATGATGGAGCCTCTATCACTACATAAACCTTGTATGGTTTGAAAAATTGAATGCATTAAGTATGTTTTGGAACTACTTAACCAGACTCTCCTATAATATTTCATTCCCAGTGGCTGTCTACTTTTTGTCAAATTGGACTTAACTCTTGAGGTTTGAGGTTTAACTTTGACGTCTTCCTGCCTTTGAAATCTCAAAATTTCCAGTGTCCCTGACCTTCTTTGTTCGAGCAATGACTTGGGGCAAGTTAGAATTTGTCAAAAATCAATTCTGAAACTTGAAAATCATTTCTAATTCCATTTCAATCGCTCCTTCTCGATTCTAATAATAGCAACTTTAATATTTAAACTGATATGGAAAATCATAAATGACATTCTACACATGCTTGAAGAGTGAAGCAAGGAAAAGAAGAAAATAGTTACAGAGGAAAGCTTTTACAGGTTTTACCAACAAGTTTACATTTTTAACTGATTTATCATGACTGAAGTGAAACAAGGAAAATAAAAAAATAGTAACAGGGGAAACTTGTACAATTTTTACCAACAAGTACAAAATTACTTGTGTGGGTGCCTTTATAGTCCCTGATAAGCTGGATCAAATTAGGTTCTTATCTGATTCATGGGAGGCCCAAACCAATGTTTGGAAGATTCACTGATAACGCCTTTTTCATCATCTTTTTTTTTTTTTTACATCAAGGCATTTCCTAGTAGCTTTGCCATACACATATACAGCATTTCCACCTTTGCTTCTTCTAGTATGTATTAACTTGCTATTCTTTTTTTTAAGCAAAGTCAGCAGATTCTTCCCAGTGGATTCAAAACAGATCTGAATTTTGTTTAATACAGTTTCAGTTTTGTTCGTGAAAAGATAAATAAATAAATAATCTTGACTATAAGTTGACTCCTAATGCAAATTATTCCTGTTGTGCGCTTTTCTTTTGTGGTTAGAGAGAAAGGAAGCCTTGTTATGGTTAGATGTATTGTCGTAAAAGCTAGATATATTTATATGTAATAAGACATATTCTTATTATAAAAATAAATGTGATTTGTTCATTTATACCACTATACAATCTTGTACATTTTACTGGGCAAATATTTAAGGTTAGAGGTGTATGTGTGTCTATGAAATATGTACATAATTGGTTTGCGTGTAGAAGATATAATTGATTACACTGAACTTAAATACTTATCCTGGGTGAATGAATATAAGGGTTAAATTATTAAACTTATGATCGGATCACAAATAATATTTTATTAGAGAAAAATGTTGGGCTTGTTGATCTTAGATATTAGCTCTTTTAGTTATCAATGGAACTTAAAAGTTTATCTAATTAGCTCAAAATTCAAGAGTGCAGTTTTGGACCTTAGCAGAGCAGTCCAAAACTAATGACTTACACCTAGTAAGTCGAGTTCACTTGGTTTGAGTTTTTGGGTCATTGAATTCACACTTGTGCCTTGAGGGAGTCGAAGAAATTAAGTGGTTAACTTTTGCCTCACGGGAGCAAAGTAGACAAACGTTGTCTTGAGATTAGATGTAGAGTTTTATATCTAATTACATCACAATTTGCAACTAATATTTTCAAAGGGGATACCTTGCAATCTGTGGTTTTTTTTCCAGTGGAGCTTTTCAGTTTGTCATTAATAAACAAATATATTTTCTCATGATCTATACTGTTTTACTGGTATTGTGGGCTAATTTTGCAATCTGTTATTGACTTAGGAAGCCGTTTCAGCTGGCGCAAAATTGCTTTGCTTTCCTGAGAATTTCTCCTACGTGGCTTCCCAATCTGGGGATAGTCTTAACATTGCTGAATCATTAGATGGACCAGTTATGACTAAATATTGTTCTCTTGCAAGGTAGAATAATCCTGATTGTCAGTTGAATATGACATTGTCTCGCTTTACCATTTCAATGGGCGATGTTATTAAGTACATGGGCTTATTTTCATTTTGTCTTCAGCTTCATATCATTCTATCCCCTCTTCATACATTTTTTACCTGGTTGATCCCACCCTAACCTTCCAGAAAAGAGGGAAAAAAAAAAAAGTAGTCTCTACTTTTTCCCAGTCGCTGTTATGTAAGGATGCTTAATCAAACAATAACGCTAAATCGGATGTTTATTTATAGTTTGCTTGTTCATAAACACTTCCATGGAAATACAAGTTTGTTCTTACCACTTGTAGATCATGTGAGTCAAATAATCTATTATCGCCACTGCATTGTGCATTGTGCATTAAAGTATGTTTATCTAAACTTTTAGGTCAAATGACGCTCCTACTGTCACAAATTGCAGGGAGTCAAACATTTGGTTGTCACTTGGAGGATTTCAGGAAAAAGGATCTGATGATGCACGCTTATGCAACACTCACGTATTGATTGATGATGCTGGGAACATAAAAAGCACATTTAGAAAGATGCACTTGTTCGAAATTGACTTTTGCTCTGATTAACTTCATTTCAGTTTTGCATTATGCAATTATGATGATTCCATTTATTCATAAAATTCATGATCTTTTCTGCTCGTCATAATTTATTAATGTTTATTCATATAGGACTCTCTAACTAGGTATTCTGTATATCTGAAGGTTTGATGTAGATGTGCCTGGAGGTGCTGTTTACAAGGAGAGCAGCTTTGCGGAAGCAGGTAGTGCTCTATTCTCTTAAGATCCTGCAAAAGCTAGTTGATGATTATTTGTCCTCTAATATGTTAGCATCCATCTCTGTTAATTTTATATATGGAGTTTGTGGATTAATATGCTGAGCAAATCTAACATAACTCTTAATTTACATGCATATATCACTGCCTAAAAGTACATTAAATATGACTTCAGTCCTTTGAGAGTTTGGACATTTTTGTGATGCCGATTGAACTAAACTCTTTTTCTTCCCCCATTCATTTAATACTTCCTAATACCTTAATAATAGTTCTGCTTATTGGAAGCTGGAATTTGGTAGTGGAGAATGTAAAAATTTCATGCATCTCTGCAAGACATTAACCTTTAATGATTAACTTCTACAGGAAAGGATATTGTTGCAGCTGACAGCCCGTTTGGACGCCTAGGTCTAACAGTTTGCTATGATTTGAGATTTCCTGATCTTTATCAGCAGCTGAGGTTCCATCATGATGCACAGGTTGAAACGAGAGTTTTTACATCCTGATGTGCGGTTTTGAGATTATCTTTGACCTATTTCTTTGCCACGAAATTGTCACACCTTCATTTCCTTCCTGTAGGTTTTGTTGGTGCCTGCTGCTTTTACAAAAGTGACAGGTCAGGCACATTGGGAGGTTCTGCTTCGTGCACGTGCCATTGAAACTCAATGTTATGTATGAAATCATGTTATCTCAAATTTCCTCTAAATTTCTTGTTCTGTAAACATCCTCGTATTCATATCATTAGTTGAGGTCCAATTTTATGGCTGACCAAATTATTCTTCAAATATACCTAATAAATGGCCTTATTATATGGTTTATTGGTAAAATGTATCAAGAAATTTCCCTGTGATACATTTTTGTTAATACACTGTTTATACTTCAAATTCAAATGTTGTACTATTTTTAGACTCTGTGCATCACTTACATATTTCACATGAATGATACTTCTGGTCAAAAGTAAGGAAATAAATTTGGCCTACTTTCCATCTTGAAAAATCAACACTGTGATCATCTGAGCTTTGGATCTGAAGGTCCTAGTATTTAAGCTATTTTATATCTTAAAATTGATTGGGAATAGACTGATGATCTGTGAGAACTCTAGGTAGCATAACCGAGGTTCTGATGCAGTACCACTAGTTTACTTTGATATATAATCATTCAAGAATAAGTTTGTTAATTTTGTGATGTGCTCACCACACATTATTCCAATAGGACACAATTTTATCATGCAGAGAGAAACGGTTGTCAACGTTATGATCATGTCCTTGAAGCTTGGCCTCGGCATTTTACCTCCAAGAAATTTTAACCTCCTAGAATCAATAAATTTTTTGGTGACTTATTTTTTTTTTTAATTTATCGGCTCCAATTAGTATCCCACCATAACTTATTCTCTGATATCCAAAATAGCTAATTTCATTATTCATTTGGTTTAGAGTTGACTGATTTATCTCAGTTTCTTCTTGCCTGATCTATTTTTATTTTGACAATCATAAATATTTTCAGGTCATAGCTGCTGCACAAGCTGGGAAGCATAGTGATGAAAGAGAGAGCTATGGCGACTCCATGATAATTGATCCATGGGGTACAATTATTGGACGGTTACCAGGTCAGAACTATTTCTATTTTACCTTGTGGCACTTCACTTATTTCAACTAGCCATCCCCCTCCCTCCCCCTCTCTCTCCTTTCATCAATAGTTTAAATGTAGTATTTTTTTTCTTCTTCAACTTGTATTATGTAAATTGATTGAATACAAATTAAAAACCATATGTCTCCATTTTCTTTTCTATAAGATTTAGGTTATTAAATGGGTCGAGCTGAGCAGTCCGGCTCGCCCATCAGCGGGCTTGTGGCTTATGTGGTTTCTTTTAAGAATAATACTACTTATACATGAGCAGTTACATAATGGTTTATATATTACATACAAATGGGGTGTAAAAAAGAAAGTGTGAAGTTCTTATTATTATTTTTTGTTGAAAAAATTCTGACACAATCATATCTCATCATATTATGTATATATAAACCATTATATAAACCTATTATATACATGTAGTACAACCTTTTTTTTAGGAGGGAAGAACTGAAATCGCACTCACTCTCCAAAGTATAACAAAGATGTAAATTTGTAAGGACATTGTAAACATAAAAATTATTTTCATCAAAACAATTATGAAGTTGTAAAATCCCTTTCTCTTTTATCTAGGCTTAGGATTGACTACAATACGTAGGTGGAGTTAAAACTGTACGTGAATGAGTATTTCATGCACAATTTTTTGAAAACAAATGTAATGTCAATATTCAGTAATAAATATAAAGTTAGTGTACCAAAAAAATTTGTGATAGTATTGGTGAAAATTTTCAGCAATGGCATTAGCATCTTGCCTTGTATTATGTAGTTTGCATTTCGTCAGTCCTTCAAGCATATTAGAGCCTCAAATATAAGTTCTTCAACCTGTTTCTTTTGTTTGAACCTACCACATGCTGTAAACTTAGCCTCTGATGCTACAGTCGACACCGAAGGCATTAGTAGATAGAATGCCATTAAAGATGATTTAATATTAGTTTTCATATGCTTGCCACCATGTGAGGAGATTTGTCTTATCGGTTTAAAACACTTAAGAATGTGGTATGAAAAATATCTAGCTAACTCTTCAGTGATTTCTTTTTGTCTGCTACGAGTACTAGTACTAGAAGAAAAATGGGTAGTCTTCGTACTTAAAATAGTCTCATACATCATCATCAAGAATGATGAAATAATAGAAAACGGTGGTAATGGATCATTATTTTTATCAGGTTTGGCAGAATATTGTGAATACAAATTGCACAATATGCTTTATAAGTGGTGATTTTCCTGGTCAATGTAACATAATGTCAACTCTGACACTTAGTCTATGTTATATTTTGTTGTTGTTTCAGATTGACTGTCTACTTGTTGTGCTGTTATGGATATTGACTTGGATATTGACTTTTCGTCTATGTTATATTTTGTTGTTTCAGATCGACTGTCTACTGGTATCGCTGTTGCGGATATTGACTTTTCATTTATTGATTCAGTGAGATCAAAGATGCCAATAGCCCAGGTGAGCATCATATTTTTTGATATCCATGAATTGATCTTGACATCCACAAACATATAGCCTGTCCGGCTAGCCTGCTTAATCATATTCATGACTTTAAATTGTTCTTCTCGGTCCAGTGTGCCCATCACATGCTTTACTAGTTGTAGATTGTTAAGTTTCAACACTCTTTTCTATGCTAGAGAATGTTTGGCTTAGACAAAATAAATAAATAAATAAATAAAAAGTAAAGTAATTAAAAAGAAAACTAAGATCTGTTTGATTTAGATTTTTTAATGATTGATTTTGTGAAAATTGAGTTTTGGAGAATATGAGGTTTAAAGCAAGCAAAAGTTGTGGGTTCACATGCAAACCTTTTTTTTTTTTTTTTTTTTTGGAGAATGTGTAGTTGAACATGAGTTTGAAGAAAAATGAGTTTTAAATAATGTATCAAACAGGGGCTAAGTTTTGGAATTTAATATTACTTTTACTTTATTTTTTGCTATTGGAAAGAAAGTTACTTAAAAGTAAATTATAATCTAGACATATGTTTGGTTAAGCTTAAAAGTTACTTTTATGTACTACTTTTTTAGCCTCAGTCAAACGTGCTCATCCATCCACAATTTTTTGCTTCGACATTGTTATATAACTTGTATGGCTTTTCTTTTCAGCATCGGAAGCCAATAGAATTTTGGATGAGCAAACAGTAGCTCACTTGGTTTCATTTCTGTCAATTTCTCGTGGAGGGTTGCAACTTTGATGGCGATTGCACTTAATAGACTCTCTTTTGGCACCAAAACACTTGTATGAGATTCCCACTGCTGTTGTTCCTCTTTTGGGAAAATGTTTGGTGCTTTCTTGTCTTTGTATTATAAAACTAAAGATAATTTCAATAATGACGAGGATAAGTTATACAAATCCTATTATTTAACTCTTTTAATGGGAATGATCTCTATCGATGTGTGTGTAGAGGTGTAAAATGAGACGGTCCACCTAGGCAGCGGCTTGACACGATCTCTTTTATGGCAGCTAGACAGCCTAGGCGATCCAAACCATCTTTACACCTCTTTGTGCACTACATGCGCCCTATGTGTCTGTACTAAATTGTTGAAGTGTTGAACGCGTAGCATTGGTGTTTTCTTTGTTTTTTAACAATAACTGCAGTGAGATTTGTTAATTCATACTAATAAACGAGGAAGGAAACTGATGAATTTGATAACTAATCTTAACCTTTAACTTAAGCTAATTTAAATGTGTATATGTTTAAAAGTTAAAACCTTCAATGGGGTGTGTTTGAATGTGAGTATGATAATTTTAAAAAGTTTTAGTAGATTTAAGAACATCTTCAAGAGATCCTTTAAACATGAGATACTCTCTATTTTAAATGGTCAACTTTTAAATCATGCTCTTGAAAAAAATTTTAAATTAATATTTTAATTTAAAGAGTGAGTCTTATCCTCCATAATTAAATATAGAAATTTCCTAAGTACGGAGAATTTATACAGATTGTATACAGGATGCTGATATGGCAACATCTTGTTCACGTGTATTTTATCTGGGCCCACATGTATTTTAATCTTGTCCATTGAATTTGAATTTCTGTACCAATTTTGTATAAATTCTCTATACCCATAGCATTGTTCAATTAAATATACTCAAAGTATTTCAATTTTCAATGTAGGAAAAGAATAAAATAATCTAGAGAAAAATTAGTTAAAATAAAAGATAGAGAAAAATAATAAATATTTTTTGAAAATAGTAAAAATAAGTGTTAAATATAAATAGTTTGTTGGAATACTTCAAAATTTTAACTCTCTAAATTTATAGATGTTCTCCAAATGATAAAATGTGCTCTTTAAAAATAGAGAGATTCTTGAAAATGCTCTAAATTGTTAGTGTTACGGGCAATCCCAAATGGCCCCACACACACCACGTGGCCGAGGCCAGAGTCTGCCGTCCATCCGAACCCTCCATGTCGAACTGGTGAGGACGAACCCACAGTCTCGAACCTTCATCGCTGAACCCCTTGTGACCGAACTCTTGTGCGGTACCGAACTCGTGTCACGTGAACAGTAGGCAGTATGGCTCTCCTATAGAAGATCTGGTGGAAAAGATCTTCTAACTAGTGGATGATGTGACAACACGCTGCAATTACGGCTGCACCAATCCCGCGTGTCAGAGTTCAAACATAGGATGTCAGAGCATTAAATGCGCTGAAGTCTATGACAAGAAGTTCAGCCGTTGAGATAAGGCCACGTGTCCACTCATCCAACGGTCCTTACTCACTCTATCTTACTATATAAGCTCACACATTGTGTCATTTGAAGGTAATGCTAAATTGACTTCTCAATACTACTTAGCAATTCTCTCTATATTTTACTGTTCTCCCCAAGGCCGACCCCCTTATACTTCTTGGAGGCTCACGTTTTAGCCTTCCCACACTCATATATTTCCACTCCAACTGACTTGATCGTCGGAGTGCGCGCGCGGCCGGCTCCCCCCCCATCTTTGGAGAAGGCCACGTGCAACTGACGGTTTGTCCTAGTGTGCAGGAACAAAGGCTGAACCGGACGTGAGAGGCCCTGGGGATCTGTTGACAGCTCATAGGTGCAATTTTTGAGGTCAACAGAATGGCGCCGTCTGTGGGAAACCACACATTATAACCACGAACATCCTAGTGGTCGAAGCCAGTGAAAGGGAAGCAAAGGCCTAACCTTGGAGAAAGGTTGAGGTTTCTTAAGAAAAGGAACGAAGGAAAAGCTCCTCCCACTGATTTTAACCGCAAGTTTAGAATTTGCCGTCGCAATGAGTTCCAGCAATTACGGTTCTCATAGCCAAAGCCACCAACGGGGGGACTCCCGTGGCAGAAGCCGTCAACAGGAGGCCTCTGAAGAAGAGGTCCTCCGAACCAACGTTAACATGCGCAGACCCCATCACATTCACAGGCGGGGCGGTACAACAGCACGCCTAGTTAGGGAGGTAGGAGAAATGGCAGCGAACATGAGGAATTTGGCGGAACAAAACGCTGCCATGCAGCAATTGCTCCTACAGATGCATGGACAAGCTGGATACCAACCCCCCCATCAAGAGGCCTATCAACAGGATGATGAGGCCGAAATCTCCCGCACAACATGCAAGGGAACCGAGCCCCCTGGAAAGGGAGGTAGGCATGGATACATCCTCAGCCCACATCCACACCCACCTCGGCGGGGACCCCCTCCAAGGGGGGGGGAATTTCCCTCCCGAATACGCACGAGACCCGGAGCCAAGGAGGTCTACCAGCGTATTTGACAGAATTGGCACATCAGGGCCTAGGAATAGGCCCCAGCGACCCCCTCCCAATGTGAGGCGACAGGAGCAACAGGAGCCCCAGGAGGTTCGCCAGCCTAGGAATAGGCGTGAAAGGAGGGACGCTGCGAACCAGCAAAACTTGGCAGGAATCGCCCAACCTCCTCGGTATCAGGCGGAAGAAGGGGAATCTAGCAGCCCTTGTAGGTCCTTTGAGCTCGATGATGATGATGATAGCTTGCCATTCTCGCGCGAGCTAGCTAAGAAATGCACACGTCCCCAGTCATTTTGTGCCCCCAAAGATTCCAAAATATGAAGGCAAAGGAGACCCGGCTAAGCACCTCAACAACTACAAAACACACATGGCTCTAAGAGGAGCCACGCCGGCGTTGAAATGTAGAGCATTCCACCTCACTCTCACAGGTTCTGCCGAAATATGGTACAACCGCATACCTGCAGGAAGCATCAGAAGCTGGCCCGACCTCAAGAAAGCCTTCTTAAATCAATACCTGTCTAGTAAAGAAGGAGAGGCTCCTATACAAAGGCTTCAGGACATGAGGCAGCAGGCGGGTGAAACGTTGAAGAGCTATTTGGCTCGTTTCACTGATGAAATGACTTATTGCGAGCAGGTAACGGATAGGGAGGCCCTATCGGCACTCAGAGGCGGACTTAACATGAATACTCTCTTTTGGAGAGATGTGCGAAACAGAAACCCCACTACTTATGATGCCCTTGTGGAAATGATGAGGAGCGAAATAGTCAACGAGGAGTTGATTGACCACCGCAACAGGACCTCTTTGGGGGCTGCCACCCACTCAAAGACAAAGACGAGGCCCTGTATCGCACTTGGTAACCCAGCAATGGACCCAAGCAGGGCAAACAGTGGCCCCTACATCAGGCCAAGCACTGGCCACAGCCACTCTAAACGCCGTACCCTCACTGGCATATGAGGAAGTGGGTCCCAGTGGAGATATGCAACCAAGCTCCTCAAGGGGGAGGGGCAGAGGGAGAGGCAACGGACCTAGGAATAGGCCCTATTGCACATACCATAGGACATTTGGTCACAGTGACAGCAACTGTTTGACGAGGCCCCCGAACCAAGGACAAACGGGTCGGAGTGAGGCTAGAGGTCCTGCGAGCCAAAATTTGAGGACTGCCAGCAGGGAAAGGAGAGATCCCGAACCCAGAGATGGGGAACAACGAAGGCAAACAAGGGATCGATCGCCTCGCCAAAGAGACAACCGTCCTAGGGACCGTCCAAGGAGTTCACAGAGGCAAAGAGAGGCCCGTCCCAATGCAGAGCTGGACCCCATCAGGGAAATAGATACTATAATCGGAGGACCCCACATTGGGGGAGAGTCTAGGAACGCTCAGAGAAATTATGCCAGGGAGGCCAAAGACTCCCCCATGACAAGCTATTCCGTCAACGGGTCATACCGTGGGACTCACACCCCTCCTGCCAATCACATTCACGCAAGAAGATACGGCTGATGTCCACTACCCCCATTGCGATGCCTTGGTAGTAAGGGCTATAATAGCCAGAAATGGCTTGAACCGTATGCTTGTGGACAACGGGAGTTCGGTCAACATACTTTTTGGCACCGCATTTGATAAGATGAAGGTCGGTTTCGATCCTACCCCAATGACAGCCCCATTGTACGGATTCACTGGGGATAGCATCATCCCCAGGGGGAGGATCACGTTGACTGTGGAAATGGGAACCCCCCCCCTTCACAGCCCACCACCGCATGGAGTTTTTGGTGGTGGACCACAGGTCAGCATATCATGGAGTCTTGGGTCGACCCGCGTTGAACGAGTTAGGGGCTGTAACATCCATTCACCACCTGTGCATGAAGTTCCCCACTGACAGGGGTATCGCCACTCTACGAGGCGACCAAATGGGTTCGAGGAAGTGCTACCTGAACTCCCTGCGAAAATCCGAACCCCGCAGCACAAACATGATATACTTGGATACAGAAATGATCGACGCCCCTGCAGAAGGGTCGGCCCCTGAAGAAGGGAAAGACGTCGAAATGGTAAGTGCGGCCATAGAAGAAATCCCCCCTGAACAAGGCGGCGTGGATACCGTTTTGGATCCGAGGATTACGGAATCCAACTCTCAGGCTGCCCCAGTCGAGGAACTGGAGCCTTTC
The DNA here is from genome assembly GCA_019395295.1 of Osmanthus fragrans. Lineage (NCBI taxonomy): Eukaryota > Viridiplantae > Streptophyta > Magnoliopsida > Lamiales > Oleaceae > Osmanthus > Osmanthus fragrans. The sequence continues at coordinate 4,509,181 of CM033346.1, forward strand.
CAGGTGGATCCTGACGACCCCACCAGGGTCCTGCAAGTTGGGAAAGAGTTGGGGAGTGAACAGAAGGGGCTATTGAAGAACTTCCTCCTTGCAAACTTGGATGTTTTTGCATGGAAGCATGGAGACATGGTGGGCATCGACCCCAAAGTCAGCTGCCACCACCTCAACATCGACCCCAAGTTCACTTCACACCGACAAAAGAGGAGGACGCTGAACCCAGAAAGGTATGAAGCCCTGAAAGAAGAGGTTCATAAGCTGGTAAGCAATGGGTTCATCCGTGAAGCGACCTACCCGAAGTGGGTGTCGAACCCCGTACTGGTAAAGAAGCATAATGGCAAGTGGAGGGTCTGCATAGACTTCTCCAACCTAAATCAGGCCTGCCCAAAGGACAGTTTCCCACTTCCAAGGATTGACCAACTTGTGGACGCCACCGCCGGACACAAACTACTGAGCTTCATGGACGCCTATTCTGGATACAATCAGATCCCCATGTACCCACCGGACGAGGAAAACACCTCATTCATTACGGATCGAGGTCTTTACTGCTACCGAGTGATGCCGTTTGGTTTGAAAAACGCAGGGGCCACATACCAAAGGTTAGTGAACCGCATGTTTGCAAATCTTTTGGGCAAAACAATGGAGGTTTATGTGGACGACATGTTGGTAAAGAGCCTCGAAACTGAAGATCATATTGAGCATCTTACCGAAGCCTTCGAAGTTTTGCGAAAATTTCAAATGAAGCTGAATCCCCAGAAGTGTGCCTTTGGTGTAGCCTCCGGGAAGTTCTTGGGCTACATGGTAAATCAAAGAGGGATCGAGGCTAATCCTGATAAGATTAAGGCCCTGCTAGATATGAGGTCCCCCCACAAACCAAAAGAGGTGCAAAGCCTCACAGGTCGGCTCGCTGCGTTAAACCGGTTCATCTCGAAGGCGACGGATAAATGCCTTCCTTTCTTCAAAGTCCTAAAAGGAGGGAAGAAGTTCCAGTGGAATGAGGAGTGCGAAGCGGCTTTCCAAGGGCTGAAGAAGCACCTTGGGCAAGCCCCCCTCCCTCTCCAAGCCCAAAGAGGGAGAAGCCCTATCAATATACTTAGCCGTATCAGCTGACGCCGTGAGTTCGGTTCTTGTGAGGGAGGAGGAAGGTACTCAATTGCCTGTCTACTATGTAAGCAAGGCTTTCACCCCTGCAGAATCTCGATATTCAGACATGGAAAAGCTCGCCTTTTCACTTATGACCGCCTGCAGAAAGTTGAGGCCTTACTTTCAGGCCCATAGCATCCATGTCTTGACGACCCTCCCCCTCAAGCAAATCTTGCAAAAGCCGGACGCCTCTGGAAGGCTAATGAAGTGGTCCATTGAGTTGAGTGAGTTCGACATTTCATACAAACCAAGGGCCTCGGTGAAAGGACAGGCACTGGCAGATTTCATAGTCGAATTCTCTGGACTGCAAGTCGATACAGAAATTGAAGAGGCAGAACCCCCAACTTGGAGCCTTTTCACTGACGGTTCTTCCGGTGATACCGGTTCGGGAGCAGGGGTTATTTTGTTGAGTCCGGAGGGACACAGACTTTGCAGTGCCATTAGGTTCGGATTCAAGCTTCGAACAATGCTGCAGAATATGAAGCCCTCTTGGCAGGCTTAAAATTATCAAGGGAAATGCAGATAAGAAGGTTAACCGCCAGTAGTGACTCGCAGCTAGTGGTTAGCCAAGTGAGAGGGGATTATGCGGCAAAAGACAAAAACATGGCTTCTTACCTGAAGAAGGTCAAAGAACTCGTTTCCCATTTTGAAAAGTTCGACCTTGTGCAAATTCCAAGGTCCGAAAACACACATGCGGATGCCCTGTCTAAGTTGGCTAGCAGTAAAGATTCTGAACTCCTTAAGATGGTGCCCATTGAACACCTCGCCCAACCGTCCATAGCCAAAGGGGAAGAGGTTATGTGGATAGAAGGAACCCCTCTCTGGATGCGGCCAATCGTCGCCTTCCTAAAAGATCAAACCCTCCCTGAGGACAAAGAAGAAGCCCAGAAGCTAAGGCGTCGAGCCGCATATTACGTGCTCCAGGACGAAGTGCTGTATAAAAAAGGGTTTTTCGATGCCCCTTCTAAGATGCACCGGGGGTGATGAGGCCAACTATGTTTTGAGGGAAGTCCATGAAGGGGTCTGCGGAAACCATACCGCCGGTCCGGCCCTAGCCTATAAGATACTTAGACAAGGGTACTACTGGCCAACGCTGAAAAAGGATGCCATCCAGTTCGTCCGCGCTTGTGATAAGTGCCAGCGCTTCTCCTCCATCCAACGTCAACCATCTCAAGAGTTGACTGCTGTATCTAGCCCGTGGCCCTTCGCCAAATGGGGCATCGACCTGATAGGTCCGCTTCCTAAAGGAAAGGGAGGTGCTTCACATGCAATTGTGGCTATAGACTATTTCACCAAGTGGGTGGAGGCCGAACCCTTGACAAAGATCACCGAAGCGAACACCTCGAAGTTTGTATGGAAGAACATCATATGTCGGTTCGGAATTCCCTATTCACTTGTGTCTGACAATGGAAGGCAGTTCGACAATAAGAAAGTCAGGGAGATGTGCGAAGAGCTCGGAATCAGGAAACACTTTTCTTCTCCACACCACCCCCAAGCAAATGGCCAGGTAGAGGCTGTAAACAAAACAATCAAGCAGATTCTGAAAAAGAAGCTTGATGCATCGAAGGGGGCCTGGGTGGACGAACTACCCCATGTATTATGGGCGATACGCACCACCAGCAAGACTGCAACAGGTGAAACCCCCTTCTCCATGGCATATGGTGCAGAGGCGATGAGCCCCGTTGAGGTAGGGTTGCCATCGCCTCGTCGCTTACACTTCAATGAGATCTCCAACGAGGAAATCAGGCGATGCGAGCTGGACTTTCTGGGGGAAAGAAGGGACGCCTCACAGGTTAGGCTCGCCACTTATCAAAGGAAGATGACGAAGTATTATAACAAGAAAGTGAAAAAGAGATCTTTCAGAAGGGGCGACCTCGTGCTGAGAAGAGTTTTCCTAAATTCTAAGGAACCCGGCGTCGGAACCCTTGGCCCAAATTGGGAAGGCCCCTACCGCATAACCGAAGAGATCAGGGCAGGTACTTTCAGGATCGAAACTCTTGATGGGAAGTTGCAGCCCCGCCCCTGGAATGTTGAGCACCTAAGGGTCTACTATCAGTAATCTTCTTTTCTTCACTGTCCAGTTATCGAGGCATATGTTCATAGCCTCCTCTATTTTGTGTTTACTTTCTCACTTATGGAATGGAGCTTTGCCGTTTTTCATTGTTTCAACTGTTGTGAACCCTATTCGACGAACCGTTTCACTTTGTAGCACCTTCTGTTTTAAGAAGTCTGGCATCCTACAAATCCCAAGTTAAAACGGTTCGGCACGGCTTGTGTGTGGCTAACAACCCACGGTATTCAACAAGCCTTATTTAAATTGATTAATATACAATTTACTGGATGAGCTATTCGACGAACCGTTTCACTTTGTAGCACCTTCTGTTTTAAGAAGTCTGGCATCCTACAAATCCCAAGTTAAAACGGTTCGGCACGGCTTGTGTGGCTAACAACCCACGGTATTCAACAAGCCTTATTTAAATTGATTAATATACAATTTACTGGATGAGCTATTCGACGAACCGTTTCACTTTGTAGCACCTTCTGTTTTAAGAAGTCTGGCATCCTACAAATCCCAAGTTAAAACGGTTCGGCACGGCTTGTGTGTGGCTAACAACCCACGGTATTCAACAAGCCTTATTTAAATTGATTAATATACAATTTACTGGATGAGCTATTCGACGAACCGTTTCACTTTGTAGCACCTTCTGTTTTAAGAAGTCTGGCATCCTACAAATCCCAAGTTAAAACGGTTCGGCACGGCTTGTGTGGCTAACAACCCACGGTATTCAACAAGCCTTATTTAAATTGATTAATATACAATTTACTGGATGAGCTATTCGACGAACCGTTTCACTTTGTAGCACCTTCTGTTTTAAGAAGTCTGGCATCCTACAAATCCCAAGTTAAAACGGTTCGGCACGGCTTGTGTGTGGCTAACAACCCACGGTATTCAACAAGCCTTATTTAAATTGATTAATATACAATTTACTGGATGAGCTATTCGACGAACCGTTTCACTTTGTAGCACCTTCTGTTTTAAGAAGTCTGGCATCCTACAAATCCCAAGTTAAAACGGTTCGGCACGGCTTGTGTGGCTAACAACCCACGGTATTCAACAAGCCTTATTTAAATTGATTAATATACAATTTACTGGATGAGCTATTCGACGAACCGTTTCACTTTGTAGCACCTTCTGTTTTAAGAAGTCTGGCATCTTACAAATCCCAAGTTAAAACGGTTCGGCACGGCTTGTGTGTGGCTAACAACCCACGGTATTCAACAAGCCTTATTTAAATTGATTAATATACAATTTACTGGATGAGCTATTCGACGAACCGTTTCACTTTGTAGCACCTTCTGTTTTAAGAAGTCTGGCATCCTACAAATCCCAAGTTAAAACGGTTCGGCACGGCTTGTGTGGCTAACAACCCACGGTATTCAACAAGCCTTATTTAAATTGATTAATATACAATTTACTGGATGAGCTATTCGACGAACCGTTTCACTTTGTAGCACCTTCTGTTTTAAGAAGTCTGGCATCCTACAAATCCCAAGTTAAAACGGTTCGGCACGGCTTGTGTGTGGCTAACAACCCACGGTATTCAACAAGCCTTATTTAAATTGATTAATATACAATTTACTGGATGAGCTATTCGACGAACCGTTTCACTTTGTAGCACCTTCTGTTTTAAGAAGTCTGGCATCCTACAAATCCCAAGTTAAAACGGTTCGGCACGGCTTGTGTGTGGCTAACAACCCACGGTATTCAACAAGCCTTATTTAAATTGATTAATATACAATTTACTGGATGAGCTATTCGACGAACCGTTTCACTTTGTAGCACCTTCTGTTTTAAGAAGTCTGGCATCCTACAAATCCCAAGTTAAAACGGTTCGGCACGGCTTGTGTGTGGCTAATAACCCACGGTATTCAACAAGCCTTATTTAAATTGATTAATATACAATTTACTGGATGAGCTATTCGACGAACCGTTTCACTTTGTAGCACCTTCTGTTTTAAGAAGTCTGGCATCCTACAAATCCCAAGTTAAAACGGTTCGGCACGGCTTGTGTGTGGCTAATAACCCACGGTATTCAACAAGCCTTATTTAAATTGATTAATATACAATTTACTGGATGAGCTATTAGACGAACCGTTTCACTTTGTAGCACCTTCTGTTTTAAGAAGTCTGGCACCCTACAAATCCCAAGTAAAACGGTTCGGCACGGCTTGTGTGTGGCTAATAACCCACGGTATTCAACAAGCCTTATTTAAATTGGTTAATATACAATTTAACGGTTCGGCATGATAGTTAATATTACAAGTGTCATCTGAGTTATTACCATGGCGAACCCATGCGACTTCTTTAATAACTTATCTAAGTTGTTACCTATCATCAGTTCGAAAGCTACTCAACGAGGTCATACATGGCGAAAGTCGAATCAATGCGACAAAGAGGAGAAAAAATACAAAGAATGGCTCCATTAGAAAATGACGAATCCGGTTAAGTACAACTATTTCACTTCAAAAAAAAAAAAAAAAAAAAAAAACAACCACCAAAACTACTTTCCTCCATCCACAACCTCCACCACCTCTTCAGCAACCTCTTCAACCACTTCATCAGCAGGAGTGGAGGGTTCGGCAGGAATGAACTCCTCCCTCACGGCAGTAAGGTCCACCTCTGGGTGAAGTTCTGCAACCCTTGCAAGAACTTCACCATAGGCAACATTCCTCCAGTATAAACCAAGGCCGTCATACTCTGCAGTTTCATGAAAGTGGGCAACATAATTCTCCACTGCAGCATCCCCCGCCTCAACCAACTGCTGTTTCAAACTTGCAACCTCAGCAGTCAGGTCGGTCACTTGGGCCCTCAGAGCCGCCCTATCTTCGTTGGCCACCTCCAGTGCTGTCGAAGCAATCTTCTGTAAGTTATCCGAGTTCTCCACTCGCTTCGTAAGTGCATTAACTTCAGACTTGCACAGGTGAACCTCCTCTTTAAGTTCAGCATTTTCTGAGGAGACTTTCCCAACTTTGGCCTCCAACTCCTCCTGCTTGGCCCTGAAGGCTTCAATGACCTCATCTGCCGTCGAGGCCTCTGCCTTCAATTTTGCAGCTTCCAACTCAGCATTGGCAGTCCTCTCCTCCAGCTGACGGTTCCGGTCCTGCAGCCTCTTCATATCCATTTGGGCGTTAAAAATGAAGCCTTGGGACCGAGCCTGCATTGCCAGTCCAGCCTCCAGCATGTCAGTGAATTCGCAAGTCTCAGCATAGGATGCATACTTGTCAGTCCAATACTTGTAATTGGTCCTAGCTGCTGCTTGGGCTTCGGCTGGCAGCATCTCCAACGCCTCGGGGGCAATCTCATCAGTTCGGCCATCGAGAAAGTCTGGAGCCTTAAACTCTGTAGGGCCCTCCATCCTATTCTGACGCCCCCGCTTCTTCCTAACCAAACCAGCCTCCTCCTCATTGCCTTCATCAATGTCAATCACAGGCAAAGAGTTCAACGGCTTCACATTAATGGGCTCCCTCAAGGACTCCTCTATTGAAGTTTGACGTGATGGAGGAGGAGGACCCTTATTCTTAGTCAAAACCAGCCGCCTTTTCTTTGGCACCCCCCCAGCAGAAGGTTCGGCTTTTTCTTTCCCTTTAGCCCCACTTTCTTTTCTGGAGGGGGAGGCGGATGAGCCTTCGATAAACGGCTCAGTTCTTCCCTCTGATTCTTGTATGTTGCCGAACCCGTGCTCAGAGGTTTCTTACTCTTCGCCTCGGCAAGGCGACGCATGTGAAACATGTCTGGCTTCACATACTCCTTGTTCAAATGTTGCTCTGCAACCGAACCAAAGCAGGTTAGCAAAAACAGCACAAAATCAGCCTCGGAATGTAGAATGGGGTCGGATCTTACCGCGGGTCGACATCAGCAAGTGTGTCACGAATGGGGCTCGTTTGGCTATAACGTTCTTGAAATCCCTCTTCTCCGATGGCAGTTCGTATATGGCCCTCACAACGGCCCACTCGCAAGGTTCAAGTTCAAACCGATCTGCAGGAACTAAAAAATTCTGGAATCAGAAACACCAAAAAAAATGCAAGGTAACAAAACAAATAAATAACCACGGACTACACTCACTATACTCGTGGTAATGGGTCGGCACGGTTATCTCTGGGACTGCATCCCCCTCCACTGTCTGCCAGCGACCCCTTATCCAGAACCAAGAGGACTTCCAGTTCTTAATTGAAGAAGGAGTGCCCCAGATGAAGGGGGAGTGCGAACCCCAGGGGTTAATACAATACCACCCCCTGCACGAATCGCCCCCACTCGAGGCTCGGGGCTGAAAAAGTGTTTGAAAAACGTGGGGGGGCATATCCTCACCAAGAGTGACCTCCTTCCACAAAAGGAAAGCCCCTGCCAGTTGGCTCCATGCATTCGGTACAAGTTGGGTCGGAGCCAGGTTGTACTGCCTAAGAATATATCGAAAAAAGGGGTGCAGGGGCAACCTCAACCCCCCTGCCAAGATGGCTTCGCTAACCGCCACACACCCCTCCCTAGGGTAACAGGCCCGCTCATCAGGGGTCGGTACAAACATCTCTATGGTTTCAGGGATCCTATACTTCTCCCTATATGTTTCCAGCTCACTCGCCTCTACATTTGAAGCCCATTCGGATGCCCCCCACCTCATCCTATAATTTATAGGCCCCTCCGGCATCATCGCAACACTGTGGGGTCCCCCCATCGCATCCATTATTCTGGAAGTGGGAATGGGTGGGGACATACCAACCTCTGCATATAAAGCGGCAGTCTCCTCATCTCCCAAAGAACCCCCAACACCCCTATTCCCTGAAGACGATGCCATTGTTGTCTCTCTGTGATTGAAAGAAAGAAGAAATCTAAGCAGTGAACTACACCTAACACTTACGATTGGAAAAGCTAGGAGAGGAGCCGGTGCTTGCAAAGAAGAGCAACAACTGGACGGAGTATCGCGAAGACAGAAAGGAAGAACCTGGAATACTTAGAAAATTTTTCTCTCGCGAAGCGAAAAGCGTGAAAATGAAGAACAAAGCCCTTTTTATACTAGATGGAGTCTCGTCCCAGCCATTGGATCAGCCCTGGCCCTTAATCCAAGCCTTACACCTGTCCCTGCATCAGGGACGTTTAAATGAAAAGGCGCTATCACTATTTTTGAATCAAAGGCCATGATCAGCGCGTGCATCGCACGCACAAAGGACTCGAGTCAATACGCCAGCTGTCCCCAGTAATCATTATCACGCATTAAATATTTGCGTAATACGAAAAAAGTAACTGCCCTCGCCGTAATTATCTTTCCACCTTGGAAACCAGCGTCAACGTCAAAATCATATAGGCTCGCCTTCATGGCTTCGCCTCGTCAACAACAGGCTCGCCTTCATGGCTTCGCCTCTTCTTCAACAGGCTCGCCTTCATGGCTTCGCCTCTTCTTCAACAGGCTCGCCTTCATGGCTTCGCCTCGTCAACAACAGGCTCGCCTTCATGGCTTCGCCTCCTCTTCAACAGGCTCGCCTTCATGGCTTCGCCTCTTCTTCAACAGGCTCGCCTTAATGGCTTCGCCTCCTCTTCAACAGGCTCGCCTTCATGGCTTCGCCTCTTCTTCAACAGGCTCGCCTTCATGGCTTCGCCTCGTCAACAACAGGCTCGCCTTCATGGCTTCGCCTCCTCTTCAACAGGCTCGCCTTCATCGCTTCGCCTCGTCAACAACAGGCTCGCCTTCATGGCTTCGCCTCGTCAACAACAGGCTCGCCTTCATGGCTTCGCCTCGTCAACAACAGGCTCGCCTTCATGGCTTCGCCTCGTCAACAACAGGCTCGCCTTAATGGCTTCGCCTCGTCAACAACAGGCTCACCTTCATGGCTTCGCCTCGTCACAACAGACACTTCCTCTATTGACATCACGGTCAGGCCTTCAAGTCCACGCACTATATAAATAATCATACATGGACTTCGGGGACTAGTTGTTACGGCCACCTTTTCTTTTCTTTCTTTATTTCAAGTCCACGCACTATATAAATAATCATACATGGACTTTGGGGACTAGTTGTTACGGGCAATCCCAAATGACCCCACACACACCACGTGGCCGAGGCCAGAGTCTGCCGTCCATCCGAACCCTCCATGTCGAACTGGTGAGGACGAACCCACAGTCTCGAACCTTCATCGCTGAACCCCTTGTGACCGAACTCTTGTGCGGTACCGAACTCGTGTCACGTGAACAGTAGGCAGTATGGCTCTCCTATAGAAGATCTGGTGGAAAAGATCTTCTAACTAGTGGATGATGTGACAACACGCTGCAATTACGGCTGCACCAATCCCGCGTGTCAGAGTTCAAACATAGGATGTCAGAGCATTAAATGCGCTGAAGTCTATGACAAGAAGTTCAGCCGTTGAGATAAGGCCACGTGTCCACTCATCCAACGGTCCTTACTCACTCTATCTTACTATATAAGCTCACACATTGTGTCATTTGAAGGTAATGCTAAATTGACTTCTCAATACTACTTAGCAATTCTCTCTATATTTTACTGTTCTCCCCAAGGCCGACCCCCTTATACTTCTTGGAGGCTCACGTTTTAGCCTTCCCACACTCATATATTTCCACTCCAACTGACTTGATCGTCGGAGTGCGCGCGGCCGGCTCCCCCCCATCTTTGGAGAAGGCCACGTGCAACTGACGGTTTGTCCTAGTGTGCAGGAACAAAGGCTGAACCGGACGTGAGAGGCCCTGGGATCTGTTGACAGCTCATAGGTGCAATTTTTGAGGTCAACAGTTAGATTAGCTTAATTTAGTGATTATGATTACTTATCAAGTTATTTGTCAAATTCATTGGTAAGAACTATCAAAATGCATGTATGAACATAAAATTTGGCCTAAGAGTATGATTTTCTTGGAGGATTTTTTATGCAACATGATTGTTTTTGCTTACCATATGTTTCTATATAATAATAAGTTAGTTACAGAGTGTTTAGTGGGAATTAAAATTAGATTTTTTTAGTAGATCGTAATAGAAAATTTTGAATTATGTAATTGAAAAGTTTTGAGACCTATAAAAAATGTGGTTAATATTGATTCTTTAATTTTACTTGGATTAAAATCAAATTTTAATCCAAACCAAACAAGCACTCTTAGAATTATGTAGAGAGAGACAGACCTGAGATGTGCTTTATGAATGAATACCAGTAAAATTTAAAATAGGAAAGAAAATTAGAAAGAGAAAAATACAGAAGTTGTTCTCACAACATCAAATATAAAATTTTAAAATATTGCCATTCCCCTCCCCCCCGATTAATTTACAAAGAGGGAAACAGATGCACCAATACCATCATAGATACAACTAAATGAAGTAAGAAAGACGCCTCCAAACCATGGTTAAATTCCGAGAGCAGATGCATTTAGAATGTTTTCATGGTTAAATGCTAGGCAAAAAAGTTTCAGGCCTTTTGCCTACAGTTGAAAAATACAAGGAAAAATAAAAATGCCAAAGCCCTTGGAATCACAATTACTGTAAAGTTGACACAAACAATCCAATACTGTTTTATTTCACAGTTGCTAGGGGACAAGCTTCAACAATCAAAGGAAAACAAAACCAACCCAAAGAAACCTATGACTATAAACTGTTATGGCTTGTTCAGTAAAAAAAACTAAAATTTTATCCATTGTAATGTACATTACTGCGTACCAAATTGCTCTAAATTACATGAATCGTCATTCAACTTGAATTGCCCCAATTCAATATGAATCATTGATCAAGCCAGTAGAAAGTTTCGAGAAGAATCCGGACTAGCAAGAAGATCAAAAGGTTTGCCTACGGTATCTTTCAAAATAGTGATTTGGCCTTCTTTCAAGAGTATATCTTCATCGAGGGTCTCTATCTTCTTTTTCAACATATTGATCTCAGAATTCAGTAACATGTTCTTCTCACTATATTGCTTTATCTCCTCCCACATTAAATCCCTCTCTTCGGATACTTTAGGTAGTATCCCCCCTACAATTGTCAGTTCTTTCTTACATTCTTGCAAATCAGTTTGGAGCTGATTAATAATATCATCCTTCTTCATCATCTGCAAACAAGAAGAAAAATTAGCATGGAACCAATAGCAGATAACTGAGGACAATGTTTCCAAATTTTGAAAAGCAAAAGGGATCACATCAAATTTTTGCTTAATTTACAGAATAATGCAAAAAAATAAAAAATCCGGGTGGGTATAATTGTTATGAACTCTCTTGATATTCTCTCTACAGTACTGCTTTTACTCTCTCAGAGAACACAATATCAAGATTCTAAGATTTCACTTGTAAAACAAGTTTGCTTCTTAATCTATCTGAATTTGTACCTGGTCTTTCAAATGATTGCTATTTCTGTTAGCAGAACTGCAGAAGCATATCATATCAGCTTCAAAAATGCCTATATATTTCCTACTTTCATATGTTTTTGCATACATGGAGGTCAAACGATTAACAGAATCAATTTTGTGTCATCTGGATTAGCATTCCACTGTACATGTCATGTAATGTATCTTTTTGCAAGGAACGTATAGTCCTGCTAATAAGACATAATGCTGAAAGTCTGTACAGTAAATGAGAACAGCGTTCATTCCAAAAAATATCAAGAGTTTGGACAGAAATGGGAATACTAAATATTTTATCAAATATTCAATTATTTGAGCAACCTGGTATATCTTAAGTAAGCTACTTGCAACTTCGCCTCGAATTTTGCTCATAGGACCATTTATGCATGGAAAAGTGGGGTCATCTCATTTCAACTTTGTTAACCAGAAATTGGGTTAGTTAACCAAATCGGAATAAAATATATTTGGGCCTTGTGATGTTCCTCAAAAGCTATGTAGACCCATTCCTTTTGGGCCTTATGGTGGTCCCTGAATGCTATGTATATCCAATATTTTTGGGCCTTGAAATGTTTTTTAACCTCTGCCATGTCGTCAATATGTCATCGTCAAGCTACCTTCACTTTTAGGGGATTTAGAAATAAAAAAATTCATACTGGAAGTGTTTAAAGATCTAAGCACGTGAAGTTTACAAGTTCTGCTACCGCTATGCATCGTGTCCTCCATTTAATCCATCTCTGCCATTTTCTGATGTACATGTTTAAAACAATTCTGACAGATTAATATTTGCACATGAAGACCTTTACAACGGATCAAAATGCAATCAGATAACAAATGAAACAATAAAAACACTGCATAAAGTAAGATAAGCTCATAGATGAGAACATGTAGTGTTGCCTGTTGGAGAAGAATAATAGTAGTTTGAACTTACCTGAATTTCAAGATCTTTCATCTTGTGGTTTACACAAGAAAAATTATCCAATGCATTTTGCACTTCGCATTTGAGTATGTCATTACCTCTGACCGCTGCAGCCAGCTCAGCTTGAAGTTGCTCCATATCGAGCTCTTTGGAATAAAGCTTCTCATGCAACAAACTTGTCAATAAGGTCTCTGCTTTTAACTCGGATCGCATTATCTCCTAAGCAAGATATGCAGATACTTACAAACTGGTATTGAAAAAAAAAACAAACTAGAGAGAAAATTAAGCCCCTGTTTGATACCAGTTACAAAGAGTTTTTTTTTTTTTTTTGGGGAAAAAAATGAGTTTTAGAATAGTGATTTTTTGGAGAATGTATTGTTAAAAAGTAGAAAAAAGTTTTGAGTTTACGTACAAAATATTTTATTGTGAGAATGTTCAATTGAAAAGGAGTTTTTGAAGAATGGTAGACAAACAAAGGCTAAATTTAAGCATGGGACAAAATTAAAAAACAATGAAATCAATCAACCTCTGATTTCCGATCATGTAGTTTATATGACTCATCATCTAGACTGGATGTTTGAGTTTCCACGGTAACTGATCCAAGGGTGTCATGCAACTTCGTGGATTTTGCATACAGCACATTGGAGACAGTCTGCACACTCCTTTTCAAGTTTTCATTGGCCCGCTCAAAACCTTGAAGCTTCACTTCACATTCAAGAATAAATTGGCAATCTAAACCTGTCTCAGAACCGTGTCCACTTTTCAGTGTGCGTCTTTCGTTGGCTTTTATATATTCAAGCAACTTCCTAGAAAGTTCGCTGCTCTCCATAAAGGACGGAAGCACTTGATTTAGCAAGCAGCTAATACGATTCTTTAGTTCTCGATCTAACTTAAAAGTTAAAGTTGCACCATCTTTCCCACCGTTTTTCAGACGATTCAGTAGATCTATGTTCTCGTGCCTAAGTGAATCAACTTCAAGCTTGTAAGATTCCACCTCCTTTCTCAGGGCATGCTCCACTCCAGTCAATCTCATATGTTCCACTTGCAGCTTTGCAAACTCAAAATCACAGTTCTCTAAAGAAACTTTCTTTCGAAGATCTTCACAAAGCCCTCGCAATCCATCAATTGTTTTCTCTTGATCTCTACAGGTCCTTTGCAATCTCTACTGATGGATCTGTGCATATCCTTGCACTCAACAGCTTTCGCCTCATAGTTTCTTCGAAAGCAATCTCGATCTTCTTCTGCTGCTCTAAATTTGTCTTGCAGTTCAATAAGATTTTTCTGTAAATATTGCTTTTCTTCTCTAGCTTCACTGACTTGAGTTGTTATGCTCTCAAGCTGTTTCTCTGAATTAGTAATTCTGGTTCTAGTATCCATTTCCCTATCACTGAAAGAAGATACTTCCCTTTGAAGGGAAACATTTTGCTCTGCAAGCTCCCTAACCCTCTCTCGAAGTCTATGCTCTTCAGACTGATATTTTTCAAGTTTGTGGGACCACTCAATTGATCTCCTGTCCAATTCCTTTTCAAGTGCCAATTGCAACTCATGCTTTTCCTTCTCCAATCTCCGGGTCTGTGTGCTTGACTCTTCACTTGCTAGTTTGAGGTCTTCCCTAAACAAGGCCTTTTCAGCAATCCGGTCCTGTAGGACAGCTGAAACCTCTACGGCCATTTTTATCTTTTCCTCTGTTAGGCTTCTAATTGTCTGAATCAACACTGGCACATTGCACCCTCTGACCTGAAAAAAGTTTTCCTGCTCAAGTTCTTCTGAAAGGTATGCTGCACGGTCTTCAGCTTCCTTGAATTTTCTAAAAAGTTCAATATCTGTATCGTCCATTGCCTCGACATTTAGTGCAGACCCATCTTTACCACCGAAAGAAGTCTCTCTCTCCGAGAATCCTAAAGTTTCTTCATGACAATAGCCATGAGTAGTTTCAGGATGCCCATCTGGTGTGCAGTTTTTTGTAGAAACTTCATCTGAATACGCAATGGGACTCTCATTGAAGGTTCTGCTATAGATATCTTCTATAGTGATAGGGGTCTCTGAGTCATATTCTTTTGACCTATTCTTAGACAAAAATCGAGATTGGGTAAGTCTCTCAACCACGTGCTTTGCAAGTTTTCTAGGGGATTCACGGCAAAAGCCATTCTCCTCCCAATCTCCAGATGACAACTGAAGCTGAGATACTTTTGCTTCTCTGAAGGATTGAGACTTTGGTTTCTGTTTCCTGCCATCATTTGGTGAAATAGGTGCAGTACATTGAACTCTGGGTGGCCGAATTCTCCCAGAGTTGCCATTGTCAATGTGATTTCTCGTGGAAAAATGGGTCATTGAAGCACTCCTATCCATCTCTTGTTCTCCATCGATGTAACGATCCAAAACTTTATTTGATACATTACTGGAGCCATATGAAGAAGCCTCAGATATATCAGAATGTTCTCTTGAAGCAACACTATCTGATTTCCCCACTCTCTGCTCATTTCGAACCATGCCCACTTCAAAAAAATTTGTCCGGGATCGTCTCTCAGGAGTTGGAGTACGACAACTGAATCAAATAAAAATTGCAACAATCAACGCCAAAAAGAAACAAGTTTACACTGCCACGGCTTGGAAAACAAATACCACTTAAAGGCCGTGATAACAGCCTTACAAATTGCTTACCGGGTGGAATGTTGACCAGATTGCTTGTGTGAATTACTGGTACTACCAGGTGAGCCACCTTGATCGGCAAAATTCCCGTAGTTTAGGGCTCCAGATGAATATGAAAGGCTTCTTCTAAGACAAGGAGCAGTCCCAAAAACCTGATTTTCTGAGCCATGTTTTTCTTTTCTGGGATTGTTAATACTTTCTGTTGGTCTCTCCCAGTAGACTTGCTTATCTGTTGATGGTGGTGAGACTTGATTACTGTTTTTGCCATTAGATGCATTTGATCTAAACGAAAAGAGCTTCTTCATCTTTATGTCTTCAGCTCCAACCACTAATATTTATCATGAGAATTGCCAATAGATCTATATAGAAGAAAATATAGGAACATTTACATAGATCACTAGAAGAGGAGAAAACTAAATTAGAGGGGACAAGAAGTAACCAAATGATGTTGCAGACAAGATAACAACTACCCGAACCCATAATTTCATCAATAAAATGTGTATATTTTCAAGACATACGTGCAAAATAAGATACCACATGCAAATCTAGACATCATTAAAACAAATTAGCTCCACCAACTTCCATATGGATCAAGAAAACACCAGTTGTAGGCCAGAAGATATACATATGAGAAGCACAACCAAAAACATACTGGCGTATCCTTAAAAAACATCATTTTCATCAGTTACGAAGTTTCAGAACTAGGAGACATTATTGCAAGCTGCAATGTAACATGCAGAAGATATTATAATCTCCACACCCAGCAAAACATAAAACAATTAAACTGGAAAGTGCAATAAAAATAGGCTTAAACAGCTAGCTATGTTCACGACCTGTAACTCCCTGCTGCTACAGTAGTAACAGTACAATATGTAAGCTAAAAAACTGAAAAGCACAGTCCAAAATAATTAATTAATTTTTCTGCAAGTGAAGCATTGATTTGAGTGACCTCCTTTACCTTTACCAGGAATCATGATACTCCTCTTGTACAAAAGTATAATTAATCAATGTGTTCCTGACTCATGATTAGACATGCATTTGTGTTATAAGTTGTTATTAGGGTCAAGATGGTTCCTGGGGCTTAAAGACCATCCTACCCTCAATTCTTCACATCCACCTTGTCTTTATACGCTAAAACACCACCCAAACTTTTTCAATAGCATCTTGGGTTGTGCTAACAAGTTACCTATTTCAACAAACGAACTTAAAAACATGTGTTTTTCTAGAAAGTAACTTTTAAGCATGACCATACATCTCGCTCGTGAACGACAGTGTAAATTAACATAACAAGATCCGCGACTTTGCATAGAAGAAATGAAAATATAAAAATATTTCCATTACAAAAAAATAAATCCCACAAACCAAGAAAGATTAAGAAAATAACTGCAAATTGAAAACCCATTTCAGATCGGTGAACTTTGTATCTTGATTAATCCCAAGATTGTTTCCAGAATATAATCTCTTAAAAATTATCCAACTTCAGAGCAAAATCACATTTCTTAAAAATTGCATTAAAGAGGAAAGAAAAACAGAGATTAAAATAGACTCACAAATTCATGTAGCCGTACAGAAAAAACAATGAAAAATTAAATCCCAAGATTATCTTCAAGAGAAGAAGACGAAGAAGAAAAAAGAGGAAATTGCGTTTTTTCTTGAAATTATCAAACTCTAGTAAAACAGAATCATCTTTATCAAACCCTAAAAAAAGACATTATATTAATGAAAAAAGGATTTTAAAATTAAAACTCACAGATGGCTACTCCTTCAGTCTTTCTCTCCCAGCGATAAGCAACGAAGTGACCGTTAGAGACTATAATTTCTGGAGTATACGAAGGATAGACACAGTAAAACCAAACTTATCTGATTAATATTTCAAATATATAATTAATGAACCGAATCGAATTATCATTTTCAGAGTAAATAAATTCAACGCTACAGCCTGTACTTACCAAATACAATCCAAATATATTCAAACAATTTCAAATTCAAAAATGAAAAAGGAAAAATAAGAAGAACTTCCAATTAACGTATCCCGAAATCCAAGGAACGCCGCATGTATCAAATTTACAGACAAAATCACCATCAATAAAAATCGATATAAATACACATATTTCCATATATACACATAATTACATGTACATATACACAGAGAGAGCATAAAGAGTAATAAGTGAGAGAGTGAAAAACCTCAAATGGCGGCTGATTAATTTCGAGAAATTGGAAAGAACAAAGGTGGAGAGAGAAAAATAACAAAGCGCTTCCTTTTGCGTTGAATTGACGATACTCAATTACTCGCGAGCACTTGGCCACTCACTGAGTGTATGATTAGAGTAAGAAGAGAATAAATGAAAATGGTAGGGGTAAATTTGTCAAACAAAAAAAGTTTAAAATTTCGATGCCGCGCATCAAGCGCAAGGTTTGGCTTTGTGTGGGCCACGGCCTCAAAACATTTTTCCAGCTTAGTCATCAACCTTTGAGCCCTGTGGCGATTAGATCCCGAGCCTTCCATTTATGACATCTCAGGTCCCCGACTGACGGAAAAAGTATGCTAGCGCCGCCATCCTTAGATGATGAAAAATGTCAAATGTTCAAAATTTAATTTTTATAGAAAATAACTATTGAAGCCTTAGAGCATCTTCAAGAGACTCTCTATTTTTAAAGAGTATATTCTACAATTTAAAGAGTATCTATAAATTTAAAGAGCAAAAATTTTAAAATGCTCCAATAGACTCTTTATATTTAACATTTAATTTTACTATTCCCAATATGTATTTATTATTTTTTTCATTCTTTTTTTAACTATCTTCCCTCAAATAATTATATCATTTTTCATGTATATTTATTTAATTAAGTCAATAAACTATGCATTGAAAGTTGGAATATTTAAAACATTAAATTATAAAGAGGTGAAATTGGCTCTCCAAATTTGGAGAGCTAAACTCATTCTCTATTTTTAAATGTTAAATTGAAGAGTCTTTTGGAGTAAAATTTTAAGAGCATTTTTAAGAGACTCTCTGAACATGAGATGCTCTTTATTTTAAAGAGTCAATATTTAAAATCAACCTCCAAGAGACTCTTTAAATTAATATTTTAATTTAAAGAGTGAGTTTGACTTTCCAAATTTGGAAAGTCAAACTCACTCTATATAATTAAATGCATTCAAAATATTTCAATTTTCAATGAAGAAAAATAATAAAATAATACAAGAAAAAACTAGTCAAAATAAAAGATAAAGAAAAATAATAAATATTTTTTTGGAGTAGTAAATTAAGTGTTAAATATAAAGAGTTTGTTGTAGCACTTCAAAATTTTAACTCTCTAAATTTATAGATGCTCTTCAAATAATAGAATATGCCCTTTAAAAATAGAGAGTCTCTTGGAGATGTTCTAAAGATTAACTCTTTAAAATAAAGAGAATTCTATTTTTAAAAAGTCTCTTGGATATGCTCTTACTTTAAATAATATACTTCTTCTGCTTCATGAAAATAGATTTTTTTTTTTTTTTTGTCTGTGTCAAATTATAGGTCACTTTCCTTGTTAAAAATATATATATATAATTAATTTTTTAATATGTTCATATATAATGTGATTTGTTATCGACAAATATGAATTAGTCATATTAAAATTTTAAGCCATTATTTAATGTAGGATATATTAAAAATGTTAAAAGAAATTATGTTTTCAACTATGTTAATTGAATTTTCTTAATTTGCATGAAAAAAAAAAGGAACCTATTTTTATGGGATGAATGGAATACAAAGAAAAGAAAAATAATAACAAAATTAATTTCTAGCGGACTTAAACACAGGCTACATGATGTGTGGGTAATTTAAAAATTGCTCTTAAATTAATTCATAAGAATGTATTTAGTTGAATCTAATATCATTTCTTTTTCAATTTTCTTGTACGGAAAAAAAAATGCTAAAAGAGGTCGTCTATATCCTTTTGAGTTAGAATCATGCTAGGTGTACAACATTTTTTACACATTCTTTGACAGTCCTCTCACGGAGTGAGGGTGTCAAAAAAAGTGTACACTTGACATTTTCCTTTGAGCTAATAGTTTAAACCAATGCTCACTGTCTATTTTGATTGCTTGTTAAATTAATTTTAATTATATATTTCATGGATTTCATAACTTTTAAACCATACGTGTTTATTAAAAAAATATATAATTTTAATCTCCATCAAACAATAACTTAATATTGACATTTATTATTTATAATGTGACATCGACAATAATAGGCAAAGATGCATAGTCAATAGGGTGGATTGGGAAGAGAGTGTTAATCAAAATAAGGGCGTATTTGTTATTAAACCAAATCATACTTTTTAATGGTCAAAATATAATTTTTGGCTAAGGATGATATTAGCACACTTTTCATTAGCTATGGACCTAAAGAGTCTAAGGCTCAAAAGTTAGAGCCCAATTGAAATATTTTCAATTAACATATGGTCAATAAAATAGCTCTTTCTTTCCATGTTATCTTTTCGAGTGAGAGGCCTTCGCATCCCTAATCTAGTAGAGCACAGACGACTTTGTTTGCCCTCACTTGACAAATCGCATCCCCACACGATGACATTAAAGGAATTTAAGAAGTATATATAGTGGACCATGATATACAACTTTTGAATCACCTACGTTGTAACCAAATTAATTTAAATTTAAATTTTTTATTTTTAATGCTTATTACTCTTAGGCTGTGTTTGATACAAGAAATTTGCCATGGAACTAGAAAAATATTTTCCTAGTTTCTACTTTTGACTGTTTGATTAGTTAAATTTGCCCTGGAAAATGTTTGCCACCAATTTCTAATGTACAATCCCTTGAAGCACAAAAACAGGAAAATATTTTCTTATGATTTTGGTGAGAAATTATTTTCCACCTTGTTGGGTGTTTTTTTTTTTTTTTTTTTACTTTTTGGCAATGGAAACATATTCTAAATTCAATGGTAAAAAAATTTATCCATTTAATTGACAATTTGCATGAAAAATATAGCCAAACAAATATAAAAAATTTATGAAAATATTTTTTTTAATTTTTTTTTTTTTACTTTTTGACAATCCAAACAAATTTTAATACAGATTGTAAAAAAATTATCCCAAAAAGTAACCATTTGCATGAAAAACAAAGCCAAACGAATTAGGTGAAAAATTATACCAATCAAACACCATTAATACAATTCATTCTAAAACAAATTTTAAGCAAATCACTTCCCTGCCAAACATTTTGAGTGTATTTGATGTTGATTTTAATGAGAATAGAATTTTTGAAATAGTGATTGATGGAAGAATGTGTGGTGGAAAAATGATGAAAATTTTTAGATTTGTGTGTAATATTATTTTATTTGAAAAATGTGTGATTGAAATGAAGAAAGAGAAAAAAATGAGAATGAAAATGAGAATGAGGATATAATGGAGGTCAAACGGGCCCTTTATTCGCCATTCATTTTCCATCTTTCTATCAAACACACCCTTAGAGATAATAATAATAATAATAATAATAATAATAATAATAAAACATTTAAAATTTGGAAGCTAAAATCACAAGAATTATCCCTACCAATAGTGGGGCCGAAACCAGGGCCCATGTGGCCCGGACCAAGTAGCATCACTCAAATCACACATATATTTGGTCGCTCAAATCACTTAAAATTTATAATTCAAAATTTTCTCCCTGTTATAACACTCTCTCCATTGTTTAAGAATGCATAATTTGACTTTTGTTTAAAGGGTTTGTCAAGGCAATGGCATAATGACATAGGCGGTCGGAATAATTTGGGATCTTTTCAAAATTTAAAAAAAAAAAAAAAAAAATCTAAAAATTAACTTAAAATGAAATAAATAAAAACATTCACTAGTTGTTGTTGATAAAACAAAATTATCGACTACAATAATTTTAGTAATCATCGACACATATTCGTCAACAATTACTGATCGCAATATTGTGTACGATGTCATTGACAGTAATTAGATCGCTAATCGCCGATAAAGAACTAATTTGTTACTCCTTCATTTTTTTTAAAAATATTTCATCACTAACTCATGATTTTTATTTTTTATTTTTTATTTATAATATTATAGCTGTTATTTTTGTCTCAACGAGTTCTTTCTATATTAATATTTAAATTATTTTGTTTATTGACTATGTTTTCGTCAGTAATTAAAATTATAGTAACGTTTTTTTATTTTTCAACATTATTAATTGAAATTCGTTAAAATGCAGGGACTAGCTTGCAAATTATGGATAAGGGCGTGTTTGTTAGTGGGATGTTGTGGGATTGTTAATCATTTCAAAAGTTGTCGAATTAAAGTGGGACCTGTCTTTAGGGATGCAGCGGAAACGTGGTTGCTAGTATGTAATGGGTTTCCAAAACTTTGTTGGCCTGATTCATCTTTCATCATTTATACAAAATTATGTGACTAAGAACAAATATGGAGTGATATAGATTGTATGGGTGTCAAGGATTGTACAACAAATGTCAAAATGGACCCACCTTTATTTACGGGAAAATCATATTCTATCCGTTTGAGTGACCACATAGGTGACTGCATGTGAGTGTGTGGGATCCGTGTGAATAAAATAATATTTTTCTGCATGTGAGTGTGCGATCACCCATGATGTTCATGTATCATAACTCTTATTTACGAGTCATTTGAGCACCAAGAAAATCGTAGCACAGTTAAAGATGTTTAATTGTATGGGTGCAAGGATTGTACAACAAATGTCAAAATGGACCCACCTTTATTTACGAGTCATTTGAGCACCAAGAAAATCATAGCACAATTAGGGATGTTTGATTGTATGGGTCTTAAGGATTGCACAACAAATGTCAAAATGGACCCATCTTTATTTGCGAGTCGTTCGAGGACCAAGAAAGTCGTAGCACAATTAACGTTGTTTGAGACCCATTAAAGAAAAAGAATACCTCATTTTCAATTCAAATTATGTGGGCCCTCGTACATTGAAATGGTTGAAAAACGTCAAGCAAATGCAGTTCTGTAGTTGAGTTTTCACAACATATTTTTTGGGGTTTCCTTTTACATTCCATATTTACCCTCCAAATATGCAATGTTTAAAGCAGTGTTCTAAAAAATGCGCCTAGACAGCATAATTAAGATGCTTCGCCTTGAACCAAAGCGAGAATTAAGCGGTCAACGAGAATATTGATTGCTTAATGCCCACCTTGGCGCGCATTAAGCGGTCAACATTCTCATTGACCGCTTAAATTTATTTTTTTATTTTTAACTTTTCATTTTCATTAAATGTACATTTCTTTTTGTTTATTATTATTATTATTTTTTTTTAGATGAAGAATAATATATTAAATTGGAGTCCGATAAAGAGTTATATAAGATATAATGATATATGCTACAGACTATCTATGTTATGTAATTATGATTTTGAAACTTATTTTTTTTGTAGGAATTATTGAGTATACACAATATTTTATAATTTTAGATGTTTGATATATATGATATGAATTATTGAATGTTTTTTACAATAATTAAAAATTTAAAATCAAATTTTTTTTTACGCTTAAGCTTCGCCTAGCTTGAAGCTTGGTCTTCACGTCTAACCACATTTTGCACTTTTTAAAACACTGATTTAAAGGGATTTGGGTTAATTTGGGGGAGAGTGAATGGAAGGCTAGATTCATAATTTTAACGCAAAAGTTGAGGATAGAATAAGTAAAAATCTATTTCAATGGGTGCTTCTATCTGAATCATGATTTCTGCCTAATGTCCTTTCTTGCAGGAGTTTTTTTTTTTTTTTTTTTTTTTTTTTTGATACAATACTGCTGAGTGTTGAACGTTTTACAATCTTGTTAATATCTAATTTTAATGAGAATCAAACGTAGATATGAGGTTTAACTTCAACCCTCGACCTTTGTGCCCTCTACCTTTGTGTTTAACATCGTTTAAACAAGATTATGGTACTGAGAACAAATACAAAGTGATAGAGATTGCATGGATCTCAAGGATTGCACAACAAATGTAGAAATGGACCCATCTTTATTTGCAAGTCGTTCCAGCATCGAGACAATATGAGCACAACTAACCTCTGTTTTAGATCCATTAAGGATTCGTTTGATTGCAAATGTGAAATTTGGGTGGAAAGAAAAATGAATTACAGATAATTGAATTGCTTAAAATTTGTTTTACCGAAAATTGTGGATTAATTGTGTTTAATTGGTATAATTTTTGACCCGATTTTTTTTTGAAAATTTGAATCTTTTGATATTCGTTTGACTTTATTTTTTTACGAAAATTATCCATTAAAATGATAAATTTTTCCACCATTAGGTCTAGAATTTATTACAATTGCCAAAAAACAAAAACAAAAAATATCATACCGAATATCATTCGTTTAACTTTGTTTTTTATGAAAATTGTCCATTAAAGTGATAATTTTGTTTACCATTGGGTCTAGAATTTGTCCTAATTGTCGAAAAAAATTAATTATCATACTGAATATCATTCGTTTGATTTTATTTTTCATACAAATTGTCAATTAAAGGGATAATTTTTTCTAATATTAGATCTAAAATAAATTTTAATTGTCACAAAAAAAAGCGAAAGAACCTGAAATTGTTTTTTCCGCTATTTTGGTGGAAAAAGCTTTTCCTTCAAAATTAAGGAATAACGACATGGGATGGGCGGGGAGAGGGGCGGGGGGTAGAAATTATTTTGCAAGAAAATTTGTGTATCAAACAACTAAAATTAGGTGAAGTTGGAAATTTTTTTGCATCTTCCCTGAAAAATTTACATAATCAAATAGGGCCTAAGGTCTATAAAAACTCGTTTTCAATTCAAATTACATGGGCCCGCATGCAGTTAACTGGAAAACGTTAGGAAAATCCAGTTTTGTATTTGACTTTTCCACATCCTACTTTTTAGGTTTCCTATTACATTCCATATTTACCCCCAAATATGCGGTGTTTAAACTTTAAGGCCATGAATAGGGTCGATTTGTGGTGTTTGATTGATATTTTTTGTCATGAAAAATATTTATCATCAACTTTTAGGTACAATTTTTTGAAACACAAAAGTATGAATTTATTTTCTTATGATTTTGGTGGAATTTTGTTTTCCACCTTGCTGAGTATTTTTTTTCCTTTTTTTTTTTTTTTTTTTTTTTTTTGTCTTTTTGGTAATGAAAACATATTCTAAATCTAATAGTAAAAATATTATCCATTTAATTGACAATTTACATGAAAAACGAAGTCAAACGAACACCAAAAATTTATGAAAATATTTTTTTTATTTTAAAATTTTTAATTTTTGGCAATCCAGACAAATTTTAATATATATTGTAAAAAAAAATTATCCTAAAAAGTTAACAATTTGCATGAAAAAATAGTCAAACGAATTAAGTGAAAAATTATACTAATCAAACACCATTAATTACAATTCCCTGCAATTCATTTTCTTTTCACCCAAATTCCACCCTTGCAATCAAATGCACCCTAAAAAGCTTTGGGTTAATTTGGGGGAGTGAATGGGAGGCTAGATTCATAATTTTAAATTAATGCAAAAGTTGAGGATAGAGTAGGTAAAAAGTTATTTCAAAAAATAAAATGTAAGGATGTTTTGCATAATAATATGAAAATATAGGGACTTTTTTTACTAATTACAATTTTAATAATTTATTTGGATTCATTTGCAGTTTTCTAAAAAATTTGGGAGTATAATTGCAATTTTTTTTAATTTTTTTTTTATTTAAATCGGATGGTATATTTGTCATTTTATTTTATTTTTTTGTTGAGAAAATGACATTTTTTGCAATAAAAGATGAAAGTAGAGGTGAAAATATAAAAAATGAAAGATAAAGACATTTTGCACAATAACATTGAAAGATAGGAACGTTTTGTGCTAATTACCATTTAAAAGAATATTGTGTTCATTTCGAATAATGACTTATATAAGTTAGTATTTGTGAATAATATATATATATATATATATATATATATATATATATATATATATGTATGTATGTATGTATTTAATGTAGGCTTTTTAAAACTCTTTAAAAGTATTGATGAATTTAAACGAGAATTTTATAGTTTCAAAAGTCACAGTGTTTTCAATTAACACATTTTAGGAAGTTTCTATAAGTTGGGGTTCAAAATATTAATTTCTTTTAAGAACTTTTATGAAAAATCTCTTTAGGGTATTAACTTTGAAGAAAAAAGATATCAAAATAAAATCTCAAAATTTGTTTCTTATTTATCCAGAAATTTTGGGAGACTTAAAAAAAAAACTAAATATTTTTTTTCCCAATATTTCTCTTCCATTTTTCCTTCTACGAATATTAAAGCCATGATTTTTTTTTTCTCCCAATTACATTTGTTTCTATTTTCCTTTCCTACCTCCATTTCCTATGGAAAAAAAAATTGTAACTAAATATTCTTATAACATTTTTAATTATTTTTTTATGAAAAAATCAGTTGTAATTAGATTTTATATATAAAAAAATACTAATTTATAACTAAATTTAAATATATCGATTTGTTGTTTACTTTTAAAAGTACGACATATTAATAATATGATATTAAATAGTGATTGATGACAAAATAGAATTCTAAGTCGCAAACATTGAATCAATTAATGATGAAGAAAGAGAATTATTGGTTCAATTCTCTACCTTAATAACATAAAAGATGATTAATCAAAATTTATTATGTTTGACTCATAGTGATCATTTAACAAATAATTTTGGTTATCAAATGATTGAATAATTAGGAGCAATTTATTTACGATACTTAGTTGACATTCATAAAAAGTATATATTCAATTATGAGTTCAATACATTTTGTTTAGCAAAAAGCCTTGTATTCCTTGCTCGTTACCGGACACGTCACTTATTTATAAATTTCCTGTTTTTATTTTTCATCAACTAAATGAAATTTATATCAAATCAAGGATGTTAATAGGTCAAACTAGCTTGACTGTCCACCCGTTGGTTTGGCTCGGCCCACCAAACAAGTTGGTTCGTGCTCAATATAGGACGAGCCGTGTATAAACTAACTCACCTGAAATTTTTTTTGCTCGATTTGCAAGTCACCCATTCTATGATTTATTTTTAAATTCTAATCAAGTAATAATTAGCGATACAATAAATTAAAATTGTTCAATGTGATTTTTCAATTATGATATTATGTTTAATGTTTTATTTATTTATTTATTAATAAATGTAATATTTTAGTTCATTAAATATAAATATTAATTTATCAATTTTAGTAATAATATAAATTTTTATTAAATAATTTAAAATAAAATTTAGTGTAATACCATTGAAAGTAAATTTATAGATATCTTCTACTAAAAAAAAAAAGGAAAAAAGCTCCCAAAAAAAAAAATGCTAAGTAAATTTTTATTTTATATTTTTTTTAAAGTGGGGGGGTCCCCCAGGTCCTCCACCCCTGAATATAGGTGCAACCTTAATAATATTTGGTGCACATTATTACACAGTAACAACAAATAAGATTTTAACTTTTTTTTATACTTTATCCTGCATTGCCAGAACTAATATGCCCTCACTAAACATTTTTATTAACAAAAAACCTATACAAACAGTAGTAAAAATATAGGTAAACTAATGAGTAATAAATTATGTGTCCCATATTATTGTTGTTTGCATCAATTCAAGCTTGCAACATACCATAGGATGCATCTTAATTGCAAACATAAATATTAAAGTCACCCATTCTATGATTTATTTTTAAATTCTAATCAAGTAATACGTAATAATTAGCGATACAATAAATTAAAATTGTTCAATGTGATTTTTCAATTATGATATTATGTTTAATGTTTTATTTATTTATTTATTAATAAATGTAATATTTTAGTTCATTAAATATAAATTTTAATTTATCAATTTTAGTAATAATATAAATTTTTATTAAATAATTTAAAATAAAATTTAGTGTAATACCATTGAAAACGATCTTAGCAAGTGTCATCAAGTTAGCCGCAAAAACATCCACCGATCTCATAGGTGTCTTGCAAGGAAAAAACTCTTTGTCCCCGGATTAAATCCCAAGTCAATTCCCATCCTTGTCTAATGTGTTTAAAATGTACAATATGAAAGAATACTTTTTTCTCAAATCTCTTTTTGGTTAAACAACTAATGGTATGAGCCCCCCAGTCAATTCCACCAACTTATAAGTTTATCGACAGATACTTAATTTTCAACCGAATAGCAAAATAGTCGAATATGATAAAACAATATAGAAGAATTCAACAATTTTTACTTAAATACAATAGATTATGTGTGTTAGTTGAGAGGAGACTTTAACCTTCACATCGAAAAAGTAGACGAAATTAATACTAAATGATTAAGAATGATGCTGTTCAGCACTTGTTGTTTAACTTTTATTGTGCACAATGATGCACAACATCCCTACTTATTTTTGTAGTACTTATATTCTAATTATTTTCTGCACGCCATGGCCTCTTTCAAGAATTTAAAGAACCATGCCAATTTTTTTTTTTATATGGAGTAGGAGATGAATTTAAAAAATCAGACCAATTTTCTGTTTAATATTCTATTTAGTGAATTATTTTATTAATAAATGAACTAATCGTCACGCATCCAAAAACTTAAGGATCCGTTTAATAGAAAGATGAAATTTTGATAGAAAAAAATGAATTACAGGAAATTGAATTGCCTAAAATTTGTTTACTGAAATTGTAATTAAATGTGTTTGATTGGTATAATTTTTCACCAGAAAAATATAATACATTTGCTGTTCGTTTGACTCTTTTTTTTTTTTAATGAAGATTGTCAATTAAATGAATAAACTTTCTTACCCATTGGTGACAAAATTTGTTTAGATTGCCAAATTTTTTTTTTTTTTAAAAATTGAAATTTTTTTTTGTGTTCGTTTGACTTTATTTTACATGGAATTTGTCAATTAAAAGGATAATAATTTTTACACTTCATCTTAAATTTTGTTTCTATTACTATAAAAAATAAATAAATAAATAAAAGTGAAATTTCAATTTCCACCAAAGTGGTGGAAAAAAAATTCCTTGAAATCAAGGAAAATTTCAAAAATTGGAAAATGTTTTTCATAGAAAATTTGACCAATCAAACAAATCAAAAGTGTAAATTAAAATTCGAATTCCAACTTTCAAAAAAAATAATATGGTATCATACATAGCCTAAAAATTTCCCTTTTCTAAGCCATACGCCATACAATAAAAAAAAATCCCAGGAAAAATCAGATCATGTGCATCACCGATCAAAATTATAGATAGATATGCTCGTTGGCGGTTAATCTTTGTCTCTTAGTAATTGGTAGTTTTGTTCCATGACATTCTCTTGCCTGTTAGTTATGAGTTTATGAGTTTAGGATATGGAGGCAAATGGGTTTAAATCCAAATGTTTCGAAAATGGGTTTATCAGTGCAGCTAAGCCCATGGATTTAAATTAAAATTCAAAATTTAAAGGGAGTATATTTAATCTAGAATTTTTAAATACTTTTATAAATTAAAAAGTTTGGGTGCATTCAATAAATAAATAAAGGAAAAGGAAAAAAAACTGAAATATTTTTCCCCAACACTGAGGGGCGGAGCCATAAATTGATATTAGGGTGGGCTGAAATATAATTTTTTTGAACGAACTCATGTCACAAGAGATTGAGTTTAGGAGGTTATGTCTGACATTCACGATAGAAAGTGTACGGTGCTCAACAAAAATAAAAAAAGTCTAGATGTTTCACCTTAAAATATCCAACTAGATCTTTGTATTTTTTTATTCTAGCCAAATAGAAATCGATGTTTACCTTAAAAAAATATAAACTGATCGAATCGTGGTCAAAATAAACAAACGATACATATCTAGCAATGAAAAATTAAAAAATCACTTAACCCCTGTTTGGTGGGGATTAAAATCAGATTTTTAGTATATTTTGATAGAAGTTAATGGAATATGTGATTGAAAAGTTATTGGACTAATAAAATATGTAGTTGAAATGAATCGTTGACTTTGAATTAGATTAAAATCTGAATTTTAATTGGTACCAAAGAGGGGCTTAATGACTACGGTTCTAAATAATTTGGACAATCAATCTTTCCAAAAAACTAAGGGGGCGTTCTCTTTACTGTTTTCGGACCGTTTTCTGTTTTCGATTTTTCAAAACATTGAAAACGCGTTCTCTTTCCCATTTTCGAAAACGAGTTTTTGAAAATTGCTGAAAATTTTATAAAGAAAACAGAAAATAATTTTTTTACGTTTTGATTGTTTTCTTCACAAATCTGCCAAAACTCAAAAAAGACGGGTTGAAAAATATTTTTTGAAAACGACAAAAGAACGAGTTTTCAACAATCTCAAAATGGACATTCAAAACACAAAACGAATTCAAAACTTAAAACACAAAACTGAAATACGAAGAGAACACCCCCTAAAAGATTGGTCGAAACATTCAATCAATAATATTTTTTTATGTGGTCAACTATTTACTATATCACCACATTTCATAGTAAGTGAGAAATCACATCGAAAGTGAAAAAAATCGATTAAAAATTCCAAGGGTCAAAGAAAATATATTTAATTCACGTTCATCCTTGGTCCAGTTTCAAGAATAGACTTATATATAAATTAATTTATAAATAAATAAGTTTAAACAAATATCCTTTTATTGTAGAGATTAAATTTAGAGCAAGTTATTTATTTTTATCATAACATTTATTCCATGATCAAAATAAGTAATTTCTTTCTTATAAATATGAATAAGTAATAAATGAAAACATACGTAGAAATGAAAAATTAGTCACTTTTAAGTTTAACAAAACACGTAGTGTCTATAACTATTAAAATAAGTAAATTATTTTTAGATATGATCAATATAAATTATCTATACTAAAATTTACTTAATAATTTAAGTAAATTCAATCAAACATGCATTAAATAAAAATATCTAATTTGACAATAGAATATTCGTGTTTCATGAATTTCATTAAATAAAATATCTGATTTGACAATCAAACATGCATTAAATAAAATATTTAAAATTTGTAATGTCTATAATATAATTTAAACAATTGAGCATTGGGCTTATGTTGGGATTTAAATTAGAGCTGAGCTAATTCAATTATTCGGGCCAAAACTATACTTGATTTTTTTCATATGGGCTGGGGGCAGGCCGATCTATAGCCAAAATTTCATAACTAAGATGTTAAGTACAATTATAAAAGAATAAGTTTTAACTTTTAAAAATCAGATTTTTATTAAAATTTAATTAATTAATTATAGAAAAGTCACATATATATACAATTTGGTCATAAATTCATTTATTGATCATATATTATCAAAATAATTAATCACAAATTATTTCAATGTCACAAATCAAAATTTTAATGTCACAAATTATTTTATGATCACAATTCAAATTTTTCATAAGTCACAAATTGTTCACCGATCACAAATCACAATTATTATACAGTCACGAATTATCGGATTATTGGTCGAGATTAACAATTTCTTATATCGCATATTATTTATTAGTCACAAATTATTTAAATCATTGGTCATATATTTTTTATTGGTCGTAGATTAACCAATTTAGTGGTCACAGTCAACCAAATAATATGTGATCACCACCCGACAATCGTCTCCATCATACCACACCACCACGACCAACCAAGAATTTTCCAAATCTACCATCATTGTCGTCGCTACCACTACCACGACCACCACCAACACGGTTATCGTCATCACCACCATGCACCACTACACAAAAAAGTCAACAGATCCACCATTAATCGGCACAACCACTAGCGCTAACACGACTCTACCGGCACCGACACTAACCCACCACTACCGCATCGCACCACACAACCGGCACAACCACTACAGTAATCGGCACCACCACCACCACTAACACAAAATCGCCACCAAATCCAACGTCGCTGTCCAACCACACAACCCACCACTACGGTTGCCGTCATGTCGCCGGCACCATCACTACATCACTGTTGACCTGTTGTTGATTATGATCTTATTATTTTGATTATAACAAATAAATCATCTTTATTTACTAACAAATTGAATTGAGTAATTAAGCTTTCAAAGCCATCGAAAGTATTTCTCATACTCAAAATGAAGGTTAAACGAGCATTCAAGGCAAATTATTCAAGATAATAGCGAATGGCATATGACGATCAAATTGGAACTTAACAGAATCGTAAATCAATATACAAGTCAAAATGAGGCTCGAAGAGAACAAGAACATTAAAGATAGAGTTATTTATCGAACGTCATTATACATGTAAAGGTATAACTTATCAATATTTAGCAAGTGCATAAAACTCAACTTATATTTTTCATATCTCATCACTTGCATAAAATTGATTTTGCAAAAACCAACATTTTGATGGAAAAAGGAAAAATGAATTTAAACACATTTCGGTCGACCGAAACCCTTCCTTTCGTCAGCCGAAAATTCAAATGTTTGAAATTTTGTAACGACTACGAGTTCCAATCGACCGAAAGAGCACAACTGAAACTCCCTGAACCTCATTCTTTCATCTATAAATAGGGCACTCTTTTGACATTTAATTCCGCCAACATACAAGAGATTTTAATAGAGCTTATTTATTGACAGACATTGTTTTTATTTGTTTTGATCTTCTATTTCATCTATTACAAAGAATTTTTTGATTGATCCAAAACTTGTTTTCATCTATTTTATCAAGAAATTTCTCTAACAATAAAACTTTAATCTCATCTATTTTCTATTTTTGAAAAATGTTTTCTTTGCCAACACTTATATTGAAGTGTAAATCTCTCTAAATACTTAACTTGTATTATTTTGTTAAGAGAGATTGATTGGTTGAAAACTTTGATACAAAAGTACAAACTATTTCATTATCCATCATCTATCAAAGTTTATTTCATAAACACTTGAGCTTTACTATTTGCTATCTATTGAAGTGTTATCCTAACTCTCTAAATACTTGACTTGATTATAACAATTGTTAAGAGAGTTCTTTCTATTGTAAAATTATCATTTACTTTTTGATGGTTTCGAGAGTCTTGTGAAAACTTGATTGTTGTTAAGGATTATGTACTCCTTGTTGTAAGTTACCTAAGGTTAATACACCTTATTGTAAGTCACTTAAGGGTAGGTGCTCCTTGTTGTAAGTCACCTAAGGATTTGGTACTCCTTGTTATAAGTTACCATTTTAGTGAATTTGGCCTTACTTGTGACGGAGAGTTTGGTAATTGGGACGTAGATCACGTTGTGTTTGAACCCCTTTAAATTGGTGGTTATCTTTACATTATTGCACTTTACTTTACATTGTCATTTATCTTGTGCAATATCTAACTTGAACTAAGTTAACAAATTGCATATTTACTTGTTGTGTTACACTTAGTATTTGTTACTTGTGTTTTAAGTAGTTTTGAGACTAAGTGTCAAAAATGTTTCAAAAACCAATTCACCCCACTCTTGATTAGTTAATCTTGGGTTATCAATCACCACCATCTCTGTCGACCACCCAATCACCGGACATGGATTGAATCAACAACACCACCACCACGACCATTGCCAACCACTGCTCATGGATCGAATAAAAAACAAAAAACTCCCAAAAAAGTCACTGTGTCGTCGTCTGCCACCTAATGAATTCGCACCGCTGTCTGTCGTCATTGTCGGTCACGCGACGTCGCCGGTATAGAAAGGGTGGGACAACGACCTTGTAGAGGACGGTGGTAGAGAGAAAGAGAGCGGGGGGAGAAGAATGATTTTGAATTAGGGTTGGATAATTAATTAAATTTTATAATATTATTATATGATTTTTGTATAAGCAAACTTTGCCTTTTATTTTTGAAATTGAATGTTGAAAAGTAGGCTCTAATGTAATTTTCACAATTTTATTTTATCGTGACCACTCAATTTCATATAACATTTCACTGTGACCACCTAACATTTTTTCACAATTTTCACTAATTTTTAAAAAAGGGTAAAATAGTAAATTTGCTTATATATAAAAAATAAATTTTAAAAATAAAATAAAATATAAATTTATTTAAAAAAGTGTTACTTAAAAAAATAATAATATAAAAACTTTTTTTTAAAGTTACTTAAAAAATAAAAAACTTTACTTAGAAAAATTAAATAAAATAAAAAGTTATTTAAAAAATTAAAATCAAATCATAAATTATTTGAAAATAAAAGTTTTTTAAATTAAAAAAAAACTTAATTTTTTAAAAAAATGTTATCTAGAAAAATGAAAGAGAATAAAATGTTGTTTTTTAAAAAGGGTTTTTAAATTTAAAAAAAAAACTTTTACCTTTTTTTTAAAAAATTATTTTTTATATATATAATGCAAGTTATCATTTTACCCTTTTTAAAATTAGTCAAAAATGGTGAAAAGAAGTAGGACGGCCATGGTAAAACGTTTTATATGAAAATAGGTGACAATGATGAAATGTTATATGAAATTATGTGGCAATTGTAAAATAAAATAAAATTAGAAGATTTTGGTGACACTAAATATAAAGTTCAATAGTCATGGTGAAACAAAATTAAATTGAGTGATCATGGTGACACTAACCCCTCGTTTGGCCTCCATTTTTTGTCAATGAAAATGGGTGGAATAATATTTTTTTTGAAAAATGAGTGGTTGAAAAAAAAAAGATTTTTTTTTTTCGATTTACATGTGATATTATTTTATGGAAGATTGTATGGTTGAAAATAGGAGAGAGAAAAATGAAATGTAATAAAATTGATTTCAAACAAAGGCTAAATATATGCTTGGATGGTCATTGCCTCCCACTAGTCGACCATCGCCTCCCACACACACAACTCTACTCTTTAATCGTCGTCGCCACCACCACCTCAAATCGCCACCGCACCGAAAACTCACAATTAGCGAATTTAATCGTTAAAATTCCCCAAATTCGCATGTTTGATCCCAAATTATCATAATTTCCTTACCCACAATGGCCTTTTGTACGTTAGAAAAGTCAAAGTATCATTTCAAGAATCATTTGAAATTGCAAGGTAGCAAGATAGCAGTAATGGAATCATCAACGGTGAGTATAATTCGATGCATTTATTTCGACTTTTGAATTTCTTTGCCTTGCATCCTCGGCTGTGAATTCAATTTACATTGCGGTTATCTATGGGACACAGAAAAGGTTGTCAGGTGGCTCGGGAACAAGATTTTGGCATGGCAGTGTGATTTTGCTAGTAGTTTTGGAGTCGTGACAAGGCAGCGGCAGTGGAGGTGGATTTGTGGGGTTGAATTATTAAGGGGTTCTGCATCTGGGGTTAGTTTGTTGGAGAGGATGGAGAAATTTGAGGAGGATTTGCGAAGTTCCATGACAATTCAGATGAAAATCAAAGTCCAATTTTTCCAGCATAAAAGAAAGCCCTAAGAAGGTGTCGTCTGAGGTCTTCATTCATGGAGGATATAGGTGAAGCGAGATACCCTGAAATGTAGGTGCATGAGGAGGGAAGCCTAAAAAATCCAAGCTCTAGAGCCTTTTTTATCCAAAACCCGGTAAAGTCTACGAAAGCCTAGAAATCGCCACAACAGAAAAAAAGGAAAAAGAAAAAAAGGGGGATATTTGAAACCAATTATAGAAGTAAATGCAAAAAATTATTATAACAAATTTAAAGATTTTACAGTGAAAACCATTAAAAAATAAACAATGGAATATTTTCACAAAACATACAATTAAAATGTACAAGAAACGCTTCATTTTCCAAAACAATGCCAAAAAGAACGCAAGAACCGAAAAACCCTAGTCCGAAGCCAAATAATATGAGAATGTTATAAAAAATTCAGCGAGCACCACAATTTAAGAATATATTCAAGAGACTTTTTATTTTTAAAGACCACATTCTACACTTTAAAGAGCATTTATAAATTTAAAGAGCAAAAATTTTAAAATACTCCAATAGCCTCTTTATTTTTAATATTTAATTTTATCAT
This sequence comes from Osmanthus fragrans, assembly GCA_019395295.1. NCBI lineage: Eukaryota > Viridiplantae > Streptophyta > Magnoliopsida > Lamiales > Oleaceae > Osmanthus > Osmanthus fragrans. Next base: position 4,544,210 of record CM033346.1, read on the forward strand.
TCCTAATATGTATTTATTGATTTTTTTTTTCATTCTTTTATTTTTACTATCTTCTCTCCAATAATTAAATAACTTTATTTAATTGAAATCTAAAAAACATTAAATTATAGAGTGGTGGGTTTGGCTCTCCAAATTTGGAGAGCCAAACCCACTCTCTATTTTAAAAAGTTAAATTAAAGAATTTATTCGAGTAAAATTTTAAAAATTGAATCTTTAAAATAGAAAACATTCCATTTTAAAAGAGCCTCTTGCAGATATTCTAAGAGACAAATTGATCAGTAAATAGTAAATGTGCAAGTTCGGATAGAAAGGAAAATGCAAAAATTCAAAGAGAAGCGAAAAAAATTTAGAACACTGGTGAACGGTAAATTTGTAATGTACACAACTAAAATTAAACCGATAGAAAATTCATAAAATAAATAAATTTGAATGGAAAAAGAACACTGGTGAACGATAAATTTGTAATGTCGGACGTAGAGTAAAATCGTAGAGATGACCTTTTGGGAAGAGAATAAAATAATGTGAAAATGCACAAAAAAATGTCTTCTATACAAAACAATGTTGTTTTGAATTCGCAACATGACACAAAAAATAAAAAATGATGAACAATGTTATAAATAATGGAAAATGTATTTTGAACTAGTTTTTTTTTTTTTTTTTTTTTTTTTTTTGTAGAATGTGCGATTAAATAAGAAAGAAAAAAGTTTGAATTTACATGTAATATTATTTTATAAAATAAAGTGTGATTGAAAAGAATAAAGAGAAAAACATATTAAAATTAAAATAGAGCCCAAACAAATACTTATGGGGCGTTCTCTTTGTTTTTTCAGGCCGTTTTCTATTTTCGATTTTTTAAAACTTTAAAACGTGTTCTCTTTCCCATTTTCGAAAACGAGTTTTTGAAAACGACTGAAAATTTTATAAGAAAACAGAAAACAACTTTTTTACGTTTTGACTATTTTCTTCACAAATCTACAAAAACTCAAAAAACACGGGTTGAAATTTTTTTTTCAAAAGAACAAGTTTTCAACAATCTAAAAATGGACACCCAAAACACAAAACATAATTTTGTCTTTTAATTTTTGGACCTTACTATTTGTACCTTCTTGTTTACACTTTAATTTACTCGATCTCACCCGCCCTCTCACATAGAGGTTGGACCCACGCATTTATTGGACGTGAATCGAACCTTCATGTGAGAGGACGGATAAAGTCGGGTAAACAAAAATGTACAAATAACTTAATTTTTAATTTTTATAGCTTAGCCAAATATTTTTCCTCCCCAAATGGGTTAAATTCACTATTGACCACCACCAAACTTTATATTTGGTGTTATCATGACCACTCAATTTGGTTTTATTTTATCACGATCACCCAATTTGATTTTATTTTACTATAGCCATCCAATTTTATATAACATTTCATTATGTTATCCAACATTTTTTTTCACCATTTTCACTAATTTTAAAAAAAGTAAAATGGTAATTTTGCATTATATATATAAAATAAAATTTTATTTCAAAAAGTTACTTTAAAAAATAAAATGAAAAGTTATTTTTAAAAAAGATAATGTTTGTTGTACATAATTAAGTGTACATAGGGATATCTACTGACTCATATGGGGTTGGACTCCACTTGAATAAATATACACATAGTATGGTCCTTTAAAAAAAGTTCTTTGAAAAAAAAAAACTTATTTAAAAAAAAAAAAGTTGTTTAGAAAAATAAAATAAAATAAAATAAAAACTTATTTAAAAATTAAAAAATCTTATTTTAAAAAAAAAAAATTTATACATATAATACAAAGTTACCGTTTTACCCATTTTAAAATTAGTGAAAATAGTTAAATGAAATTGGATGATCATGATGAAATGTTATATGAAATTAGGTAGACATGGTGAAATAAAATAAAATTGAATGATCATACTAATTCAAGTATAAAGTTGGATGAACCATGATGAAACAAAACAAATTGAACGACGACAATAACACCACGGGTCTGTTTGATTACAAATGCGGAATTTGGGTGGAAAGAAAATGAATTATAGAGAATTGAATTACCTAAAATTTGTTTTTATTGGGAATTGTAATCAATTGTGTTTGATTGATATAAATTTTCACTCAAATATGTTAAAAGTTTGGCGTCCATTTGACTTTTTTGCTTGAAAATTATTAATAAACGTGACAAATTTTTTTACCATTGGGTTTAGAATTTGTTCTAATTGTCAAAAAATAAAATAAAATAAAAATTATCATACCAAATATAATTTGTTTGACTTGTTTTGTATAAAAATTGTTCATAAAAGTGATAATTTTGTTTATCATTAGGTTTAAAATTTGTTTCTATTGTAACAAATTGAAATTTATTTTCCCACTAAAGTAGTGGGAAAATATTTTCCTCAAAAATAAAAAAAATACACATATGTGAGCAAGAAAATAAGCAAATTAATTTCATGAAAAATATGTGTTATTAAACAGTAAAAAGTGGGAAAAGAGAAAACAAAAAAAAATTCCTAATACCACGAAAAGGAAAGGTAATCAAATAGGCCTATGTGTAAAGTTGGATCTCATTGGTGGCTTTAAAGTTTAACCCTCCCCGAACTTAGAGATGTCAATTCGAGTGGTCTGAATCGGGTTGGATCAGCCCGTCAATATATGAGCTCGATAATAGTCCGCGCGCTATGGGGTTTCAGGTCAACCCATAAAATTTTGACTACAATCCAACTTGCTCGTTGACCCATGCGGGTCACGGGTCGTGATTGTTTCGATTTGATCCGTATGGTTGTATAAATAAAATTACAAAAATATAGAATTTTTCATATTTATAGCAAAAAATATTTTTGTTATTAAATGTAAACTAAGAATTGAATAAAATGATAAATTCATATTTATATTAAGAAGTGTTTATATAGAATTCAAATTTAATGTTACATGAATTATTTATAACTTTCCAAAGTTTAATTTAATTTAAACAAATAACAACTAAATGCTTTTCTAATTATTATTATCAAATATTTCTAATATAAATACATCCCAACTAGATTGACACCTACTAAACTATAATTTAATTGTTCAAAAATTATATATTTATTTATATTTTAAGGGGGTGTTTGGTATTAATTTTGAAAATCAATTCTAATTTTTAACCACACATTTTTCAATAAAATAATATTTTTCATCACATCAATAACTTTTTTTCTTTTTTCAACCACATATTTCCCATCATATCAGTATTAAAAAAATCAATTCTTACCTCAAAAATCTATACCAAACACCCTCTAATTTTTTTCACGGGTCAATGAGTTAAGCGTGGCTTGTGAAGGTGCAACCCGCGAAACCTGCAGATCACATCTCTTTGACCCGTTAACGACCCACTCGGATTACGAGTCGACTCGCAATCCCAAATCGATCCGAGCCAATTTTCACGGCTCTGATCGAACCACCCGTTTTGACACCTCTACTCAAACTGGTCCCTTAGCAAATGCCTCAAGACAAAATATACACTGCGACGCCGTATAAGAGCTTCAAATTACAGAGCTATTCATTTTCCATTTATCTTCACCATTTCCGGATCTATATCCACTGTTCCAGTAGAATAATAAAAGAAAGATGTCATCATCAATGGAAACTGACCCGCAACTCCCCAACGGCAACACCACCGTAGCCGCTCCTGCCGCCGTCACCGGCGCTGCCGCCGTCACAACTCCATCATCAAAGATTGGCCAACTGGCCGAGTCCTTGAAACTGGAACATCAGTTCCTCCGCGTTCCCTTCGAACACTACAAGAAGACGATCCGCGCCAACCATCGTATCGTCGAGAAAGAGGTATCGGCCGTCATCTCCGGCGTATCCGTGGCCGCCGCCAATTCTGATCTCTCCCGCGATGAGGCTGTTCTCCAACTAAATTCTCTCGTATCCAGATTACAAGGCCTCAAAAGGAAGGTATGATACAATCTGTTTACGTGTACGTACAATCCGCTCTTTGTTTTCCATATTCTTGTTGGCTTTTTGGTGTTAGAGATAAAAAAGATACTATGATAATATGAAAATAAACTCAAACACAAGAACACAAGATTTTACGTGGAAGTCCAAGATGTGGAAAAACTACGGGTAGAGGAGGAGAATTCATTAGATCAAAATATGAATTGTTGTTACAAGATATGATGGTCTCAATCAAAATCTAATATTCTCTAAAGCTATGAGGAGCCAACAACTTTAGGACTTAGGAGTCCCCTCCCCCTTCCTCTCGTTGGAATCTCTCTCTGTTCTCGTCCTCTTCTATCTCTCTAAATCTGAATTCTCTCTTCTTTCTTATCTGATTTTCTGCATTTCCCCTCCTCATTTCTGTTTGCATTTCACTAATTCATTGTAATTTCATTTCAATTAATAGAGTTACAGCTTGGGTTATTGATTCCCAGCCGATTGCTTTCGATTGTGTGTTGAATTTGAGTTGAATTTACTTGATTTTGGTTGAAATTGAGCTCCAACCATAACAACATCTTAAAATTAGTCAAAATCGTGACTGGCCTGGGCTAGGTAACACAGCTGCTCGAGCGGCGTTCCTCGCGCGCACCAAAGCAGCAGCGCCAGGCTCATGGGCAGCGAGCTGTGGGTTCCTTGTTCTGAGTGCTAAGCAAGCTAAAATTTGGCGACTTCTACTCCTTTGTCCATCTTTAGACTTCTTCAAGCACTCTTCAACCAAACTGTCACACTTCCACATTTTGGTTTTATGTTTCTTGGCATGAAAAGAATAGTAAAGTCAAATCATGTTCAATTTTTAGGATAAGTCAAAAGAAAGGTATAACACTCTCTGTTTACATGTATGTACAATCCTCAAATTGCATACCTTTTTTTTCCATATTTTTTCTGTGTTCTTATTGGCTTTTGCTTATTTGTTTCTGGTCAAGAAAAGAGTAATAAAGACAAAAACGTGTTCAAACTTTAGGATATCAAGAGTTTCTTTAAACTAACATTCAATAGAAAAGCGTAAGGTTTCAGTTTTGGTTTATACTTTAAAAGGTGAATTGAGTTGACACAAGCAAAATTTTGTAAAGAAGGTTCAGGGAAGGTAATTGATTTTTATTTATTTAAATTATTTAAATATAGAGAATAGTAATATACTTCTACCGTGAATCAGTTGGAAGAGGGGAGTCGGACAGAACACTTGCAAGCACAGAAATGCCGAGTTAGGCTAGACCATCTAGAATCTGCAGATGTTGAGAATTTGCCAGAGTGGAATAGCACCCGCTTGAAGCGGATACTGGTGGATTACATGTTGCGCATGTCATACTACGAAACTGCTGCAAAGCTTGCAGAGAGCAACAATATTCAGGTAATTCTGTAGGCAACATGATCATTTTTCTTTTCCGAGTGCTGGTCTAATCATCTTGTGATTTTGTTATGCATTTTTCCCCTATCAAGATTTGAATTATGTATCTCATCTCTCACTTACCAGCTTTTAATTTGACTGATTTCATCATCTTTTATTTTGTCTGAGATATGACTAGCATATTATTGTTGCTTGGAAGTATGCTGTGTCATATATTATTCCAAAGACCCTGGTTCTTCTGCTTTGAACAACTGTTTGAATTTAGAAAAATGGACAAACATGCAATGAAACGTCTAATTTATTTCCTTAAAGGGCCTCATACTGCTGTTACACCAAAAAGCTGGCATTTAAATGTTCTTTGATCTATCTACTCCAGGATCTTGTTGATATAGAGGTTTTTCATGAAGCAAAAAAGGTTATTGTTGCTCTTCAAGAGAAGGAGGTGGCTCCAGCGCTGGCATGGTGTGCTGACAATAAATCTAGGCTGAAGAAGTCGAAGGTCTCTCTCTCTCTCCCCTTGACCCTAGCTCACTATAAATTAACTTTAGGTGGCAGTTCTTTTTTCCCTTTCTCAGTGCATTATTTGAATCACGTCAAAGCAGAAATCTCATGTATAATTTGCACAATTTCATAATTTAGATAGTGAAGTTGTGAAAAGTGTGACCATTATTGCTACTGTTTCAAGAGTAATGATTTCTGGAAAAGGTTTAATTAATTTCACGGGTAACTTGAGATTTCAACCCAAGTAATAAGAAGGAAATACCTATCCATTGGTAACATTTGTTGTGTCCGATAAAATTGTTCGTCTATGAAGCCTGATATTGATGCTTGAGCAATAGATTATAGAATGTGTTTCTTGCAGGTCACTTCCATGTTATCAAACTAATATGTTAGATATTGTGATATTAAATTAGTGATAGCTACAAGCTTACATACATTACAAGATGTCCAGATTTTTTAAACTTATCATTGGTTGAATGATTAAAAGCAATTTTTTATAAAAAATTTCTACTAAGATTATTGTACGGAAAAAGTCATTCCTCCATGAAGGCGTTTATGAGCTGAATATGGGCATTATGATGCATAAAGATGACTTAGCTATCTTAAGAAACGAGTCCACTTTCCATGAGCTAGGTTGCTAATGTAGGGAGATGTAACCACTTTTCCTTAAAGCTATTGCTAGTGGAGAGACATAATCAAACCCTTTAATCACTCAGGATAGGCTGTGGAATCCACCCAAGCACTGTTCATTTAGGGTTTTACTTCGGAGTATCCCTTACAAATAGTCTCACCCTCATGGTCAAGTGATGCTCCCGTCCTTGGAGGGTTGAACACGAGACCTCCAGTTTTGATACCAACTGATGTAGGGAGATGCAACTATTATTCCCAAAGGCCGAAAGTAACATATGGTGGGAAAGGCGAAATCAAATCCTTTATCACCTAAAATGAGGACCAGGGATCTTACCGACTAAAAAACAACCCAGCCACCACATGGAGCTCCCTCTCAAATCGAAAACAACCCAGCCACCGCACCACCACCCGACAACCACCCAACACCCACCCATCCCTATCGGTGCCCGCCACTTCCACTCATCTGGTCAACCCTAAAACTCCAGCCTCACGCCACATGGAAACCTTAGCATCCCCATTCGAGTTGCAGCAGCTATTACTGATGTGGCCTGCTAGGTAGAACCATCTAATGCAAGCGTCGGTAAATTAGGTGGAAGTCAGGGGGTAACCGACAGTGACAGAAGACCTCGGATCCCAACGCAGATTTTCCAGTTTTCGGCCAAATTTTCGACAGACGCGCCCGACGGTCGGCCTCTGCTGACCATTCCGAAGTTGGCTGATCGGTTTCCTAGAGAATGTGCCGATCCAGCTGCGCGTGCACCGGCACGTGCATTCCATGCGCTGGCGCCGACGAACTTGTAAAATCCTTTCGACGATTCTTGATCACCGCGCCTGTTTGTTCTCTTGTCAGATGTGCCGTTATTACGTAATCAAGGGAAAAAGCTGGCGAATGCACGTATAATGATATTCAATCATCGATTTAGGGCGGAGGCGAAGGAGTTCATAGTATCTGTGAACGAATCCGACACTTATGGGACGCAATTTATATGGGGAGGTTTGGTGCACTTTGGATGGTGAATATGGTAGATAGATTGAGGACTAGTACATTGGAGGATTTTTCTCTAAATTCAATGAATCTTCAAGAGCTTTTTTGGCACAACGTTGTGTAAACCGCCGTGGTAGATACTTGATGATAGCATAATATGGGGAGAAGCGTAGGAAGGAAGTTGTCATGGTGTCGGAAGGTGTGAATGGGGAGGGATAGGCATTAGTTTCGTAGGTGTTTCAAGTAGTTGTCGATTCATTTGTTGCTGGGGATAAGGTCAAACGCCGAATGGTGGATGAACGAAATCGACAAAGGTTGACTTATGCAGAAGTTACATCAAACTTACATGCCTCGCAACATGCTAATCAACAAGTGATACGACAAAGGGAGAGGGCGGCTAATGTTAGTGTAAACGAAGGTCAACTTATGGTGCCCAAGATTATGGAAGCAAATGCTAAAGGTTTACATGACAATTGTTTGAATATAGCCGAAATAATGGCCCGCGTGCAGGAGTTGAAAGGGGCGTTGGATGAATTAATTAGGCTAGTGGGAAGTGGGTCTGAAACGAGCTCCAGGATGTTATGCTGTAGTAAGCGTGGGACGGGTGTGGATGGGTATCTAGTTGCTGGAAAACAAGTAGCAAGCTTGACTCATAAGGAGTTCTCATCGAATGCAGACCATACTAAAGAATCTATTTGTGAGTCTCAAAAGCGGCTTGAAGCGGGGTGCTCCAAGAATGATGACGATGTCGACTTAGTGGGATTGGATAAGGATGACATAGACTCGGGGATTGAAGTAGACCAGGTGGTGGTACCTTTGTCTAAGGAAGGGGGGTCGAGTATGGAGAATTTGGAAACGGTGACAATGGGTGCGATGGACACGATTCTGCAGGCTGATGGATTATTATCAGTTGAACAAGAGATGAAACCTGTATTAGTAGATGGTTCAGTTTTGGTAGCTGTGAAAGAACACAACACGACATGTTCATCAACTGGGGTTGCGAACACATATAACAGAAGGTACTTAAATATCTAAAAGTGACATGGTGATTGAAAAAACTCTCATGTTTGGGTAGATGACGCCAAGAAGGGAGGAATTGACACTGATGTTGTACAGGTGGAGAAAGTGGAGGGACGGTCCTTTGATCATTTGGAGTGTCGTCACGAAGAGGAAATAGCGAGAGTGAATGCATTTAAAGTTGGACACCCACCTTTAAACTGGGTTTTGATGTTGTACAGGTGGAGGAAGTGGAGGGACGGTCCTTTGATCATTTGGAGTGTCGTCACGAAGAGGAAATAGCGAGAGTGAATGCATTTGAAGTTGGACACCCACCTTCAAACTGGGTTTTGCAAAAAAATCAGGATTTCAATAAGTTGGTTGGCGTGTCCTGTGATGGATATGAAAGTAGACTTTTACAATTATTCGAGGAACCGAAGGTTAATAGGGGACATGCGATGAGTATACAAGGAGGTAAATCAAGAAGAAAATGTGATCGTGAACTTAAGCGGCTCTAATGATCAGTAAATTATGACGGGAAGGGTGGAAAGTCTAAGAAAGGAATACCAGGGAGGGGTGACGAAGTGTTAAAATAACACAAAAACTTATTAGTTGGAACGTAAGGGGGCTCAATAAAGTTGGAAAAATGCTAGGTGTTCGAAACCTGTTAAGTAAGTGGGGGGCGAACCTTGTCTGCTTACAAAAAACTAAGTTGGAGTTCATCTCGAGGGCTGTGGTTAGTAGCTTATGGCCGTCGGGGGGGGGGACGACATGTAGGGTATCAGTTTTTGGGGTCATCAGGGACATCGGGAGGCTTGCTAGTCATGTGGGACTCTTGAGTGCTTGAGATGAATGAGGTGAGTGTAGGGTTGTTCTCTATATCGATTTCATTTAGTAGTAAGTGCTTATAAAGAATTTTTACTGTTAATGAGTTACTCATGCTAATTACCAACTTAAGTTGAATTGTAGATGTTCCTTCTCCAAAATTACTTTAGCATCAATTAAATTACTAAGCAGATCATTTCGCTATTGAAGTGATTGTTGACTTCCTGCCATGTGTATTGTGCATATGGACTATTTTCGATGGTTCAATTTTTATCCTACATAAATAAAAGAGTCACTTTGTGGTTACTGTTCATAAGCCGAGCCGAGCCAATGACTTTATGGCTCGGCTAAGCCGTCTAAGCTTTTTTTTTCCAGTATCGCTTGGCTAAGCCATGTAAGCCTTTTTTTTTATTACATTTGATTCAGTATTTTTAGTTACAAATATTCGTTTTAAGTGATTTAAAATTTGTTGGAAATGTTGAAGTGCGGTCATGATAATTATTATTATTATTTTTTTTACGTTTGATTCAGTATTGACTCGACTAAGTCATCTGAGCCATTTTGTTGTGTTTTTTTTTTTAACGTTTGATTCAGTATTTTAAGTTACAAATATTCGTTTTACGCAATTTAAAAATTGTTGGAAATGTTGAAGTGCAGCACCGAGCCAAGCCAAATGGCTTTATGGCTCGGCTAAGCCATCTAAGTTTTTTTTTTACGTTTGATTTAGTATCAGCTCGACTAAGCCATCTAAACCGTTTTGTTATGGTTTTTTTTTTATTTTTTCTTTTTTACGTTTGATTCAATATTTTAAGTTACAAATATTCGTTTTAAGTAATTTAAAATTTGTTGAAAATGTTGAAGTGTGGCCATGATTTGGATCGATTTAATTTAAAAAAAAAAAACTTAAAATGTGATAATAATAAATATAATGTCGATTAAGTTTAAATATAAAAATTATCTTAAATTATGAAACGTAAAATCATAATCGTTAATTTTTCTTTTCTACCCTACCCTCAACTCCCACACTCACACCAATTTCTCTCAATTTCATTTTTCTTCAGTTTTTACGGTTAAAAAGGGTAAATTTATGGCGTCAAAATGGATATTGAAGGAACTCAATGATTTTCAGAAGAATCCTCCTACATCATGCAGTGCTGGTAGACAAACATCTTCTATGAAGTGGATTATTTTGGTTTTTTTTTTTTAGATGGATTTGATGTGCAGTATCATTAAAACATGCTGAAAAGATATTTGACGGAATTTATGAAGTTAGGTGATCGTTTGTCATTTTTTTTGCCTCTATGATGGAAGTTTTCGTTGTGTTGTAGTTTTAATACTGATAGAGACCCTTGATTTGTCCTAAATTCTGCACTGTATTATCATTAATTAATTAGTCTTGACTACTTACGTCTTGTATAGGGTCTTGGTAAAGAAATTAAATAAATTAAATACTGGTGCAACTGATACATATAATTGGAGATTCTATGAGCACGAGATGAAGGAGACATAATGCCTTAGCTCAATAGGTAGAAAAAGGAGGGCTAGGTTGAACTTCATTATCCCTTTAGTAGGGTATCAACACCTAATCATCTATGCCTGTCTTTTTTTAAAAAGAACAGAGAGACCTTCAAACGTAAAGTCTAGAAAATAAGTTATGAATCAAATCTTTTAATATTAATTTTGTCATCTGTCATCATTTCAAGTGTTTTAAGTTTAATGTAACTAATGCTTAAGACAATTTTTTTTTTTTTTTTTAAATTTTATATTTACGCTATCATATAGCCAATTATACTATGACACGTGTGTCTTACTAGTATTTATTCAAAAAAGTTTCTAGCTTTTCTCATTGCCAAGGGAGTATGATAAGACCCAAAGGAAGCGCATGAATATTTCCATTTAGTTAGTTAAAGTAGAGGAGGGTTATAATAGGGATTTAGTAGAATAATTGTGGGCTTCTAACTATAAATAGCGGGTGGGGTGTTCATTTCATTTTAGGCAGGAATAGGGAATTAATGGAGGAGAGAGGCAGCCTCTTGAAAGCTGGCCAACTATCTATAATTTTCGTTTGTTCAGTTTGCAATTCAACACTGTAGCTATGATCTACAAATACATCTCTGGAATTTTATCAGAGTACTTTTAAGTGCTTATAAGCACTTGCTAAGCTCAAAAAATAAGCAATACAAGCTGTCTCTAGAAAAATGTTATTTTATCTGGTGGTCCTGGCCATCTTTTTCCTTGTCTAAAGTGCTCATGATGCATTTAGTTCGCAATAAGCTTTGTGAGTCATAATTTTTTAGGGGAATCCATATTTGAACTCCCCTTTTTACACAATCCCAGACTTACTCTTCAATGCCAGTCTTTGGATCCTGCTCAGTTTCACGTCTTGGCACAAAATTGCAATTTTTGGTTTCATGTTGGTTGGAAGCGCAACTATTTTTTGTTTTTGTCTTCTAAGGTGTGTAAGTGCATATTTCTGAATGGTTTTCCATGTAAAATGTCAACCATTAGTAATATAATTTCCCTCATTAGCAATGAAATCTCCTATTTTAGGGTGCAATGTCCATCACTAATTTTACTTATTGCCATCTCTTTATTCTTTATGAAATAGAGAAAACTAATGAAAACACAGGGTATTGAGTTAATCCAAAAAATAAAAATGCATAACATTTGAAATTAGCTGAGGATTATGTTTTTTAATATATAAGCATGGATTCAGAATGGATGTAACACAGAGAAAATTTTGGTGGGGGCGGGGGGGGGGGGGGGGTTGTGCTTACTGCATAGTGTTCTATTAATAACCTACTTCATTGGGAACGAGGTTTTGTTTGTTTTGTCATTGTTATTTTGTTAATAACTCCTGCCCCAGTAAAGAACGAAGATTGGTTTATTATTGTATAAAAATAGTGGGGTTGTTTTTCTGTTGGCTGGGTCAAGATCATGTTGTTGTTTTTACTTATTTTGCACGAATGTGCACAACAATCTAATTCGTTAAGCCAGGCACAGTGAATGATTAGAAGACTTATCTTCCTCGAGGTATAATGCTCAATAAATAATATAAGCTTATTTATTTTAATTTTACATTTTCACTTTTTTGGGTCCGTTATGAAAGACTTGTGAGAAGTTTGTGAAACCATATTATGAATTGGTAGGATATCAAATTCACTGTGTTGATTGATATCATAGTTCTCTGCACAATGCACGTCAAACCTGTATAATACACGATGCTTTTGCAGAGCAAATTTGAATTCCAGTTGAGACTGCAAGAGTTCATAGAGTTGGTACGAGCCGAAAATAACCTGCAAGCTATAACATATGCCCAGAAGCATCTGTCACCTTGGGGAGCTGCACACATGAAAGAATTGCAGCGCGTAATGGCAACACTTGCTTTCAGAAGTAATACTGAATGTGCTAAATACAAGGTGAACACATTTCATTACCCATCCGACTTAAATTTTTCTACTGGGTAATCAATTGTACCGACTGTATCTGTTATTATTACTGTGTTACTTATTTTAGCATCAATCCTTGAGAACTTAATCTTGCACATTTGCATGTTGTTGAAGAACGTGCTTGCAGGCACAAAAATACTGGTTTTTGTTTGTAGTAGTCTTTTCAAGAGTTGTATTGTGTTTCCATTCAAAAGCTACATGATGTAATTGTGAAAGCAATTTATGTCAAGGGTCAATGGCGAGAATAATTGGCATGGTTTTATTAAGTAGAAAATGATTAGACTGAAGGGATATTTTCAAAAGGATAATGTGCTATACCTGATATGTAATTGGTTGATGAAATTTATGATGCAACCTAATATCTTCAAATTCTCTGAATAGTTGAGATTCTGTTGAGCAATTCCTACAATGTAATTGACTGTGACCAATATTTTGAATTAATATTGATAATGTGTCTCCATTCCCCTGTCAGAACTGAGGATTTCCCAAAAGGATATGCTGATCTTTGTGATTATTTTCTTTCAGGTTTTATTTGAAGAAAAGCAATGGGATTACCTAGTCGACCAATTTAAGCAAGAGTTTTGCAGATTGTATGGCATGACTCTTGAGCCTTTGTTGAACATATATCTGCAAGCAGGCTTGTCAGCTCTAAAAACTCCGTATCCACACTTTGTGATTCTTCACTATATTCTACTAGGTTTTCAAGTATTCCTATACTGAAATATCAGGAAATTAGGTTATCATGACGCCTTCTGCTATTTTTGTCCAAGATTTAGTTTTCAAAATAATGTGGATTCAAATGATCGAAGTGAGTTCAATCTTTTACTACTAGTACTGGCAGTAGTTTTGTAAGCCAATCTTGTCTCCTTCCTTTTTTTTTTTTTTTTTCTTTCTTTCTTTCTTTTTATCTTTTTAAATCAAGAGCATATTTGTCAAGCTTAAAAGTCTACTTACAAGAGAATACGTTCTAATTATAATAATTTTTTATTGGTCAAAGTAGGATAATAAGGTAAGATTTACTTGCAAAATAACATTTTTTAAAAAAAAATTTTAAAATAAGGAAAGAATAAGCTATCTAATAGTGTGTTTGTCTAAGCTTAAATGATAAACAGCAGCTAAGTGTGAAACAAAAAGTTCGCAACTTTTACTTTTCTTTTAAGATTAGCCAAACATCATGTTGCTCTTTTCTGAATTATGTGCATAATGGTTCCATGTGTTTGGTTGAGTAATTGACATGTCTATCTTTGTCCAAGCTTTTACCTTGACATGATTCAGATTCTGTTTCGAAGACGATTGCACAAAGGAGGATCCTTTGTCACAGGAGAGCTTCCGCAAATTAGCGCAGCCACTACCATATTCAAAGCAGCATCATTCAAAACTTGTTTGTTACATGAGTAAAGAACTAATGGACACCGAGAATCCACCACTTGTCTTGCCCAATGGCTACGTCTACAGCACCAAGGTCTTCACTGTTCCGAATGCTAGGTTTTGTGTGAGCATGTTTGCATACTAAATGTGGTTTTTATATGCAGGCCCTTGAAGACATGGCTAGGAAAAATAACGGTAAAATCACGTGCCCAAGAACTGGTTTGGTTTGCAACTATACGGAGGTTATCAAAGCGTATATTTCGTAACTCTGTGATCGGCTGCTGATAGTCTGATTTTCGCTCGGGTGCCAACTGGTTTGTTGATTATATATCTGTGTAGAATTGTTATGGCCTTTGGATAATTTTCATTCCTGGACTTGGCACCCAACATGTATATTAGCAGAACAGTACATCTGGATTGATTGTTATTTTAACTAAAAACTAATAATCATTCAAATTGAAAGTATTGATTCTGTCTTTTTTAGCTGTGAAAATCCGTGGGAAAAGTGGGTGAAGTCGATTAGAAACTGTGTTGGGATTTAAGTATTCCTTACTCGTATCTTCAGTAGATATTTCGATAAAAAATTGACTGAATATGAATCTTTCTTGCCCTTTTACCAATCAATCATGCTACATATTTCGCATTTTACATCAGTTTTTATATTGTGCCATGTGGCACCACACTATTCGACGGTTTAAAAAAAGAAACAGTTTTTTCACCAATTGAATCTTGCCAACTCGGGTGATATCAAAGATGACATACAATTTTGGTGTACAAATGTTTTTTTCCTTCACCATTTCTGTCTTATACGATATTAAGACCAGATCTCAGGCTAACCAAACATTTCAAATCTTAACCATCTAGGTATATCTAGACTCAAATATTATAGAACAGCCTATCATATCTCATTTCTCTCCCCTTTTCTTACCAATTTTGGTATTATTGAAATGGTGAAGAATGAACAAACCATTATTGTAACTCCGTCTAATTTTGTTATTTGAACCGACAGAAATCGATGACACAATTATCAGTAAATGATACACATTATTTATTTACTGAAATTGTGCTTATTTCAGGTTTGTAATGGTTACATGTGAGAGTGCTATGTTATCTATTATGATTAATAAAATTTGACAAAGTTACTTTAATTGAAATCAACTTTAAATGTAGTTATTCAATTTAAATTATATTAAGATGTAGTTATATGATTGAAATTATATGATGCTGTAATTACCCGATACTATAATATGTTGTAATTAACATGAATGAATTCTATGCCAAAATTAATGGTCATCCTCCCTCGCGTGGATGTAGAATTTTTCAGAATAAATTTTGTGAAAAATGATTTTTAGGAAAAAAAAAAAGTTATAAGTTCACATGTAAAATTAATTTGGGAAAAAAATAAATTTTAAAGAATTTGTACGAGACAGACACTTAACAAGTTTAGGGATCTGGGAGCCACAAATTGAAAGTGTGGATCCTATTGTCAAAATATTGAACGTTGGGGGATCCTATTGTAAATAGTTTCAAAGGTTCAGGACCTAGCCTGACATTTTCCCTATTTCGAAATTTTTTGGCTTTTTCTACCGAGTTAAATTCACCAAATGACCATAAGTTTAGATTTAGTGTTATGATGATCACCAAACTTTATTTTATTTCATCATGGCTACCCAACTTTATACTTAGTGTCACAATGATCATCGAACTTTATTTTATTTCAACGTGGCCACTCAATTTCATATAACGTTTTATCATTACCATCCAATTTCATATTACGTTTCACAATGGCCACTTAACTTATTTTCACCATTTTCACTAATTTTTAGAGGGGTAAAATGGTAACTTGCATTGTATCTAACCTTAAATAAAAAGGGCAATGAGGGGATACTGTAGATGCAATAGTAATCTAAGCTCATTCTACTGTACAACCTCAATTTTTATCCCACTTTTCTCCGTATATTTATTCACTCTCTCCATTTCATTACGCAACATCCGCATCATTTCTCTATTTTTTTCACGCAATCTACCATTCGTACACCACTCTACAGAAAAACAGAAAAAAAAAAATCATTAAGGAGAGGTCATTATGTAACAAAAAAAAAAAAAAAAAAAGGAACAAAGCACGGAGCACAAGCTCCGTGCACCGAGCGCTCGCTCCGTGCCGTTGCAGCACGGAGAATGTTCATTTCCCCCCCCCCCCCCCTCTCTCTCTGCAAATCCCATCTATTTTAGTATAGCAGCCCAAAACACCTAATCTACTTTCGGCTCATCTCTTTCATTTCTCGTCTATTTCATTTGTTGACACCTCTCTTCTTATTTCGAAGAAAGAAAAGAAACCCTAGTAGACTACTTTTTTCTTCATCTTCCACTGAATTACGTCATGGTTTCCATTGGAGTTTATGGGAGCCTAATCCCACATCGGAAGTTTAGGCTGAAAATGTGGGGGATTATAATCCTTTGGGCACCCTCCCGTTAATAGCTAGCTTTCGGGGGTGGTAGATTGGGGGTGAGTTCTACCCAAGGGGTGAGTTCTAATGTAACGCCCCAAATTTACTAATAACTCGAGGCGCTACTTAAGTCAAAGTAACATGTAATTAAATATTTTCAAAAGTCGTCGCAATACGAAGGCAAACATATACTTTAAAAATCCATAGTAATTTAACACAAAACGCGGAAACATCACTTCTAAAATAATTTTTCTCACATTCAAGAGTCAATACCAAATATGATTAGCAAAAACCAACATTTGCAAAGATACCAAAATTCAATACTTAAGAGTCAAAATGGAAATCAACTATTTAAAATTTCTTGTTTCAAAACTTGAAATTCAAAAGGTCTATTATTAAATTAAAATTGCCCCGCTCGTTGCCTTGCCCTGCCAAGCTCCTTAACCTGAAAGGTTGAAAAAATAGTGTGGTGAGCATAACGAATTATATTCAGTGGAGATACAGCAATCAGTCCAAATTAAGTCAAAATATGCAATCAAGTGGTGAACATAATATCCATACAACATACTATAGAATATGTACTGTGGGCATTCCCAAGGACCCAATTTCGATCCCGGACCTATTTACGGTCCTTGGCAACCTTTTCATAGGTATAAACATTATATCACAATCAAAATCACACATCAAGAATTAACATGGACAAATAACCACAATTGCTTAAATGTAAACCCCACCTCGAAGTCTTGAAAGTTTTCTTGAAAATTGAACAATTGTAATGTTACCGTGCTTCACATTTTGCCCGCGATCTCGTCTAGTAAGAACAAAATTAATTTAATTTAAGATACTAAGTTTAATTAAAACTTTAAAACTTTTAGGGACTTAATTGAAAGAGTATTAAAACTGAATTTAAAAGTTTGAAGGGCTGAATGTGAACTTTTGGAATTGAAATAATAACCTTTTAAAACTTTGGGCTAAATTGGAGAGCTTTTAAAAATTAGGGCTTAAGGAGTAAATTCTGAAAATCAATTATATACAACACTCCATGTCTCTCTCTCTCTCTCAATTCGCGATTGCACAGGGAGGAAGCCGGGAGGATAAAAGGCGAGGGAAATGGTGCGAACTCCGGTCAGGCAGGGACGCCGCCGTCGCGAGGCAGCGCCGGCGGGTGGGGGTGACTGGGGCGCTTCTAAGGGCTCGGGAGAGGTCAAAATCAAGGCCAAATGTTCGAATTCCTTGGCTGTAAATCGGCTAAAATGGTCGATTAATTGAGGTAAGTGATTGGGTGTTGTGATTTTCTTGGTTTTGTGGTTGCTTGGTGTTGAATTTGGATGAGATGGAGGCGGTCGATGGTGTTGTAGGCGGCGAGTTGGTGGCGGCGAGTTGGTGGTTCGATTTCTTGGTGGCGGCAGTGGTTTGTGTGATTTGCAACAGGGGTTCGACTGTGGAATGGTTGGGGTGGCTGCTTGCAGGTTTAGTGAGGGTGGTGATTCGACGGTGGGAAGGTTGAAACCGATTTCTGTGGTTGCGAAAACAGTTTGGGGTTGGAGGATTTCGACATTGGTGTGGTGGTGATGAAGAATCTATCAATTTTCAGTGGCTTATTGATCAAAATTTGAAGGGAACAGATGGTGAATTCTTACCTGGGTGTTGGTCGTGTGTTTGGAGTCGAGAGGTGCTGTGAGGCGTGGTGAAGGTGAATGAATAGTGATCAACAGTAGGTTAGGGCATAGAAAACAAGGCAATAAATTGGGCCTAGAGTTTGTGCTGGAAAATAATTATTTGGATAACAGGATTTAATAAAATTGGATTAAAAGATAAAATTTGGACTTAATGAAATTGAACTCTAAATAGAATATTGGACATAAAAATTGGATTTAAATTGATAAGAATTTGGTACTTTTAAATATGTTCGAGATTGCACTCGATAAGTAAATATTGAAATTTTAAGATTAAAATCGTTTTGAAATCCTAAATTAATTGTTTTTGCTAGACAACTCGACGGACGTAAAATAAATTCTAAACTTTGACGGGATTGTCGTAGTGACACACTTTAACTTATAAAATTTGTACTTTTAAAAATTCGGGTCGCTACATCTAATATTGTTAACTTATTGTGATTGCTTACAACGGGGATCATAAATATGACGTCTGAACTTGTGAATTTAGTCGCATGTGATCAAGGGTATAGCTGCAAAATATATTGCATTGTGATGTTGCTATTATTGATGAACATTGCTCTCTCAACGGGCCTCAATTTTGTTAGATAGTTAATATTTTGACAAATGGCTCTCGTTGGATGTTGTTTCATTGCTTTTCATCTTGTTAGAAAAATTCCTTTTTCCTAGATATAATTGATGATTCTAATACATTCCAGATGTAGAAGGTCAAATTTAACTTGGACATTTTTTCTTTCACTTTGAGTAATTTAATACAAGTATAAATTTGTAAAATGGTGCTGAAGTTACTTTTATCTTGCTGAATCAAGTTTAATTCTTAAGGCAGGGTTGGTGTTGTTTAATTTAATATTGTGTGTTTAAATGTCACTACTCACTTGACCACTATTATATGTATTTTGGTAATACAGACAAGTTAAAGATGTTGTAAAAGCTATAAAAATGCCTAAGACTAAAAAATTCAAACACTCGTTTATTTACTGTACTGGTAAGAACTTAAAGGGTATATAATTTTTCTGCTTGATTTGATGGATCCCTTTTACTTGTGGTGGATTATATATGTCCCCCTGATCACTTGATTTGAAGCATTGATAAGACTATTTTGTTTTTGGTTGGATTCACAGCTTCTTCTCCTGGTGAAAAATTTGGGAGGTTTTCTCAATATTATTCTGCTTATTTTGATGCGTGGATAGCATCAGTTGGCTACTCTCTACGCCTCCTTATGAAGAGGTGTTCCTTTCATTGTTCCTTTGTTTAGCTTTCAAATTGACGATATCATGTTGATTCTATTTTATTCTAATTGTCTCAATCATTAAGAGGAAAAAAAGGGTTTCACTTCTTATGGCTCTGCACTCTTTCGAGTGGCATTCATCGATCCTCTAATCAAGTTGGCCCTTGACTTCGACCATATGTATATTCTCCATTAGCTTGCCTGGTTTTTTAGTTATGTTTTTTAATCTACCGCCATCAAAAGCACATGGCATGTTTCTTTAATTTCTTGTTGGTTGCTTTGCAATTACATTGTGATTTTTGTTTATACATTTGGGTTGCATTTGGCACACTATATAATTTTTCATTTTTGGGACTTTTTGTTTCTTCTTTTTCATATAACTTATGTTGGCGAGTTGGATTTGAATGAGATCACTGCTTCTCTTTGCTTTCAACGTTTTTTGGTTTTTGAATGGATTCATGTATTGTTGAAGGAGACGTGTAATAATATTTGGAGGAATTTTTATTTTTGTCATCACACAATTATACACATCTTGATGAGTCAGTTTTGTTTAAATTTGTAGATTTGGTTTTATTTTATATTTATTAATGAAAAACTTATGTAGGTTTACTTTGACTACATGAGGAGAAGCTTTCGGGTTGAATTTGATGAATTCTTTGATGATGGCATTGTTTCTATGGTTGTTATTGGACTTGGTCCATGTGGAGAGCTAAGATACCCATCCAATCCTATAGAACATGGTTGGAGGTATCCTTGTGTCGGCGAATTTCTGGTAATGGCATATTTAATTATATTTGTTGCTAATTTCGAGAGTGTCAAGTTTACCATAATACCGTTTCCTTGCTACCTACCGAACTATTACAGCCCTTTTGGACATCATGCACTCTGAAAACCAATTAATCCCAAATTCCCAATATATGTAGAACACATGCCCGGTAGATATACAATAACTGTGGTTAAGTTTCTTGGACAAGCTCCTTATTAATTTTTTCCAGAAATTCTGGGAATATCTTCTGAAGCTGGTTAAGCTATTAATTTTGTCGGATACGATTTGTCAATATTTTTTCTTTCTTAATTTTAATAGTTTGATTTATTTTTTGTGGGTTTTCTAAGGTGCATTTTACTGTAATTCCTCGGTGGCTTCAAATATGCTAAGTGAAAAGTTTTTTCAATTCTTGTTTGGTCCATGAGCCTGAATTTTAAATGAAGAAAACACATTTTGCTTGAACTGCTGCGGTAATGTGTCCTCGTTGCTTGCCTTCTCAAAGAAGTCGTTACTTTTTACAGGTTTGGTTAAAATTATTGAAATGTCATCAAATTTATTGTTAATTTTTCGCTTGTGTACTTCATCGTCTTAATTTTTTCTGCAACTTATTGAATTTTCAAATAAGAAGGTATGTTTATGAAGATATTTTTGAGCTTAAAATATGCAGAGAAATTAATGGATTGCTCCTTTATTCAAGTAAGCAATTTCACCCCTAACTTTAGAGTCTGCCTATGCATATTTTATTTCTCATTTAAAGTTAGGTTGCACACGAGCTCCTAAAATTTCACTTTCAATCGGACACCTTTGGAAATTGGTTATAATATCTTTTTTGATATGGTGCATTCGTTTTCTCACTTTCTGATTTGCAGTCATTTTTTTTAGATGATTTTAATATATGTTTGATTTGCGGACTTGTTTCTAATTATGAAAAAAGAAAGTTCATTTGAAGTTGTGCAGCCAGTGGAAATTGAACTTCTCAATCATGCTATTGATATAAGATAAATTGAGCTATATTTAGAGGGTGTTTGGCGGGGATTAAAATTAGATTTTTAGTAAATTGTGATAGAAGTTTTTGAAATGTGTGGTTGAAAAGTTGTGGACCCATGAAAGATGTGGTTGATATTGATTGTTTGACTTTGACTTAGATTAAAATCAGATTTTAATCCGTACCGAACAAGCCCTTAGTTACGAATTTATTTCTTCCCCTGCTAAAAGTTGATGCTATGTTACTTTTTCAAATCAAACTTGAATTTAATTGCATACCAATCATTTAAGATAATGAATTGTGAAGAGCCAGATAGTAATTTGAAAGTGAACTTCTCTGATATCTAACATCTAACTTATTCAAAGCCGTGCAACATTTCATCAACCAGTTTTCAGCATGAATGTACACTTGTTTCTCCTTTTATGTTGATTCTATAAGAAGTCCTCCACGAAATTTACAAAAAATAAGCTGAGTGTAATTTCTTGAATGGAGTTTCATTGAAGTTTTTGCTATCTCAAATTCTTAAAGTTGTATAGCATATTTGTTTATACACTTTGTCCTGCAGAGATTCCAAGCTTTAATAATGGTTTTATCGGTCAACACACTCTATCTTGTGACACTTGTGACTAAGTGGAGGGTGGTGTAACAACATTATGACTTACGTATTGAGTGGGATATGTACAAACTGCATGTAAATGTTCTTATATTTCATTGCAAGCCTATTTATTTAGTCGAGTTTTGGGAGAAAAAGTATTATTTTTATTGATAGGATATAATGAATATATATACAAGATAAGATATTACAATATGGTCCCTAACAATAACAAATATTACAAGTAAGACAACTATATATTTCAACTCTCCCCCACAAGTTGGTGCATAGATATCACGCATGCCCAACTTGGATAACATTGTATAGAATGAATCACTAGCAACTCCATGTGTCATTACATCGGCCAGTTGTTCTACCCTCTTGATGTATGGAACCTCTATATTTTTAGAGTCGAGATTATCTTTGATGTAGTTCCTATCAAGTTCAACATGCTTTGTCCTATCATGTTGTACAGGGTTGTTTGCGATTTTAATGGCAGCAGTATTATCACAAAACAACAACATAGGCTTGTCCGAACCAAAACCAAGTTCACTAAGGAGAAGTTTTAGCCATGTAAGCTCGGTAGTTGCATGATGCAAAGCACGATACTCCGCCTCAGCACTGGATAATGAGACTACATTCTGTTTCTTGCTCCTCCAAGTCACAAGATTACCTCCAACAAATGATACATATCCCGATGTGGATTTTCTGTCCAATCTCGATCCAGCAAAATCAGAATCCGTATAGCCCAAAATATCCAAATGCCCCCTTTTTGAGTATAGAATTCCCTTGCCTGGAGAGGACTTCAGATATGCCAATATCCGATTAACTGCACTCATATGCTGCTCACTGGGGTTATGCATGAATTGACTCACAACGCTAACTGCATATGACAAATCAGGTCTCGTGTGGGTCAAATAAATCAACTTCCCCACCAACCTCTGATATCTCTCTTTGTTTGTGGGAATCTGATCAGGATAGATAGATAGACCATGGTTTACCTCAATGGGCGTGTCAACAGGGACACATGCCGACATACCAGTTTATGCTAGAAGGTCAAGAACGTACCTACGTTGAGATAAGATAAGTTCTTGCTGAGACCGTGATACCTCAATGCCCAAGAAATACTTCAAGGTACCTAAGTCCTTCATTTCGAACTCCTTTGTCAAATGGCTTCGGAGTTTCTCAATCTCACTGGGATTACTGCCCGTAACAATCATATCATCCACATATACAACGAGCATAGTAATATCATGACCATCCCTCTTATAAAATAGGGTATAATCAGCCAAGGCCTGTTTAAAATCATACTTCTTCATTGAACAACTCAATCTTCCAAACCACACCCTTGGTGATTGTTTTAGCCCATACAAGGCTTTCTTCAACTTACACACATTACTCCCTGGAGGAGTAAAACCAGGAGGAGGATCCGTATACACTTCCTCTGTCAGATCACCGTGAAGGAATGCATTTTTAACATCAAATTGCCTCAATGGCCAATTAAGATTGACTGCTAGAGATAGGATAACTCTAACAGTATTCATCTTAGCTACTGGAGCAAACATTTTCTGGTAGTCAATTTCATACGTCTGTGTGTACCCTTTGACAACCAATCTAGCCTTATACCTATCCACAGCTCCATCTGCCCTGAATTTTAATGGGTACACCCACTTGCACCCTATAGTCCTTTTTCCTGGTGGTAATAAGACCATTTCCCAAGTAGAGTTCTTTTGGAGAGCATTCATCTCTTCTACCATAGCAGATTTCCACTTAGGTTGATCAAGAGCTTTCTGAAAGTGATTAGGTATAGACACAGAAGACAATTGGAGTGCAAATGTTAAGTTAGTCTTAGATAAGCGATGGTACGAAATATAGTCAGTTATGGGAAAGATAGCATTGGAAGAAGATTTCGAAAAACCAAACCTATCAGGCTTATTATGGGCTCGAAGAGGATATCTCCTATCTTGAGTATCAACAATATCTGAAGTTGTTGCAGGATTCGAATCAGAAATAGGGATAGGAGTAGAAGGGGTAAGCAAAGTAGGTACCTCATTTTCAATCTCCGAATAATCAGATGGCACTGTAGTATCAACGGGGTCTGTAGTATCAACGGGGTCTGAAGCATTGTCTAAGTTTCTCATTGTATAACATTTTCGGAACAAACGAGGTGATCTATCATCCTCACCTCTAGATTCATTTTGGGATTCTACTTGGGATTCCACCTCTTTTCTAGAAATCCACACTTTCTTTTCATCTAACCACACTCGTTCCTCTTCCTTACTACTAATCTCCCCCTGAAGAGGAACTAACGACACGTCATCAGAAAAAAAAAAGATTCTGACTCGCAAAATTCCATATCCATAGAAACATAGTATTTTCCTGTAGGGGGATGAAAACATTTGTAGCCCTTCTGGGAGCTAGAATAGCCAAGGAAGACACATTTCAGGGCACGAGGATCAAATTTATCTCTAAGATGAGAGTGCACGTGAACATAACACACACAACCAAAAACTTTGGGGCAGATATTTAAAACAGAGGGAATAGAGTGAAATTTGGACAACATTTTTAAAGGAGTTTGAAAGTCAATAATGCTAGAGGGCATGCGATTTATGAGAAAAACAGAAGTAGTTATCGCTTCAGCCCAAAAACGTTTTGGAACACGCATACTAAAGCATAAGACCCGAGCAACTTCAAGAATGTGTCGATTTTTTCGCTCTGCGATACCGTTTTGTTGAGGTGTGTAAGCACAAGTGGTCTGATGGAGAATCCCGTAAGTCGAGAAGAAGTTGCCAAGAGTTTGGTTTACAAACTCACGGCCATTGTCAGAATGAATAACTTTAACCTGTGTATGAAATTGTGTCTCAATCATTTTAGAGAATTTTGGAATAATATGCCCGACTTCACTTTTAGATTTTAACAAATATATCTAACAAACTCTGGTACAATCATCAATGAAAGAAACAAAATATTTATGACCTGTAGTGGATGGAGTAGAGAAAGGCCCCCAAACATCAGTATGAACACAAGTAAAAGGAACAGAACTTTTATTAACACTGATTTTGAAAGGTACACAATGATTTTTAGCAAAAATACATTGTTCACACCGCATACTAGAACTAGAAATGTTTGTAAATAGTTTTGGGAACAAGTGTTCTAAGTAAGGAAATGAAGGATGCCCTAATCGACAGTGCCACAAAAGGATCCTATCTCTTGGAGAGGATTTACTAACAACTTGAAGACTATGACTATCCTCAGTTTGCAAACACCTTGTTCCTTCCAAAAAATACAGCCCTCCTCTCTCTCTACCAATGCCAATCGTCATCTTCGTTCGATTGTCCTGAAATACACAATTAGTAGGTGAGAAGATGACAGAGCAATCAAGATGCTTTGTAATTTTACTAATAGATAAGAGATTAGTGGAAAATGTAGGTGCAAGTAAAACAGATGAGAGAGAGAATGTATTTGAAAACAAGACATTTCCGGCCCCAGTAATTTTGACAGGAGTCCCATTAGCCACTTGAACAGACTGAACAGGCGAGTTTGTCAATGAGTCAAATGTTGAGGGATTACAGGTAAAATGATCGGTAGCTCTAGAATCTATAACCCAAAAATCAGATACAGTAGAAGCAGAATGCACCCCAGAAATACCTTCCCCAGGAGATGAACGAGCAACATGAGAAACAGTAGGTGCATGAGTAGATGCAGCAGATGAATGCGTAGCCTGGGATGATCTTCCACCCCTCTCTGCTAAATACCAATCTGGATATCCATTTTTCTTGAAACATTTATCAGCAGTATGTCCTTTAAGATGACAGAATGAGCAAGTTTCAGTAGACTGAATAGGAGCTCGTCATCGAGGAATGAACCCTTTTGCAAACAACGCAGACGCCTCAGAATGGCTTTCACCCCCCATAGTGAGTTGTCTCTGTTCCTCGCGACGAATAGTCGAGAACACCTCTTCCAAGCTTGGAAGGGGTGTAGTAGCCAAAATACGACTACGCACTTGATCCAAGCTATGATCAAGTCCCGCCAAAAACATATAAATCCTATCTTCAGCACACCTCTTCTTTAGTGCATCAACATCAGCGGCAAACTTCATGGAATTAGGTCTTCGGTAATCAAGCTCCAAGAAAATAGAATTCATTTCAGTGTAGTACGTGACAAGAGGCCGCCCCTCTTGCCGCAACTGAAAGGATTTTTTCATTAGTTCATAAACTTGAGATGAATCAGAGACATCAAGATAACTTCTCTTAACTGCATCCCACACATCTTTAGCTGTGTCAAACTAAACAAAGTGGGCCACAAGAGCATCAGTCATAGAATTGATAAGCCAAAACTTAACGATGGCATCATCTGCCACCCATTCACCATAGCTACTATCATTTTCTTTTGGCATAGTTATTTCACCAAAAATATGGGTTCTTTTCTTTCGGCCAGTAATGTGCATCTCCAGTAATTTTGACCACACACGGTAGTTAGTGCCATCTAACTTAATGTGAATTGGAGATAATGTTTTATGAACTAACGATGTAACCATTTTGTTGTCGGCCATTATTGCAAGTTAATGAATAATGTCACAACCAGTCACAGACTGCACACAATGTTGATATCAAGGAATCAACAACAAAGCCTTCAAGAAATCAATAGCAATAGCACAGAAACCAACACAACTCCAAGAAATCAATAGCACAGAACCTTAATAGCACAGAAACCTTACTTCATCTCCTGGAAATCGAACCTTATGTTGAGAAAATTTAGGTGCATAACAATAGCATCAATGGCCGAGATTGTAGCTCCAAATAGCAAACCCTAGGTATTGGTATTTCGAGTCCAGCAGGTCGTGCGAATCCGGCAAGTCTTGCAGGCACAGGCAGGTCGGGAGCACAGGCAGTCGCGCGCAGCTGCTGCCGGGAAAAGAAGGTCGCGCGCAGGCGAGTCACACGCACCTAGGGTTTTGGTGAGGCGCGCCGCTGTTGCCAGAAATACAACTGCGGTTGGCCGGGACTGGTAGGGTTCAGGGCAGAGGTAGGGTTCAGGTATCCCAAGCTTTGATACCAAGTCGAGTTTTGAGAGAAAAAATATTATTTTTATTGATAGGATATAATGAATATATATACAAGATAAGATATTACAATATGGTCCCTAATAATAACAAATATTACAAGTAAGACAACTATATATTTCAACTATTTTACAAGTTCATCTGTTAACCTATAGTGAAAAAATAAGTTGCTTCTTTTCTTTGCGTGATGATGGACTGTTAGCTAAGTAGTCATTTTGCAGGTTATCTATGACAAGCTTTAGAAAGAAGTACAGGGTTTGGTTTCGTTACAATGTGTACCAGAGGAAGGTGCAAGTGCTGTTCAACAATTCAATGGATATGTAACTCTCAAGCATTTATGGTACTTAAGGGTACAAAAACGCACAGGCTTCTGTAAATTGTATATATATGAATTTGTATGCACATTTTAAATTTAAAATTGTGATAATCATAGCTATTATGCTACTTGTGCATCAAGTGTCTCGAACTGATTATAAAATTCATGAATTTATCAGGAATTTGAAAGTAGGCAACTGAGAGTGAATGGTGGACCTCCATAAGGTACACATTTTTCATGAAATATAACTAAGCACTTTGTTTTCTTGTAGGAATTAATTTTCCCATGAATCCAATTTTCCTTACTTAAGAAATGGATAACCTCATCATATACAGTGTTAAACACAGCATAGAAAAGTGTGCATATTTCGTGATCACCTTTCATTTTTTTCTCCAACAATTGCATTTAGAGTGTTCAATGTAGTTTTCTTTATTACCTATCAAAAAAAAAAAAGGTACTTTTCTTTATCATTTATAGTTTTCCTTATGGGGTAAATAATTCTATCATTTAGATATGATGTCGTTCCGGTGCCCTTTACTGGTGCTTGCATTTGCATATGAGATTTGTAGATTCCTCCTTATACACATCCCTTCGAACGTGCTGTCTCTTCATGACACCTCTCTTGATTTTGCTCTACTCACTATGCGTGTGTGTTTTTTGTTCTTTAGTTTTTCAATTCTGTGTGGATTTTGTATAGAATAATGCTACTCATACTGGTATTCACGATAGAGAACAAACAGGGATTCAAATTTGGGTTATGCTACTTGTACAATTTTATCTTGCAACTTTTTCTTACAATCACTCACAGTGGATTTTTTTATTCACTGTGGGACCCCTCCCCATGTGAGTGATTGTAAGAGAAAGTTGTACAAAAAAATTATACAAGTAGCATAATCCTTCAAATTTTTGCTGATGTGGTAAAGGTAAAAATGGAGGGAATGTGCACGTGAGGGACTCGTGAACAGGACAAAAAGGGAAATGAGCTAAACAAAATAGGAAACCCTAGCCCCTCCATTTTCAACGAGCAAATCCTCAAATTAGAACTAAGCAAGGTGAGCTGAAATTGGAAAATCTAGTCCCTTCATTTTCAAGCTACTCCTAAAATTTTCAAAATGCCAGTGATAATTTCCCCGGTAAGGTAGCACTCACCGGAAGCCGGTTGTTGAACAACAATTTCCTCTAGTTGAAGCTTCGTTTGGTAGTTTTGTACTCGTGATTGTGTATCTCCGGCTTGAGTCCGAAGATTTGACGACAATGAACAGCAATTTCCTCTAGTTGAAGCTTTGTTCGGTAGTTTTGGACTGTGGCAATATTGAACTGTGCTTCTCCATCTTGTCCTCATTTTAGTAAGTTTCTTCGGGTTTTCGAATTTTTTTAAAAACATTTGTAATGTTAAATTCCTTGAAGCTGTGAATGAGGTGGTGTACGGTAACTAAGATAATGGTATATTGTAGGTTTATGGTAACTGAGATAATGGTGTTTTGAGGATTAAAGTGCAACGTGAAATTAAGCTTTTATATGCTATAACTTTAGGTGACCTTGCAAGATTAACTAGTAGAAGAACCATTGATTCTTCACTACCTATTTTGCCTTCTCTTCACTGCCACTGCCATTGCAATTTGCAACTTGAACCATTGATTATTTGCAGTTAATAATAATGAAGTGCAAATAAATCCATGTATGAAAGAAATGTATTTTAACAATGTAGTTATAATTCAGTTTGATAAATGAAATGAAAAATCGGGCCTAGAGCAATATAAAGGGGCACCTAGGGTTAATCACCAATTAAGAATTATAACCATTCCACTTGGATTAAAATCATAACCGGGTAAGGAGCAATTTGTAATCACTAAAGTGCACAACTCAGATTTGTAATCGCTTCATTCAACTTGGATTTTGGTCTATCTAGTGATTATTTCCTAACTTTAATTAGAGCAAAGAGCCCAATGTTGTCTATAGATTTTGTATTCATTGCTTCATTATGAGAATTTGTTCATTTTGCAGAACCCTAAAGAGACAGTTTTTTACCGAGTATGGAGATGCCAACAGATACAAAATTCTGGAAATTATAGGCAAGGGAAGCTATGGAGTTGTTTGCGCAGCAATTGGTGAGCGAAGACACGGTCAAGAGAAGTAGTAGTTTCATAATTGTTTTTTGGAGTGTTTAAAAATTTGTTCACATGTTGTGTCGCTCATACTTTTGTGCAATTTCTTGGCTGTCAATTGGATTTATCTCTTGAATCTGTGTTTGATCCCTGGTGTATATGTATTTGTACACTACAACTCTTTGTAGTTGATGTAAAACTTGTCTTAATTTAATTGCTCTTGTCCAAATAGTTAGCTTGTGATAGATGGGACATTGGTTACTGATGATGGTGTAATTGCACTTGGCATTCCGCTTGTTACATGCACTTGGCTTATTTTTCGCAACAGGTTTCTTAGGTGCCATTCATGGTTTAACACAATCAATGGTAGAGAAATGCATATTCGAATTACAAATTCCCAAACCTATCTTCAAAATAGTGGCAATCCTGTCTTCAATATATTACAAATTCCTAATCCAACTCCTAAAATAGTACATCATAGCTACATGGAGACATTGATAGCTAACTCAAGATAATGCTACGTACACAGAGGTTATGTCAAAAAACGAGAGCAAATTTTCGTCTAATAATACAGTCGATCACTTCCCTTTTGCATTCGATTCCGCACTACAATTGGCACTGCATATTTTGACGTTCACCGAAATATTTATGTCTTCTTCATCGTTCAGTCGAACTTGAAATTCCAACATTTGTGACATTGCTTCAACATTTTCATTTGTCGCAATGTTTATTGATGAACCGCTATCGCTAGATGATTGACTGATCGAAACCGTTTGTGACATTGCTTAATATGTAGGTTTATTCACTGTTTGCTTCTCCACCATGAAACATTTCTTAAACCCATGCTTGCATTCCCGGCATCGATGTTTTCTTGGGCATTTGGCGAAGAAATGACTCTTAGCTCTACAACTGTGATACATTCCAGTATTCATTTTGCCGATTCTACGATAGGAATAAATCGCACAGTTAACTCAACTGAATTCAAGGTCACTATAACAATTAACGAAACCACCTAAATATTGAATAACAGACAAAATGCAAACTGAAATTTCACACACTGCTCGTGCAATAGCATGACTAAAACTTCCATTTGCTGCCAAACAAGCTTCCGTTGAACCATATGTTGAAAAACTGATGGAATAAAAAATTCTCTAACATCAAAGGCTAGACAGCCATCATTGGCTCAAATTCTAACTTATCTTCATGCATCAAATTTCAAAGTTCGACTGCTGGTGCCACCCATGATAAAGACTAAAATCGGCCTTGCTTGAATTGTTCTCTCTAATATTTTTAATAGCAATTTCAGTTTAAGAACACATACACACCCTCTGTGTTGAATGGTGATAATTGATGAGGGGCTTTCTTGACTCGAAGGTTGGTGAAACTCTTGCATATTCAACAAAATTCAATTTATAATCAATTTACTTGAGGTTCAAATTTCTACATAAGCTTCAGTGAAAAAAAATAAAATAAAAAATAAACAACGAAAAAAGTGGAAAACAACAACTTCCAAAATTTGCAAAACCACGAAATGAAGAACGCATAACCTTCGCTGCCAGCCCGGTGATGGTGATATGGGATGACGGTGAAACTTGGACTGAAGTGACCCCAGAGCGACGACAACCTTCATTCCAATCGTGGTCGGAAATGGCGAGGCTGGAGACGGCTAAACTCCACTACGAAAGTGCTGCCTAAACAGACGGTAGCGTCGTCTGAAGTGCGACTGAAGATGGTGAGGCCACGGAAAGAGTTATGTGAGTTTTAGTTTGAGAGAAATCAAATTTGGATAATACCACTTGGCACGGTTCAATGCCAAGACCAAGTGACAGGGGGCCCAAATGACATCCCCTATTGGAGGGGGAGGGGGGGGGGGGGGCAGGCTCCCTAGCATAATTCTTATTTGAAATGTTAGAAAATGGGATTTGGCTACACACACAGGGATTAAAACTAGGCTTTCATTCTCGAATGACGTGGCATGCATAAAACACAAAAATTAAAAAATAGAACGCTAACAGCCAAAAGGGACTCTTTTTCCCAAATTTTGATGAATTATACTAGGGACCGGGCTCAATGCCAGGCCCCCTAGCCAGGGGGGCCAAATGGCGCCCCCTATTGGAAGGGGCCATTTTACTCCCCGTCACTTGGCCCTGGCATTGAGCCGGGCCAAATGGTATTACCCTAGAAAATGTATCTAATTCTTCTAAATCATTAAAATCCGTGTGGAAAATTAAGTAGCTATTGAACTACAATTTATTGTGAGTGCATTTTTGGGTTTTAACATTTCTCTGAATTATATTATTACAAAATCTATATTTCTATAATTTTTAAAATGATTAGTTCTTGTGTATATAAAAGTTAGTGCATAACTAATCATGCAAATATGTGCATTGGTGACAGAATTTTCTGTGAATTGGATGATTACAGTGCTAGATGATGGAAATCAAACAAAGGAAAACAACTTCTATGTAAGTTTTTGGAATACTGTTCATTTTGCTATTAGATATAAGTCATTTTCTTTAAATAAAGTGAATTTTACCTTCTACTGGATGAATTTTATTTGAACTACTTATTTCCTTTTTATATTTGTATGTGTGTCAAATGAAAAATTAAAATATTAAACAAATTCTGATATTAGCTTTGATTTTATCGAACACACTAATAACCAAAGAATTAACGCAATCAACCAACGGATGAGACTTGGCCAAATACTTTTGAATTATGAAAATATACAATCTTTACATTAATACAGGTACAAAAATACAAAATTCGTGCAACGGACGTGACAACGACTAGTATATAAAATAAACTTAAAAAGTAATATAAAAATTTATTTAAAAAAAGTTAGCTACTTTGAAAAATAAAATAAAAAGTTCCTTAAAAAATAAAATAATATAAAAACTTATTTTAAAATAAAATAAAAAAATTTATTTTTATTTTTTCAATTTTTTTATATATATATATATATATATATATATATATATATATAATGCAAAGTTACCGTTTTATCTCTTTAAAAATTAGTGAAAATAGTGAAAAGAAGTTGAGTGACCATTGTGAAATGTCATATAAAATTAGGTGACTATAGTGAAATGTTATATGAAATTGAGTGGCCGTGTTGAAGCAAAATAAAGTTTGATGGCTATGATGATACTAAGTATGAAGTTTGATGACTATGATGAAATAAAATAAAATTCGGTAGCCACGACACTAATCTAAAATTTAAGTCGGTGAATTTTTCCTTAACCCTCTTTCGCCTTTCCCCTTTTACTGCAATTCAGAGTTTTGCTTCTACCATATCTCATCTTCCCCGTCAAAACCCCAATCGATAACCCAGTGGAGAATCTGTCCAGTGAGACTTATCTATTTTCGGGTGTTAATTTCTCTCCAAATCCCGCCAAGGATTTTGATTCCTTCCTTCCCCAACTTATTGGACTCTCAATTAATCAGGTAAAAACACCAAATGTATCTATATTAATATTATGCTGCATGAGCTTTGTTAAATATTGACATCCTGGAATTAGACCAGGACATTTCTAATCTCAAAATCACGCACTCTCCATATTTTCACGACTCTTCTTCAACCCCTGCGATCCCTCCTTCCACCTGGGCTCCTGTTTCTACCCTCTGCACTAGCGTTATCATCATCAATCTCCCCTCTGCAACGGCTTTTGCTTCTGCTCGCCGTCTCTTGCCTGTAAGGGCTTGTCTTCTCTCTCCTTCTCTTGATGATTGTGGCGTGCCTGTAAGGGCTTTTGCTTCTGCTCGCCTTCTCTTGCCAGTAGTTCAATTGATTTTGAATTGGGTTTTGAACTAACGTCTTCCTAATTGGAGGTTTGGGGGTTTGGAATGAAGGGTTTGAATCGGGGGTTGAAGACGTGATTTTGAGATTGAGGTTGAACTGGAATTAAGGGTTTGGAATTAAGGCGTGTTGACTGAGGTTGAAAACGTGTTTTTGAGATTAAAAATGTTATGGGTTTAATTCCAGGTTGTCAATATTTAACAGAAAAATTTGCCACGTTTATTTCTATTAGCCACGTGTAAATTTTCGTTTATTTGGAGAGATGAAAGTTTAATGAATGGTGGATGGATAAAAATATGGAAAGATGAGTGACCATTGGGTAACTCGTTAAAGATGAGGGAGTAAGTGGTAATAATTTTAAAGTTCATTGATGATTGATTAAATTTACTCGATCTTAATTCTTTATTTAATTTATGAAAATTACCATCATGTCCACGTCTTTTAAGTTTTGGGAAAGACAGTTCAACATTTTGGCGTCTCTACATTCCTCCGTGCTGTTATAACTGTAAAAATTGTCAATATAATGAAGTCTCTATTGTTGTGGATTTTCAATACGCAGACGTAGTCATTGGTGAAATATTCGAGACACCATCCTGGATTATGATCAGATAGCTTTTTAATTCGAAAGTGACAAATGGGTAGCCACGAGGCATTGAGTGTTGATCCATTTAGACGGTACTTTATTAAACCGTTATGTGATTGAAGCTTTCTTTTGATTTTCATTTTAACGCATTTGTTTCTAAGTTGTCTGGTATATCATTGTTAATTGGAATTATATTTTTTCGTTTCTGAAAAATAAACAAAAAGATTGGTCAAACTTGCGGCAAGGGCATTTTATGATGATATAACTACAAAAGGTGATAAACAGCCCAAGACTGGAAGAAGTGACAATAGAGGAATTGCAGTGGTCGTTCTTGATGCTCTCACCAGGTAATTATTGTTTCTCTTCTAAAACTTCTTTGACAGTACTATTATATTATCAGTAAAATTTTGATGTAGTATGTATTTCCCGTATAATTTAGTTTCCCACTATTTGCACGACACTTGGATGACACAATATTAGCTTGTGTATGTCTTGTTCTGATCTGATGATAGAAGGGATCTCTATATGTTGTGTTATATTATGAATGTTTGTTGTATGTAGAACAATAACATATTAAGCTTATTTCGAATAAACACGGGATTGGCTATACTAATGCTTTTTTGCCACTCACTCTGCATGCATAGATAGATATGTTATTTATTTGAAGTGTCTCTATATGCTGGGAGATCAATAGATGTTTTGTTTATTTCCGGGGTAGTTACAGTGGAATTACTTCATTCTAGTAATCTATCTTATTTTTGGCTCTTTTATGTATGGGTGGTATGTGTGAAACATGTGTTATTTATCTATTATAACCCACAAAGCTCTAAATTATGTTCTATTTTAGACGTCAGTGGGTAAGGGAAGAAGATTTGGCTAAGGACTTGAAGCTACACTCGAAGCAACTTCGTCGGACTTTGAGATTCTTTGAAGAAGAAAAACTGGTCACTAGGGATCACAGGAAGGAGGTCTGTTTTGAGGGTTCAGTGATAAGGCCCAAATCCTTTTGTTCCCTTTTAATATTCTATTGTATGCTAGTTTGGTTTTTCTTTTTGTTTATCCTTAACTATCTTCCAGTGTCTGCTAATCCTATTTAGGGCCAATTTGGCATGACTTTTGAAAAGTTAAAAGGAGTTTTGGAGACCCAAAAGCTGATTTTGGACCTGTTTGACTAATTTTATGAAAGTGCTTTCGATTGTTAGAAGGGCTTTTAGAGGAAGTTGGTTCAACGTGGCTTCCTTTAAAAGTACTTTTGGAATAAAAAGTTTTTTTAACAATTAGTCCCCCCCCCCCCCCCCCCCCCCCCCCCCCCCCCCAAAAAAAAAAAAAAAAAAGGTAGTAAGAAGCAAAAGTAAAAGTCATGCCAAATGTTCCCTTAGCCCCTGTTTGGTTTGAATTAAAATCAAATCAAAATCTGACTTAAAGTCAACAATTAATTTTAACTATACATTTTATTGGACCCACAACTTTTCAACCTCAAATTTCTTTTAACTTTTGTCAAAATCTACTAAAACTATGATTTTAATCTACACCAAATAGGGGCTTATAAACTTTTGATGATTTTCTAAGTTGTTTTGCATTGTATTAGCATTTAGAAATTGTATTTTGTAACAGCCATCTGTTTTTTGGGTTTTCAACGTGTCATGTTGTTTCGTAGACTTGATCTTTTGTTTTAACCTTAAAGCCCGTATGACATTATGCATGGAGAGTCCAAACTTGCACTTGTATTCCAACACAACCTAAAGGGTTAAAAAACACTAGAGGTCACTTAACTTATATTTTTTCCTTTCCAAACTCGCTTGAAGTTGGTCACCAATGATGATTTTGCAACAAAATTTAGTGGCCTTTCCTCTTTGGTAAACGATTTTCTTAAGGGCTCGTTAGTTGCCCAATTGTGCTATAATCACATGTTTTGACTTGTAAAAGTTTTAACATAAAACTGCAAGTTTGCATCGCTTTCCAAGCAATGTTGCAAACTAAAAACACAAGGAGCCCACACAAGAAAATCCATCTGCCATGTAGAAAAAGAACCATAATCTTGTCATGGAATCTTTATTGGTGACCAAATTGAAATGAAGTTGAAACTTCAGCGATGAGTTTGGAACAACAATGTTTTGAGTGACTAAAATGAACTTTGCTCAAAGTTGGGTTACATCCGTTCTTTCTCCCCATCCTTAATGATGTTTGGCAGTCCAGTCCAGATATGTTACTATTTGAGCCATGAAAATGTCAAATAACGGATTCCAAAATTGAACTTGGATCTGCTTTTGTTGCAAACCTGAATCGTCATCCCCTATTTATGTTATATGGGAAAGTAGCTACGGAAGTAGGCTTAGCTCTTGTGCACATCTTTTGAGGGTTTACTTGCTTGCTTCTTAGAGTAAGGTGAGATCCTTATTAATGAGTTTCTTTCTCGATGCGAAGAAGATCCCTACTCTTAGCCCTTGTGGTTCGAAGGTGCTTGATTCCTCAATCTTGGCTCACCTGGGATACATATACCCTTGCTCGTTAGTTCTTTAGTTTTCAATAAGGACGTTTACCCCACATTTTTGATATGCTTTCAAGCTTAATTCATGTGTAGCTGCACTTTCTACCCTTGAACAGTCGCAGCAAAAACACGGTTCCACTTGCTAACAAAAAAATTTATTTATTCTCATAAACATTTGCTATTAAATATCATTTAAGGTATAATTAGAAGTGAAGGATTTAATGTAAAAATTTCGCATTATCTTCATACTCATTTTTAAGAACAACCCAAAATTGATTCCTAAAACGCCAGTTGTCTAGCGTCAGTAGTTTCAAAATCAATTTGTGTTAACATACTACCAAGGTTTTACTTCATTTTCTCGAAGCTTGTCGATTTTATTTGCAAATTTAATGGTTCAATGGCGATCATTTTTAGTTGTGTCTGCATTAAAATGTCTTGCTCTGTAGTTAACGTTAGCCATTTGTTGTCTGTTATGTTGTTTCTAATATTGCCTCATTGATATTTTTGTAGACTGCAAAAGGTGCAAAAATATACAGTGCTGCTGTAGCTGCCACGGCAGATGGTCAACCGGGTGGAAGGGAAGGAGATGAAAAACTTAAGATGCATACTCATTCATATTGTTGCCTAGATTATGCACAGGTTTGTAGCTCCGCTTCCTCACCCTGTTGCCTGTACAAAAGAAATATATACCAGATTCAAAGGAACAAGTTGAGCAAATCAAACTCCAATTCAACCTCAATTTCTAATTAATGCCTTGAAACATGAGTGTCAGGTTACTGTTAATAAGCCGAAATACCGCCATCTGGATAGTGTTTAAATACTTGAAATAAATCAATTCAGTGCTTTAGAAAAGAAATGAGTTGCTGACATTTACTTTTTGGAAAAGCAAAGCTAGGATCTAAGAGTTTCTCTGCTACAAAGTTATTCCTGCATCTTGACAAATTCTCAGCTACTAGGAGCCTTATCAAGCACCAGTATAGCTCCTCAAGTCCACTTTATGTTTTTATTTTGAATGATTAAAGCAAAATAAAATAAAATAAAAGACGAAACGAGAGAGTAAAGCTGAAGGAATCATTAGGAGAAATAAAGATTAAAAAGACCAAGAGAGTGGGAGATAGGAGAGTGGAAAGAAAGGTGGAAGACAGAAGACCAGAGAACTAAAATGGCATAGGAAATGGAAGACAGAACAGGATTGATTGGCTATTAGGTAATGGATGCCAAGGTTCAAAATGCTCTTTTGAGGGTCATATTTGACCGATGTGCATTTTCCAAAACTTGCATTCTAGCTTCAACTTTGATAGCAACGCAGTGCAACAATAGATGAAATCTGGGCCCTGGGGCAAGAGGGTATAAATAAGACACAATCGCTTAACTTGTTAAAGCCTCTGATTATTTTGCATTGAGTGTAGTAGAGTAGTTGCGTAGGTTTGTGTACTAGTTTGGAAGTTGATATTTAGTTGATATTTTGAGCTCTTATCAACTGAAATTTTCTAATTTATGTTTCATTGGAAAATTTAGTTTCATACCTGTTCCATCTGGTGAAATCTTTCTATGTTAGTTGGCTTAATGTGGCTTACCATTTGCATTTCATGAAATTGGTCGGTTTATTGAATGTGATGATGTTAAATGTTAATTTCTATTCTCAGGTTTTGAACAATTCATTCTTATTTAGCCTTTGTTTGGCGGAGATTAAAATCAGATTTTTAGTTGATTTTGATATAAATCGATGAAATGTGTGGTTGATAATCGGTACCAAACAGGATATTTGCTTGAAAGTTGTTAGATGAATCTAGATTCATTGTTACTCTATGAATGAAATTTGAAAGTAACGAAACTATTTGCAGATATATGATGTGGTAAGATACAGATTACACCGTATGAAGAAAAAGCTAAAGGATGAGCTAGAAAGCAAGAACACCGTTCAGGAGTACATATGCCCCAATTGCAGTAAAAGGTATATGTTTCCGCCACTGTCTTGTCTTCACTTTGAGTCCTCTTGTTGTTTATTTCATAACTGACTGGAAACGAAAGTCCAGATACACTGCCCTGGATGCGCTCCGGTTGATTTCCCCACATGATGAATACTTTCACTGTGAGAGTTGCGATGGGGTACTTGTGGCTGAAGCTGACAAACTAGCTGCCCAAGAACTGGGAGATGGAGATGACAATGCTAGGAGACGGCGCCATGAAAAGTTGAAAGATATGCTACAAAATATGGAGGTTTGTCCTCTTTCGAGTTCATATTTGTTCCTGGTTTGGTACGTGTCAACCATCTTTGCTTATACACCTGAAAGGAAGATTTGCTCTGCCTTAATTTTTATTGTCTAGATCAAAATTATTTTATGTTCTTTTTAGTTTCCAGAGGGAGATGGAGATAAAATTGTTGAGAATATAAACTCTAATTCTATCATCAGGCAATAAAGCCTTGTGGTTTATTAAAAGGGAGTCATTAGTTAATCTTTTCAAGATTGAAAGTCGTGCAAATCTCATCACACTTTGGGTCTTCTTTTGTGAAACCTCCCAAAAAGCAAGTCTCGACAAAGTTCTTTCAGGAAACAAATGCAAACTTGAAGAGCATTTGATTGGAATGGCCTAGTTTTCGGATGAAAGAACTCAAAGGTAGTTTGTGAAGAATTTGGGATCGAACAAGATGAGAAAAATGGTTTCAACGCTATTATACATCAATATTATTAAGAATACACACTTAACGTTTTGGAAAATATTAAATCTCTTTTTGGATACATTGGAAATTTTCTACTAACACAAGCTAAGGAAATGACAACTAGGTGGACAAAACATCTTGTGTGGACCCAAAGAACTTCTGACCACAATAACAATGCAATGTAAAATCCGAACAGAACATTTTATAAGAGGGAGATGTAGACCAAAATTAACATGGCTTAGATGCAAATTGCAATGTCTTATACCTTGTGAAGATTATGTATGCCAACAACATTTAACAATCTATACGGGAAGCTAGCCAAATGCAACCGCCTATAAAATATATTTTGGTCAGGATTTTTCTCTCCTGAACTTTAACACTACCAGACAGCTCATTCTCAGGGTTGTTGCGGTCATAATTATATTCATATAATTTCTCATAGGTGTACTACAATAGCCGCAAAAATATTATTCTCAATTACAAGTTACCTTTGGTATAATATATTCTAAGAGATTGTTCTTTTATTTGCTAATCCGTCTGAGTTTGGGCGGGTATATGGTATTTTGGGATTTTTTTAAACGCTCTCATGGTTGCATAGTACATATTTTTATTTCATATATAGCTTAATACTTGTGGTGTTCTCATAGTTTGTGATCAGTGAAACTTAGTTCATTGTGAGGTCATGTATCCTAATTTGCCAATGCCTTTAATCAAATACTGATTTCATACATGTTTGTATTAGTATTTACTCCATGCATGTTTTCGAATTAGTTTCTCAAATGGAAAGCCAAATGAAGACTATGTTGGAGTAAATGCCTGCATGTAGTTTGGTCACATCAAATCAGTTGAACTAGTGCTCTATTATGAAGATGGAATGTAGGTCAGCACTTGAATGTCCTTTCGATGATAAAGCGAGGATAGTTCATCCTGTGAGAGGATGAACAAATGGGAACCATGGAATGGATAGTCTATTTGCAATGAGTGGAATTCTCGGGTTTCACTCTTTAGTTCTTCAGTAGTACGTGTGTGATAATGACCTAGTGTAGCCAAATGGATTCAGGAGATGCCTTACTTCTGCTATTCTGAACTTGTCGTGAATGCTGTTGTCACTAACTTTCTGAGACACAACCAGCTTCATTAGACATTACTAACACGAGTATCTGTGTGTTGTAATTCGTTCACTAAGTTGTACAATTTTTCTATTGATAGTTGAAAACCGTTTCAATCTCCTCTATTTTTTTCAAATGCATTGTCTGGATTTTGTGCCTTCCATGCCTTTTTCCTTGAATCAATTTTTTTCTTTTTTAATGGAGTACAGGAACAACTGAAACCATTGATGGATCAACTTGGAAGAGTGAAGGACTTGACTGTACCTGAATTTGGAAGCCTTCAAGCTTGGGAACTTCAGAATGCTGCTGGTCGAGCAGCAAATGGAGATCATGAGAATGATCCTTCTAAATCTTCTCAGGGGTTTGGATTTGGTGGAACGCCTATGCCCTATGTTGGAGAGACAAAGGTGACTAGCTCCTCAGCCTTTTCCCCTTTTAATTACAAGATTACCAATTTCTTATATTATTCTTGTTTTTGTTTTCACTTACTTGGGCAAAGTGGGGGAGTCGAAAATGGAGCATGGGTTACATATTTCGATGTCCATATCAGACGCACTAATCATAATATCTAATTAAAGATAGTCTAATAGAAACACACAAAATGGCTTGTATAACCTAGAGAGGCATGGAGATATATAATCTATATTTCCCACTGTATTAGATTTATAACGAAAATAACTCCTTGATCATAAACAACTCTGGAATGTATGTGAACTTCAACATGACAACAATAGTTTACAACATTATAAGTTAACGGTCTAAATATACAACTCAAAACTTGATTCTCAAACTATAGCAGTTAGCTTCCAAATTATAGCCTCAACAGGTCTACTTTCATGTATCCAGAGCTTCAAACCTTAGGAGTTCTTGACAATTGGCAATGAGACTCATAAACCGATCTTTGGTGCTCGTAATGCAAAGCTAAAGACTCCGTAAGTAAAGGCATTGCATAGGTTTGAAATGAATATGAATTTGACTATCATAAGAGTACATTTTATGGGATCATAAAAAAAAAATAATCCTTTTATAGAAGAGAATATATGCATCAAATATGGTTGAAATTTTTGTCTCGAAATCATTTTCCTGCTCCTCTTCACCATTGCTATGCTTATGCAATGCCATACCAATTATAATGGCCAACATCATTACATAACCCGGTGTACCCAAGATTGCCTTAGGTCATCTTGCTTCCTTATCTCTCATGATATGCCTTAGAAGTTATCCCACACCTTACCGCTCTAATTTATTGAATGTCATTTATGCCTTAAGTGTCATAGCAATAGGTTAAAAATATTTTTCATGGAACTCGTGTTTTGTTGTTCAAAACATTATTCTACATTCTAGGATTTTTCACTAATCATGTTCGTGCTTGTGCGATGTGGATTATTTATCATGTCATCGAGCATATGAAGTCATATTAACAGTAAGCATATAACATATTGAGAAGGGGAAATTGAGCTATTAGTCTTCACCTTATTGTTGCAATACCATGTTTGTTCCCAAGCTTTAGAAAGAGAGAATCAGTTGCCAACCTTTTATTAGAAGTGCACAAATAGTCACAACTTCCGACAATGAAAATTGTCCATATATCTGCAGAATCATCATGTGGCCCTAGCATATCCAACTCTTTAAAGCTTGGTTTTGCTTCCCAACTTGAACTAGTGCCCTAAGATTTGAAGTGAGACGTTTCCATGAGGGCCACATGATAATGTAAAAATGTCTGAACGCTTCCCAATATTGGGTACTCAAGTGCAACTATAATGAAAGGTTGGGGACCAACTATGCAAGTGCAAGCTTTCATACATATCCTTGTTGATTCATTCAATAATGTGCTTTTATCTTCCTTTCCCTAGCATATCAATTTCACATGTATAACAATCTTATAATTACGAGGAAAGAGTTGAATAAGCATGACAAAAATCAAGAGGAACTAATTATGCAAAACCAACATTAGTTTTATGTATTGACCTTTCCTTTGTCTTCTTTTTCACAATCACTCAGAACTATCTTTAAGAGCATAGGATTGAAGTATAACGGAATGCAAAATAAAGTTTTGAGGGTCGTGCAAGGTGAGAAATCTTGTTACTAGAGATAATAAAAGGCTTATATAGGGAGTGGGAAAAACAAGCTTGTAGTGTCCCTAAGCTTTTTAGCAAAATTAGATTTTTCACTGAAACTTCTAGGTCCAGATCCAGTGTTTTCATCCTTTTTTGACATGATTGTAAAATTGTAATCTTTTTCACTTGCGCATAAATTCACTTAAATGTTGTCCCAATTATTTTCCAACTGTACTTTTGGTACTCGCACGATCCCTCTTCCAATCCCGATACAATGACTAAAAAGAGATCTGAAAACTTCGTATAATTGAATAATGCTATCTTGCACCATTAGTCTAGGTGATGTAATATAATAAGTTCAATTAAAGGTAAAATTGTGTGACTTATTTAATTATACATATTATTTGATGTCACTTAGTTGTTGAGAATTAGAAACCTAAATTTTATTCTAACCGAGAACAATCAATAAGCAGAAAGAAATAAAGATACACAAGATTCATAGATGATCACCTCAATGCGAAACTATGTCCTTTTCTGCAATTCACCATGATGAAAAGAAGTTTAGGAGATAAAATTGCATGTCTTTCTTCTCTAACCTTTCTCTCTTTTATGATGATTATATCGCCTAAGAATATTACTATTGTCAAATTTTGGGTGAGGAAAAGAGTTTGTGCTTCTTTATTGTCTAGATGGTGTTTGGTGGGGATTAAAAATAGATTTTAGGGTGGCCCTCACAAATGTCCAGGAGAAATATGTTCCTGATCTGTCTGAATTGTTAGTCTGATTATGTCATGTCATGAGGTTTAGGAGAGTCTTATTGGTACTATTATTGGGTTATGATGGCTGATTCTATGAAATCGAAAGCAATAAGTTGAAGCATGAAAGTGTTTCTGGATACTAAAAGAAATTAATAATAATAATTAGTTGATGGGTTTGATTTGTTTTCTTTTGAAATAAGAATGACATGGACTTGTGTTACACTTTTTAATTGTTCTTGGCAGTTTCTTATTAGAGGACTACTAACAGTTATGATGGAAGCATTTTATCATGTATGTGATTGTAAGAAACTATTATTGACATGAAAGAAATTCAGATGGTGAACACCCGAAACTTGTTTTGGCAGGTTGAAGTTGCTTTCTCCGGTATTGATGGAAAAGGAGAGAACATTAAATCGGAGAATGGAAATGCACCTGTGAAAGTTTTGCCTCCTTGGATGATAATGAAAGGAATGAAACTTACAGATGAGCAGCGTGGAGAGACCCAGCAAGAGGCAAAGTTGGCTGGTGGTTCAACAGCTGTAGAATCATCCGATGACAAAAAACGTGCAGATGAAAAAGATGACGTGAAGAATATACAGGTTTGTTTAGATTTACAAATTTGTTGTTTTTCTTCTCCTTTCTTTTCTTATATACTTCGTATATAAGGGTTCCACGTATGCCATCATCAATGCCTACTCTTCTTTGTAACCTTATATTTTCTATTT
This sequence comes from Osmanthus fragrans, assembly GCA_019395295.1. NCBI lineage: Eukaryota > Viridiplantae > Streptophyta > Magnoliopsida > Lamiales > Oleaceae > Osmanthus > Osmanthus fragrans. The sequence goes on from CM033346.1 coordinate 4,587,651, forward strand.
CGATAAATAAAAAAATAGGTAAAAGTTTTTTATGATTATAATATTCTCAAAATCTTATTAGAGATTTTCTGTATGCCGTAGGATGAATATGTTAAAGCTTATTATGCTGCTTTACTTGTGCGGCAACGTGAACAACAAGCACATGATGACAACCAACAGCAAATGTCAAATGCGACCACCTCTAATGGGGTTGCCATCCCCGCTGAGCGCCAAGTTGGCATGAAGTCGAAGCGTCGGGATGAGTATGAGGGAGATGATGTTGAATGGGATGAGGAACCTCCTGCAGGTATTAGTAACATGCATTTAACTTTATTTTGTAGCGGACCATTGGGAAAATTATTTTGCCTTCCAGGTTCCTATTTTGACTTATTTCACACATTTTTTGGACTTCGGAGATGGTGGTGACATGAATGGTTTGACACAAGAAACACAATAAAATTAGATACTAGTCTTTAAAATTCAGATTTTTAAAATCTCTCTCTGTCTAGCTGGTGTAGATATCCCCCGTAGTGTCGTATATGAAATTAAATAGAACACTCGTTGCAGTGATGCAAAATATTATTAGTAGCTTCGCATTATATTATTCACAATATGGGATTTTTACAAATTATACCTACATATGCATGAAGTTTGACTTGCTCATTTGGTGACAAAAATTATGAAAGTCCTGTATAATAATATACATGCGGCATGGAAGAAATTTTTATTATGTGCTTTATTCTACAACTTGTTTTATTGCTTTTTATTGTTTCTCCTTGGCACTTGGCATCGGGTGTCTTCGTACTTTATCCTCTTGAAAGATACATACAATTGGTCTTGTAGATACACCATTTAACTTATGTGTACGCTTTATTTCAGGTAACATGGCCAAGAATTTCAAAGTTAACGACTTAAATGTAGAAGCAGAAGCTTCAGACGGGGATGAGGACGAGGATGATATTGACTGGGAGGAAGGTTGAAGGATTCACCAGGTCACATGGTTCCAAATATGTGTGCTACGTTTTGCGATTTTGATCATATTTTATACTGTAAAAGTTATCAAAGTTAGATGGACTCTGCCACTATTTATGATAGAGTTGAATACTTGATGCTATTTTTTAAGAGTTTTAACTTGATCAATTCACTATTCCAAGGCATCAAATTATGACTTTCCCAAGAAATTCTTATCTCAGTTTGTTTAAGTCAAGTCCAAATTACAAAAATTAGGCCACTAGAAGAGATTCTTATGGTGAAGGAATATCCTGAAGATTTACCAAGTTCACTGCCGGATAGGGAAATATAAGTTAATTCCTGGAACCATTCTAATTTCAAAGACACCTTGCTGAATGGCTCCCATTGAGTTAAAAGAGCGAGAGTCTAGTTAGGTGAATTATTATCAAAAGGTTTTATTCGCCCTAGATTTTCACCTTGGAGAGCATCAGTTCTGTTTGTTAAAAAGAAGGAACGATGCGATTGTGTATAGATTATCGAGAAATAAACAAGGTCACTATCAAAAGTAAATATCTACTAAAATTTATTTTAGGTTGGGATAACATCAGCCAAAAATAAAAATTGAAGATCTGCCTAAGGCAACATTTTTAGTATTAGTTATGGGCACTACGAATTGCTAGTAATGTTGTTTGGTTTAACAAATGCTCCATGGACCTTATGAATCGAGTTTTTAAAGATTTCTTGGATAAATTGTCATTATCTTCATACCAGTACATGCAATCCTCTGTTTTATTAATTTATCTGTTCAAATAGTTATTGGTGCCTCTATTTTCATATTTGAGCTATAGACCTTTTACACTTTATAATATAGGAAAAACTTTATTTTCAAGTTCCAGCTAGAAAAATCCATTGGGTTTGTGAGTGATTTACGATTGCTTGCGATAGATGTATCATCTGAAGTTTTAATTTCACGTGCATAAAGTTTTATGCTTTAGTAAGTGCTCACTCAAGATTGGTGATGGCTGCTTCAAGAAAATATATGCAAAAAACGAATTCTTATCTTTCATGTCTTCTGCTCAAATTTAGTTAACATCTTCATTTCGTAAATTTTTTTCGTACCTGATTTTTTAATTGTAAAGAAAGCAAAGATGACGGCCAGGGACGAACCCAGGAAAATGATTCAATGGGAAAAGATAGAATTATGTAAAAATTATGGATTAAAAACTTAAATTATGGACTAAATATTTTGGGGACTACTTTGAAAATGTTAAAAATGAATTGCACTCACTGGCCCTTTCACAGGTCCGTCCCTAATAACGGCTCGAGTTATATGAAACTGTCTTCTTAATGTTATTAACAAGAAAAGATCATTAAAAATGAGTTCAAAAGTTGATTTCTAAAACATTTTATACTATGTCCTGTTTCACGCAACACGATACTGATATTCTTATACTTGGCTTTCTCTTGCGGGTATGGGTAGCCTCCTTGCAGCAGACAGAATGTTGTTTCGAAAAATTAAGCAAAATTTTGTGATCGTCACATACGAGGCCATCATCCCTCATATTGGGGCCAAACAGATCATCTCGACCCATTTCTAGTCTCGAAGGCCAAACAAACAACCTCTAACTAATCAATTCGAGGTCGAGCTTTCCTATCCTAGCATATTAGCTGCAGGTTCAGCTTGCTTAATCATGCAATTTAGTGCGGACTCTTGCTCCAGTTTCTTGTAGTTGATGTCATGCATCACGATTTACATATTTTGGTAGCAACATTGATGCCCATACGTGGGAAGCGCTACATTTAATTGGTCTATGTTATAGAATAACAAGATGGTTAGAAATCTTCAATTTTTTTTATTTTATTTTTTAATTCTAATTGCTATTTTGATTTCGGAAAAAAAAACTTTCTTTATCAATATATTATGCATTATTGAAAATAATAATTCGTGTATTTGGATATTTCCCTTCAACAAATCATGTCAAATAAATGTAGAGTTGAAGGGAATTCATCGAAAAGAAAATAGATTATTCAAATGAACAAATTGAAGACCTATTGATTCTAATAATTGATTGCAGAGTTGGTCATTCGGATATTTTAATACATATATGTAGATCTTGGACCTATGGATGAGGGTATTTTTGAAATTCACAATAGTGATGGGTGATTATACGTCAAGAATATTACTACAATTATTACCTATGTATTTTCATACTTTGAAAATGTCTTATATTGTTATCAATATATTATCCCTGATATCTAATTCATCCCGAACATCTCTTTTTATATTGAATACTTGTTTCATCGATATTTTGCACTTCATTTGAAAATACAAATTTCCACTTAAAATATCAACAAGAGCAAGCACAAGATAGGTATTTGACGAACAAGGGAAAGCAAGGAAACTCTATAAAGAGGGGAATCTTTCTTTCATTTGATTGGTTTTAAGACCATTTATATAAACTAAACTAATGAGTAACTAAGAAGTGTTTATAAAGTAGATTAAAGACGAGCACTAGACTTTGAATTTCCCTTCATTAATTTGTTTTCACAAGCCCCCCAAGACTACGAAAACGCTAATTAACTTGATGATCGTTAATGTTCATATTTTGTTCAATAATCTCTCGAGTAGATTAAATATATCCTCATATGTGACCCTCCTATATTTATATGAAAAATGTGAATATAACAATGCATTAAAATACAAGAACATTCAATTAAATCATACAATGCATAACAATATATTTATATTCCCTAATGAATCCTATAATGATTGTTATAACATGTTGTATTCCTTACTGTCTCGAGTAAAACAAAATCGCACATCAATTCAATTATTGACTACGTAATTGAGAGCATTAAAAATTATAACAATCATTCAAGATAAACAAACATCAAACGTCAAAGCCTCGAAATTGATATTAGAACTTCATAATTAATGGTTCATCTACATCCTAGTGACTATAAAATTATCCGGACATTGTAAAGTATGTTTAAATGACGAAACATAACCCGGATTTTAGTCGTAGAAAGAAAAAGAGGAAAAGTCTTGGTTATATAAATCTTTTCAAATCTTCTAGACAATCTCCTTTTATGCCTTCTTCTTCGTCCAAAATCCAAAAAATAATATTCAATCTTCGTGTCGAAATTATGTATCATTGTTTCTTACTTCTTATTCTCTCTCCAAACCTTTGCATTTAGAAATTAGACATCCGAAGTAGGTTAAAAATAAGCTAGAATTCCAATCCAAAAAGAGTATGAGTCGAAAAATAAATTATTATATAATTTATATTTTCCATCAACTTGTACCATGCAATTGCGTGGTTATAGCCATTGTGATTGCATGTCAAAAGAACACCAAGCTAAATCTCTAAATCAAAGAATTTGGAGTTGATGGGGAAGGCTATAGATCAGTTTGATTTGTTACAGAGGTGGGGAAAGGGAGGGGAATGGTGGGCTGAGGAACGGGGTAGGAGTAGGGTTGTCGGAAAAGATGAACTTTTTCCTCTTTTTTGAAAAATATATTATTGTTGTAAAAGGAAAGTTTATTAGGGTTTGTAGTGAATGACAATTATACCCCTGCAGCCCTAGAAATTATTACCATTGTATCCCTGATTCTTACCTATAAATATAGGGTTTTGGTCATTAATAAAATACACACAAGTCTATTGACTTAATTCTCTCTTCTTCTTCTTCTCTATTTCATAATACGTTATCAGCACGAAAGCTTAATTTTTCAAAGATTAGTGAAGGTAATAATTTTTTTTTAAGTATAATCATCTATCATGTGTATCAAAATTAATTTGATAACACATGATTTTCATATTGTTTTTTTCGGGAATCCGTGACCTCAAATTAAACTAGTGAATCTTGCTTGTGTCACACGGAAACTTCGTATTTCAAAGTCTAATATTCTTGGTAAAAAAAAAAAAAAAAAGGCACAATTTACGAACTCGGGGAACATAGATGATAAAAGGCACAGTTTTTCTCACAGTTTAATTATGTTTTCTCCTTTTGAAATTCAGCTATTGGAGTACCTCAAATAGGTAGGGAAACATAGGGGTATTGCAAGTGAGTTTTCAATTTAATTGTGTTTCCTTTCTATCTCTTGTTGTACATTCTGATAGATTTGGTTTTCAATTAGATGCGTGGATTTTTAATTACTTGTTAAATGGATAGGTTAGAGCAAGGATATGTGCTGATTTGATTCCTCGTGATTCGTTTTTTTTTATATTAATAAACATAGTTAGTCATTACACAAGTAGGTAATTATTTTTCATTCATGATTGTATAATTATAAGTTGATTAATCAATTAAATAGTTTAATTAACTTCTTCTTCTTTTTTTCCTAATTCATATATGTCTTAATTTATTTTGCTTCATATTTCCTGTTCGGTTAATCATCTCATCCATGTTCTTTTTAATGCAAGTGTTGTTTATGAATTTAGTACATTTATATATTTTTATTATAAATAATTTGTTGTTACTCCCGAAGTAGCACAACATTATATAATTAATATTCAAGAAGAATATTAGTTGTAGATTTATCAATTACAAATAATTTATTGTTGCTCCTGAAGTAGCAAAATATTATAATTGATATTCTTGAAGAATATTATTTGCTCATGAAGAGCATAAATTATAATTTTCAATATTCCAGAAGAATATTGATATATTGCTCTTGAAGAACAATAATAAAATACAATGTGCTCTCGAAGTAGCACGTGTTTCGAAAAACATATTATTTTAAATTAGCGTTTATTCCCTGAAGGAAAACACGTAATTTATGTTGATATTACTTAATTAACTATTATGCATTCTTCGAAACTAATTGTATTTTTACTTATTTTATTGTGTAGTTAATCAAATGGCAAATATCACAAAACTTGAGTTTGCTGCACTTGACATATCTGGCAAAAACTATCTATCATGGGTACTCGATGCCGATATCCACCTTGTCTCAAAGAGTCTGGGAGAGACAATAAAAGAAGGAAACAAAGAATCCCTGCAGGATCGTGCAAAAGCACTCATCTTCCTTCGCCATCACCTTCACGATGGGTTGAAAATTGAATACCTCACTGAGAAAGATCCGCATGCTCTTTGGAAAAAATTGACTGAAAGATTTGATCATCAGAGGACTATAGTCCCCCCAAAGCCCGCTATGAGTGGATGCATCTTCGTTTACAAGATTTCAAAACTGTAAATGAGTACAATTCTGAACTCTTCAGAATATCTTCAAAATTGATCTTGTGTGGAGAAAAAATCACTGATGAAGATATGTTGGAGAAAACTTTCTCTACATTTCACGCCTTAAATGTGCTCCTGCAACAGCAATATCGTGAGCGTGGTTTCAAAAAGTACTCATAACTTATATCTTGCTTACTTATTGCTGAACAAAATAATGAACTTCTAATGAAAAATCATGGGTTACGTCCAACTGGTTCTATACCATGGCCTGAAGCAAATGGTACTACATTTCCTGAAGCAAATGCAATATCAAGACAAGGACGTGGACGTGGACACGGATTTGGACGTGGACGCGGACGTGCACGTGGAATAAATCATGAACGAAATAATCAGCAAAGTTATCATCAGCAAGGCAATAATTTCAAAAGGTACAAAGTAAACGAAAGTAGTACATCCAAAAAGGTGCATGAAGAAAATTGTTTTAGATGTGGAATGAAAGGGCATTGGACACGTACCTGTCGTACGGCAAAACACCTTGTGAATCTTTATCAAAAATCAATCGAGGGAAAAGAAAAAGTCGAGACAAATTTCGCTAATTATGATGGTCCGATTGATGTGACTCATTTGGATGTCTCTGACTTCTTTGCCGATCCAAATGGAAATATTGACCACTTGATTGGGGGTGGTGTGATGGAAGATATAGATTAATTTATTTTCTATGCTTCTAGTATTTCACTTTATTTTAGAAATTTAGTTAGAAATATGTTTTTATTTTTCACAAAAAAAAAAAAAACTTTATTGTGTATCGTCAATTTTATATTATTGAATCATGTTTACTTCTTTTAATTATATAAATTCAAATCTTTATTAAAACATGTGTATTTTATTGTATTTATAGATTGATGATGGATTGTCAAGATACTTGTTTGATAGATAGTGCAACTACACATACAATTTTTCAAGACAAAAAATATTTTTTGGACTTAACATTAGCAAAAAATAATGTTAATACAATATCTGGTGCATCGAATATCGTTGAAGGCTACGGAAGAGCTTGTATTATTTTACCAAATAATACTAAATTATATATTGACGATGCACTTTACTCTAGCAAATCCAGAAGAAATTTGCTTAGTTTTAAAGATATCCGCTGCAATGGATATCACATTGAGACGATGCAAGAAAATAGTGTTGAATATCTTTGCATAATTTCTTTTGTATCTGGCAAGAAGCAGATAAAAGAAAAATTTCATGCACTCCCATCTGACATGTACTATACATTTATAAAAATGGTTGAATCAAATAATGTCACGAACCAGAAGTTCGTTGACCCAAAAAAGTTTCATACTTTGGCATGATAGACTTGGACATCCAGGAGCTATAATGATGCGTCGAATAATAAACAACTCACATGGACATCCTTTAAAGAACCAGAAGATTCTTTTACCTAATGATCATCCATGTGTAGCTTGTTCACAAGGCAAGTTAGTCATTAGACCTTCGACTACAAAGGTCAATGTTGAATCTCCAACTTTCTTGGAAAGAATTCATGGAGATATATGTGGGCCAATACACCCACCATGTGGACCATTTCGTTATTTTATGGTATTAATTGATTCTTCTACCAGATGGCCACATGTTTGCCTACTTTCCACTAGGAATGTAGCATTTGCTAGACTACTTGCTCAAATCATAAAATTACGAGCACAATTCCCTGATTATTCAATCAAGACTATTCGTCTTGACAATGCTGGTGAATTTAGATCACAAGCATTCGACGATTATTGTATGTCAATTGGGATTGTAATTGAGCATTCAGTTGCGCATGTCCATACACAAAATGGTTTGGCAGAGTCGTTTATTAAACGCTTACAACTTATTGCTAGACCATTACTTATGAAAACAAAGCTACCAGCTTCTGTTTGGGGACATGCCATATTACATGCTGCATCATTGGTTCGTGTTAGACCAATTGCCTATTATCAATATTCACCCTTACAACTTGCATTTGGTCATGAACCTGATATTTCTCACCTAAGGGTTTTTGGTTGTGCTGTCCAAGTCCCTATTTCACCCCCACAACGTACTAAAATGGGTCCCCAACGAAGACTTGGGATTTATGTGGGTGTTGATTCACCATCCATTATTAGATATCTGGAACCTTTAACGGGTGATTTATTTACTGCACGTTTTGCAGACTGTCATTTTGATGAAATGACTTTCCCAACTTTGGGAGGGAAAAAACTACATTCTGAAAAATAAGGTAAAATTTCTTGGAATGAAATAACTCTCTCTCACTTTGATCCCCGCAGTAATCAATGTGAGCAAGAGATTGAAAAAATCATTCATTTGCAAAGAGTTGCAAATCAATTACCCGATGTATTTGTTGATACGAAAAGAGTGACAAAGTCATATATACCAGCAGAAAATATTCCAGCAAAAATTGATGTCCCTGCAGGACAATCTACTGTAGCAAACGAATCTAACATACGCCAGAAGCGTGGTCGATCAGTTAGTTCAAAAGACTCTGTACCTCGAAAAAGAAAAGTACAAGAGAAAAATCAACCAAAAATTTCAGAAGAAGTAACATTAGAAAAGATTGATCAATCAAATATTGAAAATATGGTTCCTGAAGAATCACAAGTGTCCGAAAATAATGAGATTTCAATAAATTATATTTTATCTCATAAATTATGGGAACGGAAAAATGTTGTTATAGACAATATTTTCGCCTTTAATGTGGCTCTTGATATTATGCAAAATGAGGATCCTGAACCACAGTCAGTTAAAGACTGTCAAAATAGAAATGATTGGCCAAAATGGAAAGAAGTCATACAGGCGGAATTGAATTCCTTAGAAAAACGAAAAGTGTTTGGACCTGTAGTTCGAACACCTGAAAATGTAATCCCTGTAGGATACAAATGAGTTTTTGTACGAAAGAGAAATGAAAATAATGAAATTACAAGATACAAAGCCCGACTGGTAGCTCAAGGTTTCTCACAAAGACCAGGAATTGACTACGAGGAAACATATTCTCCCGTAATGGACACCATCACTTTTAGATTTTTGATTAGTTTGACTGTGTCACAAAAACTTGATAGGCGCCTTATGGATGTAGTAACTGCATATTTATATGGTTCACTTGATAGTGACATATATATGAAAGTCCCTGAAGGACTTAAAGTGCCAGAAACAAACAATACATGTCCGAGAACCATGTTCTCAATTAAATTGTAAAGATCATTATATGGATTGAAACAATCCGGACGCATGTGGTATAATCGTCTTAGCGAATATTTGTTGAAGGAGGGTTATAAAAATAACGATGTCTGCCCATGTGTTTTCATAAAGAAAACAAATATTGGATTTGCAATTGTCGCAGTTTATGTTGATGATCTAAACTTAATTGGAACTCCTGAAAAGCTCAACAAAACTGCTAATTATTTGAAAAATGAATTTGAGATGAAGGATTTAGGAAAAATCAAATTTTGTCTCGGGTTGCAAATCGAACACTTCCCAGAAGGATTGTTTGTTCATCAATCTACATATACAGAAAAAGTTTTAAAACGATTTTATATGGATAATGCACATCCATTGGCATCACCTATGATTGTTCGATCACTTGATGTGCAAAAAGACCCATTTCGCCCACTTGAAGATGGAGAAAAGGTTCTTGGTCCTGAAGTACCATATCTTAGTGCAATTGGAGCATTAACATATCTTGCAAATTGCACTCGACCCGATATAGCTTTTTCTGTAAATCTCATTGCAAGATATAGCTCTACACCAAGTCAAAGACATTGAAATGGTGTTAAACACATTTTTCGTTACCTAAATGGTACGATTGATTTGAGATTATTTTACTCCCAAAAATCGGGATCTACTTTAGTGGGATATGCAGATGCAGGTTATCTATCTGACCCACATAAAGCTAAATCACAAACAGGATATGTGTTTACAAGGGGAGGAACAGCTATATCATGGAGATCTGTGAAGCAATCCTTGACAGCAATATCCTCAAATCATTCTGAAATTATTGCAATCCATGAAGCAGGGCGAGAATGTGTATGGTTGAGGAACATGACCCATCAGATCCAAGCATCATGCGGGTTAACTTCTACAAAAGATAGTCCAACAATTTTGTATGAAGATAATGCAGCTTGTATTGCACAACTCAAAGGAGGCTATATAAAAGGCGACAGGACGAAGCATATTTCTCCAAAATTCTTTCATACACACGAACTTCAGAAGAATGGCGACATCGATGTTCAACAAATTCGCTCAAGTGACAATCTGGCCGATTTATTCACAAAAGCACTGCCAACATCTACATTCAAGAAATTAGTCCATGGGATTGGAATGCGTCGACTCAAAGATTTTTAGTGATCAACATCAGGGGGAGTAGCTGTACTCTTTTTCCTTCGCATAGGTTTTATCCCACTGGATTTTCCTAGCAAGGTTTTAATGAGGCAGCATTTATTTTTAATATTCCAAAATAACTGTACTCTTTTTCCTTCGTTTGATTTTTTTGTCCTATTAGATTTTTATCAAACAAGGTTTTAACGAGGCAGATATTTTGTAATGTGTCATTCAAGGGGGAGTGTTGTAAAAGGAAAGTTTATTAGGGTTTGTAGTGAATGACAATTATACCCCTGCAACCCTAGAAATTATTACCATTGTGTCCCTGATTCTTACCTATAAATATAGGATTTTGGTCATTAATAAAATACACACAAGTCTATTGACTTAATTCTCTCTTCTTCTTCTTCTTCTCTATTTCATAACAATTATTATGTTTTAGTTAGATTTATTTGCATATTTTGAAAAGATTTGGGACTCTGACTACAATTATTTTTTCCTCCTTTCATTTAATTAAAATTGGAGTGGAAAAATTCATCATTTTACAATACTTCGTGAAAAAAAGGATGAAGAGGTTGTATTCAACAAAATTTGGATAATTTAGAGGGGTTTCATGCCAAAATGAAAGGTTAGGGATATTGAGTCAAAATGAAGTTGGGGTTATTGTGCCAATAAGTAACTTTAGGGGATGTTGTGCCAATTACCCTTATTTGATAATCAAAATTTTCCCGGGAACTAGGAATCGTTTTCCATCTTCCTGCTTTTGCGCTGTTTGATAGCCTTTATTTTCCATGGAATCGGTTTCCAGCCTTTTTCAAGGTATAACCACTTGAAGCGTGATTTCGTGAAAATCAATAGACTTGCTATATAGGTGGGAATTGATTTCCACATTTTTTTTTGGGCAATAGAAACAAATTCTAAGATAAAGTGTAAAAAAGTTTATCCATTTAATTGACAAATTCCATACAAAATAGAGCCAAACGTAAAAATAAAAAATAATTTTTTTATTATTTTATTATTTTTTAATTTTTTTGGCAATCTAAACATATTTTGTTCCTAATGGTAAAAAAATTTATCCATTTAATTGACAATTTGCATGAAAAACAAAGCCAAACGTATTATGATAGAAATGTGGAAAATTATACCAATCAAACACATTTAATTCAATTCCCGGTAAAACAATTCCAGGCAATTCAATTCCCTGGAATCCAATTCATTTTCCACCCATTTTCCACCCTGCAATCAAACGGACCCTTACATTATTGGCTATCTTTACTATTTTTAACGCCTAAACTAACGGAATTGGACGATAGGAAATTTTTCGTCTGAAAAAAGTTATCCAGATAATAATATATCAAAATGAAAGGATATGAAGTATTTTGTAGTAGAGGCAAAGGTAGAGGCAAAGGGTTTCTTGCCTATACCTTTCTAAATATATACCTTTTACCTTTTTAGGACAAATCCAATTTTATCTAAGACTCCAAGCTAATTTCTACTTTGAACCATCAAAATAATGACACTTGAACAAAATATGTTAGCTCATAAGTTTATCATAATGACTTCTCAATCTTATGAAATATCTTATAACTCATAATTTCAAACTTATCAAGTACTTGTTCGGTATATAACAAAAAGTTGATAAAAAATTAAATTAAAATCAATAATTAATTTTAATATTGCAAATTCATGAATTGATAACTTTTAAAATTTTCAGTCATCAATTTTATCAAAAACTAATGAAAATTTAATTTTTAACAAAATCAAATAGGGGACTAATTTTAGAAAAATCTTTCAAAAAATTAGTAAAAATAAATAAATAAAAACAAAATGGAAAAACTTGAAACACAAATTCAAAATAATATAATATTTTTCCTTGGTCATTCCATAAAAATTCCTTACCTCCATAAATAAAATGGAAAAGCTTGAAAACAAATTTAAAACAATATATTATTTTTCCTTGGTCATTGTAGTCATGCCATCAAAATTCTTAACCTCCATTCTCTCTTCAACATCGCCATCCATCCAAACCCGCGACCCAATAAGCCCGAAAACGGGTCGAAACCTGCAAATCCCTCTCTCAACATGTTCATATGTTCAAATTTATAGACGCAGATATATACACCATGTGTTTATATAGCTAGTTTGTGTAAGAGTACCTTTAAATCGGTCTTTCATTAATTCGTTATCGTGTTCTTCGTTCATTCACTAATCTCTTTATTGTACCCTGTCAACGCGCCTGTTTTCCGTTTATCCTTGTCTTTTTCTTTTGGTTTCATTTAATTTCTGCTTCTGTCTTGGTTCGTGAAAGGAGCTGCTTCTGCTGGATAACTGCAATTGGATTTGGAAGGTTCGTGCTTTTTAAAGCTAAACTAGTTAGGGTTTCGAGTTTATTGCATTATTTTATAGGAGAATGACTATTTGGAATTTGCATTTTAATGTTGTAAATGATAGTTTTTTATTGGGTTTTGCTTAATTAGAATGTTAATGAGGTGAAGATGAATCAAGGAGAAACTGATCAAACCATCACCACTCTGGATACCAAGTCTGTTGAGGTAATTACTCCTATTCTCCCGCTATTTACTTTGAATACAGTTTTCTTCTAGTTATGATTTTGTGCAAAAGAGAAAAGAGTTGCAGATAAGCATGGTAATGATTTTTGATGTGCATGACAATAAATGCTTCAATTGCTTGCAACTTTGCATGTGATGCTTGATGCCGATCAGTATATTTGAATTGAGTTTCTTTCTTTGGAAGAGAAGGATGTGTTTTATCAGGAGTTGGCAGGTCATGGTGTGTACTTTCTTTTGTTTTGTAAATGACATATATATGAGGGGGTTTAGATTAGATAGCAATAAAGTCAGAACAGACTTAGAAAGATCTTGTAGATTTCACTGATGCATGGGGATACTTATTTAGGTAAGATTTGAAGGTTTCTAGCATTGGCAGTGGGTTACTGTTTCTGTTTTTGCAGGTTTACCCATCTTTTTGGGATTACCTCAAGTGTAAATTTCTACTTCTGTTTGACATCTGTACAGTAAACGCGTATTGTTCGTGATAGTACTAGGTGATAACTTTGAGGGATCTTCCTTTTAATTTTATAGCTATTGCCTCTTCACTCTTCCTCTGTATTGTACATGCATGCGTCCACAAGACACAAACAATTGATGTAGGAAATCTTCGGGAAATTTCTCATAAAGCCTCCTACAATTGTAGAATTCTAAATGTGACCTCGTTTTTTGTGAATATGTTCTGTGTCAAAAACTTAATGAAGTCTTATTCCATGGCCAACTACATGGGCTGTATATCTTCTATTCTCTTCCACTTTGCTTTATCTAAGATCAAATCCGAACATAAAGTATATGCTTAATATATATTTATTATTTAAGTTCCCCTATTTCCTCTTGCTTTGCTATTAGTACGAGTCTCGTCTTTTCTTGGATGCAACTAGCTGCGTTTTATGTGATTGTGTATGTACTTCCTTAGTTTATTAGGCTTATTTATTACTATACCTCATATTGTATGATCAATCTATTTTCACATTTTACTGGTTATTTATTTGCTACTCCTAAGCCCAACTTGCATTTGTGTGTAGCATAATATTGATGTGCCCGAGAGATTTTCCTTTTAACCTAATAAGAATTATTCAATTACAAGATTTTTCTACTTTTTCCCATCAACTCTATTTTCTTTGTAGTATCATCTCCAATTTGACTGGCTATTTGAAATCACTAATGATGGAACCTAGATATTGGAATATTCCAATGTTAGGTACTTCAATCTCTCCAACACTTGTTTCCTTCCCATCTTGCTTCTATCGATAGTGTAATTACACTTCATGCATATAATCTACCATTTGCCTGCGTCAGATGCTTTTGTATCAAGATAATATGAGCATAGTTTGACCTTGTGTGAATTCTCCTTCACACACACATACCAAAATGAAAAAAATGCTGGACATCGTCGTGTATGACCTTTGTCATTATAATAGAAACAAAATAACTTTGGTAGGGAACTACTTAATTATCCTGCATTATATTCTCTATAACTGTCTTTTTATTATATGCCAACTCAGTTATGTCAATATATACTAGCTTTTATACATTTTTCTAAAATACACCATAACATGCTTATTCACAATAATTGAAAATTATACGAAGATCGTTTTTCACCCAATCAATAGAGCATGTTTGACTGTGCTTCTAGTAAGTCAAGCTTACCTTCAAGTTACATATTTTGCCAAATATTTTGATATTGGGATGATTGAAGAACTTTAACCTAGCTTAATTATTTTCAATGTTTTCTTTTCGATGTTGGAATATTTATTGTCATGTGCATTTATTGTTGTATTTAGCATTTATTTGGCTAATAAATGTTCGTGCTGATTGATTTGTGCAATGCTTGGGAGATTATTGTGCATTGTAGACTGGAATGGTAAATGTCCCAGGTTCTTGTAGGGTGGCAGAGATATACCCCTAACCTTGGGTGATTCATTGAGCTATTTTCACAAAGAATTAATGTAATTGGTTGGATTCTAATCGACATAGAGATATAGTATGTTAAATCAATCGATTAGGGCTAATTTCACTCGAGAGAGGTAATTAGTTAAAATAGGAAAATTGGGTCTAACATGAGTAATAAGTAATTTATTAATTTGCATGCTGAGAAATTAATTAAGCAACGGTTAAGTGGAATCATGTATCCAAACTATTCAATATTCAAAACTTTCCTGAATTTATATGCTTTGTCATTTTAATTGAACTTCAATCTATTTTTCTTTCATTCTAAAAAATTCAAGTTTACATTATGTGTTTTTAATCGTTAGAATTAAGTTGACTAAAGTAGTGTAATTAAAAGAAAACATTTCTTGTGGGATCGACAACTCGGACTCGCTATTCCACTTTATTACTTGTACGCACCCTTGCGCTTGCGGTTTATACTTTTAGCGAACATACATATTTTCCAAACATTACCATTACCAGCAGAACTTACTTTCAAATTTTCTTGGTAGAGAAGTAACTTTTAAGCTTAGCCAAACATGCTCGATTCTCAACATTAGATCTCTTGGGGGTAAATCAAAGTTGATTCTATGGTTAGTGTCATTTCAAACGTTAAGTCATCTGTCAATTACTCTCCCTGAGTTTTGTCATGTAATTTGTCTATTTTATGTACTGATAATTTGCAGGAATCTGAATTCTTGGTATGTTATAAATAGGAACTAAAATGCTTTCTCCACTCATTGAGCACCCTTAAGGATGAAATATATATGATAACTAACTTTGTCAACCAAGATAATCTTACTTATCTAAGCATGGTAGTAAATTGTCTGCTTAAGGAGAGCTCCGCGGTTCATGCTGCTCAAATTCATCCTGACGTTATTAATGAGCCTGATAGAATGTTCAAACTTAACTTGCTTAATGAGCCTGATAGAGTAAATTTTGTGTTAAGTGCTTGGTTAATTTGCAATAAATTTAGTACTTAAAAGTTTCAGAGTTTAGCTTGAAAACTTTACAAGCTTTAAATTTTTTTCAAGTTCGACATTGTTTCTTCTAAAGTGAGTTTTTGTGTGCATGTGCTGAGCTATTCAAACATATTTACAGCCCTAAATCTGAGAAACTTTCCAACTTTATTTAAATACCATTAGGTCATAACCCAGAACCTTATCCTCTCCTCTCTTGGGTCTACACATTTGTACTATTTACATATTAATCAGAATATGAGATTTGATTGTTTAGCTGTTTTCTAGCCCAATGCTTGCGCTATGGCTGAAATTTCAGTTTGCACACACTAACATATAATTACTCACAAGTTCATTTGAGATTTCTATTCTCAGTAACTTAGTTTGCATTGGAGCCTGGCCTCATAACTGAAAGAGGAACAAGGAGTCTTATTGTTAAGGAGGAGAGTTTGAATTTTTTTTTAAGAAGTTAAACTTTTTTGCCTTAAGTTTGGCCATTTATGTGGGCCTGTCTGGAAGCTGGGTTATAATGTGCGGGTTCTTGCTACAAACAAGTCAACTTTCTGTTTTGTGTATGGAGTATTTAAACTGTAAATTTCAATGGCTCACCTCGTGGTACTTTGAAATAGGTGGTAAATGCTCAGTTGTTTTTCCTATTTCCTGTAGCCCCATATAAGATCTCACTATATTGTATAAAAGCTAACCGAATTTTTTTATCCAATGAGCTCAAAAAAATATTTCTATCTTGTTATTTTGACTCCCCTTTCATATTTAGTTATTATATTCTTTCAGTTGAGGTGACCTTGAGTAAATATGGGTTCTTTCGACTGATTTGTTGCTCCCCCTTATTTTTCAGCAGCAACAGGTTGTTGATCAAGTTCATTCATCATCATATTATCCTCCTAATCCTGCTGTGGCATCATGGAGCACGCATGGGGATAATCATATCTTGAGAGAGAATGGAACCCCGTCTAATCCCAGTTACCTCCATGATCAGCGAGTGGAGCCGAGCTCAAGAAATGTTCAAGATGGGATGAATGTGTCATCTATTGCTTCTACTTCAAATTCAGGAGTAGCAAATGTAGCACAAGGTTATAGCAGTTATGCTACCTATCCAAACACTGATCCGTATGGATACAATAGCTCAGGATATGCAGGTTACTATAGTGGATACCAACAGCAGTCCAGTCAATACCAACCGCAGTCCCATCAATACCAACAGCAATCCAATCAATACCAACAGCAGTCCAATCAATCATACCCTCAGCCTGTAGGAGCTTACCAAAACACAGGTGCTCCTTATCAGCCTCTTTCCTCATTTCAGAATACAGGGTCTTATACTGGACCTGCAAGTTATTCAAGCACTTACTACAATCCTGGTGATTATCAGACATCTGGAAGTTACACAAGTGGCACCTATGGTGCTCAGACCAACTTGTGGCATGGAGGGCAGTATGCAGAATACAGTTCTAATCAATATGCAAGCTACAAACCAGAAACAAATGCTTCTTATAGTTCTACCACTGCTATTGGAACTTCACAATATCAGCAACATTATAAGCAATGGTCAGACTATTATAATCAAAGTCAAACGGAAGTTAGCTGTGCTCCTGGGACGGAGAACTTGTCAGTTTCTAGTGCATCTAATCCAAGTTGTTCTGTTCCTACTGCAATTAGTGGGTATTCGGCTTCAAACAGCCAGCTGCCTGCACCTTATACCCCATCATGGAAGCCAGAATCAAGTTCATCTGAGTCAACATCATTGCAGGTTTGGTTGTTCCTTTGACTTACAGTTACCCAAGAAGTTGCTGTTCATTATGCTGGTCTGTTTATGCATGATCATTTAATTTATGCTTCTGTATGCTTTCTATTGCTATAATGTTTTGCTATAAAACTGACCTTAAATGGTTTAATCGAGGGAATAGTTTTATTTACATGTAAATCTCTAGTGCCTTACCTTTTATCGAAGAACTTTGGCATCTGGAGATTGACAAAACAAAAATCCTACCATTCTGATGTTAATTTTTCTCTTGGACCATTATGTTTGTCACATTCAACTTCAATTTATTGGAGTATTTCTGATTCAAGGGATGTATTAGTTATATAATTCAGTAAATCTTCCTTAGTTCTTTAGTCATGCGAGGAGTATAGAGATGGTGTCGGGCATGTTTATAATAACTGCACAAGCATTCCAGCATTCACGTGCTTGACGATGGTATCGTCATTAACACACTAACACAGAATTAGAAATTTCACGTACATGCATTGTTTATTTATTATTATTATTATTTTTTTTGGGCTTTCGTACACATTTAAGTTATTTTTAGAAGTCTGACTTTTGTCTGTATAATAAGGATCTGTTTTCTTTCAAAAGGAGTATTGATAGGCATTTGTGGAAGTGGTCTGTAAGATGATGGTTTTATGTGTCTCCTTACAGATTCTTGTTTCTAGAGAATAACTTCCTTTTTAGGTTTGGTGAAACAGATGATTGGTTGAAGTATTGAGATTAATTTTATTGTAACTGTAACCTAACCTACTAAATGAATGCAGTAAGTCATTGTTGGTCGCAATTTTTTCTGGAACATGGAAGTCATTTCATAAAACTAAAATCGAGGTTGCTTCCATGCGCAGCATCAACGAAAATCTTATGGTTTCCACTGAACCCTTTTTGCCTCTTTCTTGTTCTTTCCTCCTTTTTGCCTCCTCGTCGTGTCGACTATGTTTCTGATATTAGCAGAACACCTTTATTGGTTCTACTTGAGTTGTTGACCACCATCAGTATCCTTGGCAATTATAGTTCTATTAACTAGAAGTTCATAAAATCAATTTGAACAATAAGAGAGTTCCTCTGCTACATGAAGATCTTTTAATCATTTCCTTCTAGAATACTAGGAATGAAGCAAAGGAATATAACGAAAAGGATTCTTTGCAGAGACTTACCTGGATCAGTAACTGAGAAAGTGACCTATAGTTCAAGAAGATGCAAAGTTAATTGGTAATAAATTCTTTTGATTGATAACTGTTAAATTGAGATGAGATTCAAAGAAGCTCTCTCTCTCTCTCTCTCTCTCTCTCTCTCTCTCTCTCTCTCTGTGTTTATTTTCTTCAGGCAGAGAAGTTTTCTCTGCACAAGAAGAAGCTTATCATTGTGAATTTCTTTCCTAGTTGTGGTTTGCTTTTACCTGTGAACCTGTTTTCTACTAATAGGACATTGGCAAAATTGTGAGAAACTAAACTAGTCTGTGTTGAATTATCTATATATCGAGCTTTAATCATGACCAGACCAGACCTTTTATGGATTTTAGTCTCAAAATTATAAATCATTGTGCAGTATAGATATACTTTATAAGGTTATTTCATGGTCCTTTGGTCCATAACTATGAGCACCGTCTGGCTGTTCATGGAGGGAAAATGATATGCCATATTTATCAGGTTGGTGCCTAAAAGAATTACTTTCCATTACAATTTCCTACTTATATAGCATGACTTAGAATGTAAACATAAACTATGGATATACTACTCTTCGTTTTTTGTGTCAAATGTTGCTTATGATTGTAATGCCATTGACGAAGGTTCCTCAATCTATTCAATTATCTGAAAAGTTACGGGAGTTGTTACCTGTTTCTTTTGTACCATAAGTATTAATAATATGTTGATGTGCAGTACTATCTGAATTAGTTTAATTCTTCCAACAGATATATTCTTTTCTGTTGTTGTAGTAAGGGGGGTAGACAAAGGCATGGTGTGGGTCCATATTTTGTGAAGTTTAATTGCATCTAGTAGATTCTTGTCAGATTTCACAAAATTTGTTTTGATCAATGGGCATGTCATATTCAGCATACCGTGATCTTTTGTTGTCAGACTGGCATAGCAAGTGGCAGTATCCATGAAGGTTACTGGAAACAGGGCACTCCTGCTTTGCAGGATAACTATTCTAATTCTCCACCACCGCATGTTCAAAAGCCCCTGGATGCAAATCCTACTTATGGAAGTTTTCAGAACCAACAGCAGTCTACATTTCCTCATGGTTCCAGTACACTATATTCAGCTTCTCACCTGGTGTCCCCATCATCCTTTCAAACTATATCACAACCTCTTGATTCCCGCAGGGTAAACAAACTACAGATTCCAACCAATCCCAGAATTGCTTCAAACCTAGCATTGGGTTTACCAAAACCTGACAAGGACATCACTACAGCTAGCACAGACTCAAAGCCAGCCTATGTCAGTGTTTCAATGCCAAAGCCGAATGAGAAAGAATTGTCTCATGATGCAGCTGATTCTATGCTTAAGGTTATACTGTTCTGTTCTGTTTTAGATTTTCTTTTGATAACACTGGATGATTCTGTTATTGATACTAGCTGCATAAGATGTATAATTTGAAGCTTTTGAATGACTGACCTTTTTTGTAGAAAGCTGGAAGCTCTTTGTAACTTGTATGTTTTCTGCTTTCTAATATTTTGTGAAGTATACATAACTGGCTTGTGAAAACTCAACAGAAGTCATTGCTTCGCTTCGCTTCATTTCTTTTTCAAATTTTTTTTTTCCCCACTTAAGATTTCAATATAATAAGATATAATGGAGACTGCATCTTATGATAAAACTCACACTAATAAAGTCTGCCATTTTATTTTCGTATTATTTGTGTCACTTATCACTATTGACTGGTATCAGTTTTTGGTGCCGTAGACACATAAAGCTTGAACAAGATTCTCAGCATTTTAAAGTAATCTCCACCGCCTTTGTCTCAAATTCTAAGTATTTGATTTTACTTAATATTTCCTTGACGTTTGTTTCTTCACGTGAAATTGAGAATGAATTGGAAAGCTATTTCTTGTACTTCTATCTATCCAAAGTAAAAACGAAATTACTTTGACTTCCTGAAAATTCTACTTCCAATTTTATAGTTTCTCCCCTTTCTCTGTGTGAGAGATGGTGGATTAATATGATGTAGAATTTTGAACTTATATCTTCTATATTGTATTTACTGCTTACCTCTACAATCTTTCCACTGAAGTCTTTCCTCATATGTGCTCACACACAATTTCACAACCTTGGTAATCGGCGGGGTTGGTCCATTGTGTCAAGGGCACCTTAGTACACCAAAACAATGATACAGTTAGGCAATGATATCAACAGTAGAACTACCTCAAAATCATTGTGCTCTCTGAGAAACCCAAAGCTTAATGCATTTTCATTTACAGCAAGTCTCATCACTACATGACATGCAGTTGTTCTAAACAATAACGTATTTCAATTTCGCTGCAAATTCTGTCGTCTCCTTTATATCCTTTTTTCCTGGAGGTCCTCACTGCTATCTGCATTTTACTTTGTACAATGGAAAATGTAATGTAGCTAATTAGCTATGTTCATGTGGCAAGATGAGAACAAGATAAATGAGATGCTATCAAGTGTTTCACTTCTGAATCTCGGTAACCAACACATGATAGACTCTTGGTGAAGGCGGGACTTGGAAGGCTGGTCTAGGTGCTAGGTTTCAGTTCGTAGCCTTTTGGGCTGTTGATGATCTTTCATCATTTATTGTACTACTGTTCCATTTCTAAACGACATTCTTCATTATTTGATATTTAGATGGTTTAGCAAAGAACTAGGGAAGTAATTTGACTGTTATAATTGACAGGTATTTAGGTTGCTGAGTATGATGCTCTACAAAAATTAAAACACAGATTGATGGATCTGTCAAGTTAAAAACAGCTCTGTAAGGCATAATTTAGGATCTTCAGGATTTTGTGTTTTTTCATTTGGGAGATATTAGATCGGCGTGCTTGTATTAAATGATAAGTGACAGAAAGGATTGAGAGGTTGGATCGATGGGGTTGAGCTTTGCTCAAGCAACACTGCGGTCTAGTGATTCTTGGTCAGAAATGATGCAGATCAAAGCTGTCTATTGTGGTTTGCTGGTGTTAACTTGTACTAGTATAGTTGGAGCTCCTTTAGTTTATAATCCTTGCTGATGTTTGATTCATCCCAGAAAACATTCTCATCGTCTCATAAAACATTTATGTTGGTCAATGGGTGTTGTTTTTACCCCCCTAGATCAGCATTGTTCTAGTTTTGTACTATAGTTGTATATCATATGCCTGTGAGGATAAGCATTTCCACCTCTTGTTTTAACTTGTGGTTTCAGTTATATTATTTGAGTTCATTTGTACTTTGTGAAGAGAAAAAATCATGACATGTCATGACCTGATGTGCCATCATATTTCATTAACACTTACTAGAATGGAGGATGGATTCCTGATATCATGCTGAACTCGTTATTTTTCTGGTGCAGCCTGGTGTGTTTCCTAACTCATTGCGTGGTTATGTTGAAAGGGCTTTTGCTCGTTGCAAAGATGATGTGCAAAAGGCAGCTTGCCAAGCTAAAATGAAGGAGGTATATATTCTAGTTGATGAAAGATACACTTGCGCTTAATATTTTAGTGGCAACGAAGGCATGATAAACATGGTACCTCTTTGCATTAAAATTAGTTTATATGCATATCGAAGTCTATATCTCTGTTTGCTTAAAACTGTGGATATGATATACTACTCTCTCTCATGATTAAGACGGATTACTATAGTTGACCAATCATATTTGCCTCTCTCCTGGGATGTTGATGTGTGAAATTCACATAATTGTATTGTATATATAGCTCTTGAAGAGAGCTGATGTAATGTTTTTGTATGGAATTCACTTAATTTCCTGTCTTTCATATTTTTTAGTCTTGCTCCACCCTCTCATACTAAATATCATGTAACTTTGCACAGGTTTAGGTAAGAATAAAACTTGTAGATCGTTTCACCTTTATTATGCCCCTCGCTTTATGACATAAATTTAAGTTTATTCAAGAATCTAATGTTGGCCATGTATTACCGTGGACATTACTGTTGAGATATTTCAAAAGTAAAAGAAAGAAACTCAATTAGAGATAGAGGAAAATGCTATCTTCTCCATGTTTGGCTACACACGTAAAAACTGACATAAATACATATATGTTGTATATATACACGTGTTTGTATGCATATCTATCTATATTTAGAAAATTTTACACTCTTTTAAGAGGAAAGGTAGGCACATAAAGATTGTAGCATTTGAGTTCCCATGTATCCCTCTCAATCCAACTTAATGACGCTGGAAAAGTTTGTAAACTGTATTCTATGCAAAAATTAGAGCACAATCTATATTATCTTCTTCTTTGTTTGAAAATCATAGTTATTTTTGATAAGTACCTTCAAGTAGTGGAAAGATGTGAATGTCCCATTGAAAATATCTCCATTATGATGGGGAGTTTAAGCCTATGAGACAGAGAAACAGCCACTTAAAATACTGGCTAGTTTAAGGTAAGTGGTATTCTGAAATTCTGAGAAGAGAACAACATTTTTAGCACTTAATTTACAATCTATTCAAGCCAAGTTGCAGACCCTCAAATTTTGAGAGAGAAAGAGAGAGAGAACAAGAATGACACCTCAACATTGAGAAAGTTCCACAACGAAGGCAGAAGGTAAAATGAACTAGCTTATACATTTGGATGAAGGAATCATGCGTGACACTTGGAACCATTTTTGGACCGGTTGGGTTTGTGCTTCCGGGCTTTGCTGATCTCCCTCCTTTGGGCCTCGAGCGTGACCGAAGTTCCCATCTTTGGTGGCACACAGAACAAATGAAACTATAGTAAAATTTGTTTGTGTTGTATTACACATTTCTTATCGTGAATAATAATAGATTTGTGTTTGCATAATCTATTCATAAGGACGGGGGAGTTAAATACAGATCAAGGAAGGGAGCATTTCACAGAAACAACCTTTCTTTAGGACTGGGATAGGAAGTTTCATGCTGTGGAGAATAAAAACTATTCAACAACTAAAGTATACATGACATGTCATAGAAACATGGTTGATTCAGCAAGAGGAAAAACGTAATTTTGGTTGAAGAGAAGAAATTATTTTCAGCTTAGAAGGAAAATTCTAAATTTACTTCAATAGCACTAACTTAAAATAGTGTTATCGCTTCAATAGGGAGATTGTCTAATTAAATATAGTCCATTAAGATGGGATTTGTGTTTTCTCCTTGTTTAATCATCTTAGGATGCGTTTGATTGCCAATATTTTTCATGAAAAATATCATTTTTTTCACCCAAATTCCTACTTTTATGCTGTTTGATTGATATTTTTTTCCATGGAAAACATTTTCCTACTGGTCATGATTATGCCCAAAGTTTACCATGGTGTCGTAGTACAGTTATGGGGTGTCGTATCCACAGGGAGATGGTAAACAGTTTAGGGATCTCTAAATAGGTGTCCGTTCACTCAAAATTGGCTAAAGATATCAATGTTGATTAGATCAATATCAAGATTTTAGGATAAAATTCAATAGTTCAAGATAGTGAAGCTCGAAATTCCCTCACCTGGTTTGGATCATTCAATGTCAATTGTCCAATTTATTAACACAATTAAAGGCTTTCATCTTAGCACTTTAATCGGATGATTTGACGTTTAAGATCAACGTAACTCACAATTTTACGTGTAGATCCTAATTTCCTTTCACAATTTTCGCAATCAATTATTGGAATTAGATTACAAACCAATCTTATACTTATAGCATAAAATTGTAAATAATCACACCAATTAACTTCTATGAAATTGAAATTCAATTATTAGTTTAATTCCACAATAGAAGAAACGTGATTAAGTCTATGAGAAATCTAGTAAACATTAAACCAATTTCACAAATAAGTATAAGAATGACACCCTAGATCCAAGTGATAATTAATTCAATAAATATTTCGATCATTCGATAGGAAGAACATGATTAATTCTATGAAAAATCTAAAACAAATTAAACCAAACCAATAATATCAATATAATGAAGATTCAACAAATACTTTGATCGTTTAATAGAAAGAACGTGATTAATCTTATGAAAAATCTAATATAAGTTAAATCAAAGTCATCACAATCTCATAAAGATAAAAATTTAGATCTACAAGTGTTTTGACAAAATAAATACCAAAAGAGTTGAACAATTGACATGAATTCCAAAAAATCGGTGAGTTCCTTCGTCGCTTCACATGTTTCTTAGCCTTCCAAGGAGGTATTTGCTTGAGAGAAAATTGATAGAGGAGAAGTCTAGGATGATGAATGGGCGAGTTCTCGTCTTCTAGTCGACTTTAGGGTGAGAAAAATGCGTCAAAAACTTTCCATAGTCGATTAAGCAAAAATCCGGAATTAGGGAACTTTTTCCAAAATTAAGCCTATGTGACCGCATAGGTCAAGCAGATCGCCTCCTTGAAGTCTCTGAAGGGGTCTTGCGACCACATAGCATTAAAGCTATGCGACCGCATGGTTGTAGAATTTTCCCCCGGACAGCTTTCAGTGTTTTTGTCATATCTTTCTATCCCGATATCCGATTGAGGTGATTCAAGTTGTATTATAAAGCTAACTCAAAGGGCTACAACTTTACTTCAGATTTCATCTTCCAATTCGATCGTCTACCATGTCTAAAAAGGGTCTCAATATGAGGCTAAAAATTCGAGGTGGAACTTCTTCGGTTGGGAGTTGATATGTGATAACACTTTGACTATATTTCACCATTTGGGCTTCTTTCCTCATCCAATTGATGCCGAGCACTCTCAAATCTTCATATCTTCATTTTGTCTTCTAAGTAATCTTTTGGTGTTTGCGATTTAGTCCCTAAACTTTCACTTCCCTCTAGTTTGGTCATTTTTCGCTCTTTTTTCCAATTTTCCATTGTTTTCATCCTTTTGTGACCTAAACCAAGATATAAACGTATTTAGAACAATTAGGCACTAATTAATCACGAAAATGCAAATATAAGCGGATGAAAACGGTAATAAATGTACTACTATCAGGTCACATGACCATATTTTTTTCTTGAAAATAAGGAAAATATTTTATTTAGAGAAAGTACGTTTTTATTTTCAAGATAAGTTTCTCTCTCATCCACCCACCAATAAAAAATCAACAAGTATAACATTTTGAAAATTAAATCAATCAAACACATTTAATTGACAATTTTCATGCAAATTTCATGCTTGCAATCAAACACACCCGTATATTTTCTCTTCACAATTTTAATAATCATAGATCTTGATGTAAGACTAACCATAGTGCTTTTGGTTTTTGGATTCTTTTCAAGTTTGCTGATTATATTTCATCAATCCAGTTCCTGATTTGTTCTCTATAAATGTTTTCTTGTCAGTTTTAGGTTTAATCTTCTGCAATTGTCCTTTATATTACCATGATATGATGTGTTTAATACTTACCGTTCCGACTTTATTTAGCTATTATGTCTTGAATTTAACCTTTGACTGTGATAAGATATTCATTCTGTATTCATGCACATGAATAGATTTAGTGAATCATTTGATGTTAACATTTTTTAACTTCCTTTCGCTACTTAGGTCATAACTAAGGCAACGGCTGAAGGGACGTTGTATACGAGAGATTGGGATACTGAGCCTCTTTTCCCCCTGCCCGAAGCCAATGCAGTTAACAAAGAGTATGTCTCCTCCCTGTCTAATGCATGAGCACAAGTCCACAGATGTGGGAAAACAACATACTAAATATTTAATCCCAGCAGTTGTACTACTCTTTCTTAGTTGTTCGGTAACATATAAGATGCCATGAGCTGGCAATCCTATTGAAACCCCCTTTTTTTAAATTGTATGAAATTTAGAGTGACGGGACCCTATCTATTTATTTTGTGGCTGCTCGAGTAATGATAGTATGCACTTTTTATCATAGCAATGTCGGTCATGATCTCACTGTTCACAAAGTCTGTCTGTCTGTGTTCTCCTTTTTATCAGAAAGAACATGAATCTTTTCACTAACTGTATCTTGCCTTCTTACATAATTTTGGACATTATATCTCACATTTTAACTAATCCTGAAATCTTGATTTTGTTATCCAGGGGTGGACAGTTTTTGGCTCCAATTTCTTCATCGCCAAAGAACAAGAGAAGTCCTAGTAGGCGAGCCAAAAGTAGGTGGGAGCCTATTCCAGAGGAGAAAGTGGTTGAAGAATCCACTTATCTTTCTTATGAAACTGTAAAGTATGGTGGTTGGAACAAACAGGTATTAATCTTATTTCTACCAACATGTAGTTAATGAGTTTTTAAACTGCAGATCAAATGGTCCTACATTGAGTTTGTTTCATTTTCATGTCTACGGCGGTTATTCTGACTTGCTCTTTTGCCACCATTTAATTGACTTTATTGGTACATGAAACTATTTCATAATCATTGTATCCTGAATGGTCAATGCAAGATGAGTTCTACATTCCTTATGTTTCACTTGTATGCTTGATAATTGTCATACCAACCTTTGCTGATTGTATCACTGCCTATTTGAATTTATTGGAAAACTCTGTTATTTTAAATCTATTCTATCCTGATACAAGGTTGATGGCTGTTAACCATCTTGCCTAAAAGCTTAAGCTATCGTAGAGAATCCACAACTAGATTTAATTTTTGATCAAAGGCCTAAGATGTGCACAATTTTCATAAATGGATGTTGTCGAGAGTTCAAGGTCTTATCCCAGCCCTAATACTATGTTAAACACCTCATTATAAAAAAATTAAGCTGCTTGAGAGGAGTGGCCACAGATATTTGTTTAAATCTTGTCTTCAACAATGGATTTGAATCTCGGTTTTTGGTGCCACAGTATCATGTAATCACAGATCTTGGCTTTGCCGATGGATGGCAAACCACGGCTGATGGCAAATGTTTGTAGACACGGTTGACTTGTTTGAAGAAAAGTATTTTCATGTTGGATGGATGACATTGATAAAATATAGCAATGTATAAACTACGATTTACATTGCAAAAAATCTTTAGACTTGGCAAGAATCAGCAAAAAGTCCTATGTAATTGGTTGGTGCCAATATTTTGAGTTAATATGAGTGACCAATTGTATTCGTCTGTTTTGCAGTTTTCAGCTGGAAAAACAGAGAACAAGGAGAATACTTTTAGCACAAAATTCTCTTTTCCACAGCAGAAAATCCAAAACAATAATGCCACAAGACCAGCTAAGAAGCAGCGCCTTAGTAATGGATTGAATGCAGCAGACAGTGAAACTTCTAGTGATAGTGACAAGGAACAGAGTTTAACAGAATATTATTCTGCTGCTGTAGCACTTGCAGATTCACCAGAAGAAAAGAAGAGGCGCGAGAATCGTTCGAGACGTTTTGAAAAGGGACGTGGAAGTCGATCAGATAACAATCAGTTGAAGGCCAAAAAAATGGGAGCCAGCAATTTTTATGCAAGACGGGCTAGTGCAGTAGTACTTGGGAAAAACTTTGAGGAAAAAGGGAGCAGGGCTGTTGAAGATATTGATTGGGATTCTCTCACAGTTAAAGGCACCTGCCAGGAAATTGAGAAACGCTACCTGCGTCTTACCTCTGCACCTGATCCTGCTACAGTAAAGTTCTTGTGTTTGCTTTGAAATAAGTTTATGTGCTTAAATGACAGGTAGAGGTGCATTTTTAAGAGATATATTATTTTGCAGGTGAGGCCTGAAGAAGTATTGGAAAAAGCTTTACTTATGGTTCAAAATTCTCAAAAAAATTACCTTTATAAATGTGATCAGTTAAAATCTATACGGCAAGACCTTACTGTACAACATATACGTAATGAGCTTACGGTGAAGGTATTTATCTTGTCGATGTTGATGCCAACATCTATTGCTTGTTGTCAGTGTTCAAGACTCTGTTTTTCCTCTGTTTATAGCCTCCTATTGTTAATTAAGCCTGCATACTTAACTATCATCACTCTAAATAGAAATTTGATTTCTCTCTTTTTTCTTGGTTATTAGATTCTCGAGTTTTGGTAAATATCTTTTCTTAATGCCAGATGTGATTTTTTCCTTTTTTAAGGTTTATGAAACTCATGCTCGATTAGCAATCGAAGTTGGAGACTTGCCAGAATATAATCAGGTTTTTCAACTTTGACTTTTATACTTCCATGTTGATAAGGTTTGTAGGTTTTACTTTACAGGGTGACTTATTTGTTATTTTTCTGTTTGTGTTTTGTATTAGTCTTGACTCATTGGTGTGTCAGTAATGCCACCCTCTCATGTTACATACTTCTAAGATTTCTGTACTCACATTATCAATTTCAAAAGTAGCCTGCAGAATATTGTGGTTAGTATGTGTGAGGACAATATTGATTTGGCTATTTTCTATTTTTGTTCTCTTGTTTACTAAAATATACATTGCAAAGAGCCATTGCTTTGTACTATTAGACACCAATGATATCTAATAGAGATGATGTCCATCCTGTTTCACTCCATATTCTTTGTCATCATTGAGAGATTAAAAGGGCGGGAGTATGGCTGCCTTCGCTGTTCTGAAATTACTTTGACATTTGTTTTTGCATTTATCAGAGTACGAGGGGTCTGCTCTGGTGTTTATGGTAGAGGACTGGGGTAACATTGACCTTTTCTTTCAGATTAGCATAAAATAAATTTGAGAAAGAAATTTAAAAAAGAATTTTGATGAAGTAATTTTGCTTATTATATTTTGATGCCTTTTAAATTCAAAGTTTTTGAATGGAGCGATATATCAGGAACCATACCTTTTTTTTACTAGAAACTTCTTAATGGAAGAGTCTAGTATCATTAAAATTGAATTCAGTTGGTGTATCTTTTACCTTAGCCCCTGTTTGGTTCAACGTAAATTTTTTGATTAAAATTCAAGTAAAAATCAACAATTAATTTTAATTATACATTTTATGGGACTCATGACTTTTCAACCACACGTTCCATCAATTTTTTATCAGAATTGAATAAAAATCTTATTTTTATCAAAACCAAACAGGAGTTTAATTTCTGATAATCTAAACTTATAAACAAGTAAGACAAAAGAAACTTGGAAATCCTATAAATTTGAAAGGTGAGAGGAGCATGGATCTCTCAATTTTGGTGTTGATTCACCATTAAATCGTTGTTTCTGTAAATTAGGACTGCAGCGATGCTCAAAATAGACATGGTGGCAGTTTTCTGCAGTTGTGTTTTACTGGTGCTTTGAGGATTCTGATGTCTTGGTGGTGATAGTATCGATATGGGGTTTTGAGATGTGTTGTTGTCTTGGTGGAATCCTGGTGAGAATAAGTGGCTGCCGTTTTTTAGTTGTGTGCTGATCTGGTAGTTCTCTTTCTCTCTCCCAGATGCAGTGTTCTTTCTTTTTCTCTCGGGGTGGGGGTACATTATATAGAAACTTGATACAACCTTCTTTATCCATTCCTTTTCGGTTTGGGTGAGGGAGTGTGATGCAAGAGATGAAATCCTTATGGGTATTCTAAATTATAAATTTTGCAACAGTAGAAGAAGAATTAAATCTTAGTGGCTTTGCTAGGTAGATTTTCACAAGGTGAAGGAATCCGCAAAGTAACAAATTTTCTCCATTTGTGCTGGAACTTTAATTAAGAAGAGAATGGAATGGCAAATCTAGAACATGAGTAGGAGTATGTATTTATTGCTGCATAATGCGGACAATATCCATTGAAATGAAGTACTGTTTCATCTCATATCATAGCCTGTCTGCTTCTACATGAAAGCTGTATATGTATGTGCATGTTATATATGAGTGATTTATTTCTGTGTGACATAGTGACAGTGTTATATAGTAATTTGCAGAGTTCACTTTTCAATTTGTTTCACCTTAGTAGATTTGGTCATTAGAGTGGTAATCTTCTTTTTGCAGTCTAGCATTCCCAATCCTTACCAACTAAAGACCAGTGGTGATGTAAAATTGACATAATGTCTGATTTAAGCTCGCATTGTATTATAGTGAATTGTTTTCTGATTTATGGAACAAGTTGCCTTTTATGAGTTTGTTTTGTTTATCAATTGGCTCTCTGCTCGTGCAGTGTCAATCACAACTGAGAACACTTTATTTGGAAGGAATTAAGGGATGCCATATGGAATTTGCGGCTTACAATTTACTTTGTGCACTATTGCACTCCAGTAATAACAGGGATCTCCTGTCAGCAATGTCAAGGTTTGCGAGCATATGTACAGTTGCTTTTCTTTTTTTTAAATGATTTATCACCTTAATCCTAATTCTTTCTAGAGCCAATTAATTATTCCGATGATAGCTGGAGCATTGTCAAATCCTATGTCCTCTTTCAGCCATCTCTTTCTCTCTCTCCTTGCTGTTTTTTTTTTGGTGTAATTTCCTGCTGCCACACTTGTGGGTTTCTCCTGCAATTTTTTCTCATATATTTCACCATCTCTTCTCTAATCCATGGTACAACGACAAAAACATATAAGTTCCTCCTACCCTAGTAGGATTGGACTGCCGCCATCCTATGCAGAATTGGTGAGGTTAAGAGGACGAAAAATGTTATAGAGAATAAACTTTTCTGAAATATAGTAATGCTTTCATTTCACATTAAGTTGTCTTGGTTTGTGTTGATTTGGATTCTGGGTGAGGCTTACCACATACCATTTTCCTTTCCTCCACGCTGTTAGTATCACCCCCAGATACCAGCAAACTACTTGTCTTATGTCTTGTATGAATTCATAGCCTAACAAAAGCCCGCATGATAAGCTACTTCTCATAACATAGAAGGAAAGGAAATTTATACCTCAAAAATCTAATATTGATTCTAGAGTTCAGCTTTTGCTTCACACCAAAATGTCTTCGGCCATTATCTATTGCAAAATCAACTTTCGGCACCTTCTTGCAAATAGGCTGAAATTTTTTAGGTCTCAAGCAAGGGGAAATGTGAGATTGTTTGACTTGTTTGAGATTATTCTTTCTAATCCTAATTTTATCCTAAATGAGGGCTTGGCCGGTTTTCTTTGCCAAAGGAAATTGATTTAGTTTTGATATTATTGCACATGCTCGCACCTCCGTTAATCCTAACATGGTTTAATTCTTATGCCAAACATGGTTTACAACCAAAATTAGAGTGTGCTCATCTTAATCCAAATAAGATTATCTTATTCTAATTTCAGATATCTATGATTTTTAATTTTCTTATATCAATATTCCAAAATTACTTGCACTAGGGACTTCAAAAAATTTCACCAACATGCCAGTACAAGTAGGTTGACCAGGGTCTCAAGAACCTAATTTCAATAGGATTTCGTGAATACACACAATCTCATTGCTATTCATGAACTTCATATTAATCAATATATTCCATTCACTAAAGAAATATGTCTGAGCTTTTAGTTTCTGTTTCATATTATATTAAGCCCTTGTTTGATACATATTTTTGGGGGAAAATGAATTTTTTTGATATGATGGATGATGAATATGTGGTTGAAAAAGAAGGAAAAGTTATTGATGTGATGAAAAATATTATTTTATTGAAGAATGTGTGGTTTTAAATGAGTGGAATGAGAATGAAAAAAATATATGTACCAAATAGGGGTTAAAACAATACAGTATTTACTTTTTTCCTTGACCTACTAATAATCGTGTCTTTTCCCTTGTGATGAATATCCAATATCGAAAAGAATAAATATTATGAATCTCTTAGACCTCCCAACCTTCCTTGAATTATGCATTAGACCACTCACACATCTCTAGTTAAAATCAAATTTGTAGTAAATGTCTTTATTAACTATTCTAATGCAACTTCTTTATTAAAATTACCTCGTAAATGGATTTCAGGATCTGGATATTTATATTAGTTTAAAGTAAAATTATTTTATCAAGATTTGCATGTTTGGGAAGTGATTGAATTAAAACTATCATAAGTAACTAGTTGTGGGTTTTACGAAATGTATGAATAAAAATATGTTTGACCAGAAGTGATTAAATTGTAATCACTTACCAAACATGCTTTTATTGTAGTGTCTATATTCAGAACTATAAAACAAATTGTCCAACATATT
The DNA here is from genome assembly GCA_019395295.1 of Osmanthus fragrans. NCBI lineage: Eukaryota > Viridiplantae > Streptophyta > Magnoliopsida > Lamiales > Oleaceae > Osmanthus > Osmanthus fragrans. The sequence continues at coordinate 4,620,449 of CM033346.1, forward strand.
GAGAATATTGACCACGACCTCATTTGATATCTTTTTGGAATTACTCCTTTGATTTGAGTCTATTGGTATCTCTAAATTACAGATGCATAATAGTAGCTTTGAGTAAACAAATCATAGTAATACTATTTTTAGGAAAGATGTTTTAATTGTCCTGTATGATGTATTATGTGACATAACACACTAACATGTCAAACCCCAAAATCTCATTCTACTGACCAGTGACGAAGACAAATCACTTCATCCCATTGAGGTCGACATTCTATATTCTCTAGAAGCCTTTGTAACTCAACCCCGGTAATGAACAATTTATCAAGTTACTAGAGACCCTTGAATTGTTCTTTTGTGTATGAGCCTATTGTGTATACTCATGTCATGTACAACGTAAACTTGGAGAAAAGTTTTCATTAACTATGTAATCGAAATACATGCGTAGAACATATATAGGAAATAATGAAATCAAAATCAAAGTCAAAGTCAAAGTTCAAATTGTTACATAGAGGAATTAGATTTAAGATTCCTAAAATGACTTGTCAGTTAGACATTGAAGTCTGTTGGCTAGAATAAGGTTTTGAATACATTGACCGTTGTACCCTGTGTTGCACCGACACTTAGGGTGGGAACACGTCCGATACGTATTGAATATCGACACTTCTCGGACATTCTATCTTGGTCATCATTCTTTCTTTACCAAAGATATTATATATTTTTAACTTAAAGTTATTATTAAATGAAAAATAGGTACTCATATTTGAAATATTTTAGCAAGAAAAATTAATAACTAGTATAAAACTAAACTATATTATGAGTGTGTTTGATAGGCATTATTTGGAAAAAATGCATTTTGAAATAGTGATATGATGAGAAATGTGTGGTTGAAAAAGAAGAAAAAGTTATTGATGTGATAGAAAATATTATTTTATTGAAGAATGTGTGGTTAAAAATGAGTAGAAGAATGAGAATGAGAATGAGAATTAAAATGGGAATCAAACGGGGCCTATATAAATGATGAATTTTAAGGAATTTAATAGACGTATCGTAGATTTGTTCTCTTAGTACTTTTTTGAAAAATCTCATCGGCGTGTCTGATAGGACACTATATTAGACACACGTGTCCGTGTCGGTGTATCATAGTTTGTACCAATCCATTGAAGGGACAAAATGGGAGGGGATGGATGATTATATAAAACCGGAAGGATGAGTAACTCTTAAACCATTTTTGTTTGTTTCAGATAATGATGTGTTACTATCTCATTTGCATGGAATTTGATAGCTTATATCATTGCATGATAGATCAAATTACTAGTTCTCCCGTTGCTTTAAATTTGAGCTTGGCATGCTAATGAAATAATTTCTGCCTCTGTTTGGGTGTGGCACATAATTGATGAAGTGTTTAAATTAGTTAGTGGCCAGAGGGATTTATCAGGTCGGTTTTGTTCTTTTCTTTGAGCAGATACGCTCACACATGCTAAACTTTCTCTGCTGTCAATATATTCCACAGATTATCAGCTGAGGCTAAAAAGGATGAAGCAGTAAAACACGCTCTTTCGGTTCGTGCAGCCATGACTTCTGGAAATTATGTAATGTTTTTCAGACTATACAAGACAGCACCTAATCTTAACAGCTGTCTTATGGGTGGGTATACCTACTTCATAGTTTGAACTGCCAAATTAATTTACTTGATCAATCACCATATGAACTAGTAGATGACAAATACAGTTCTGACTGCAGATCTTTATGCTGAAAAGATGCGATATGCTGCCATAAGATGCATGTCTCGTTCATACCGTCCTACAGTTCCCGTGTCATATATCTCTCAAATTCTAGGTTTTGCTAATCTCTTGCTTACAACTGAAGACAGTGATGAGAAGGATGTGGATGGAGTGGAGGACTGTGTGGAATGGTTAAAAGCTCATGGCGGATGCCTCACTTTGGATAACTCTGGAGAGATGCTTCTTGATACGAAGGTAATTTTATCCATTGTATTTTTATGCAAGTAGGGGGCAAGAAGACTCTACGGATTGATGGTTTTTACATTCAAAACTCAATTCTGAAACATGTTTGATTGCCCAAAAGAAGTACGGATTGGAATATATGCTCAAAAAAGCTCTTATAGTAGAATCAATTTTATTGTTGACTGCAGTAGTTTCCATTCGAAAATGTGTGAACTAAATTTAGTTTTACAGCCCTAAGTTTCAAGGTAACTCAACTAGTTGTATACTTTCAGATTACCATGTTTCCTTTCCTCATATCAAATAGGAGATATAGCTAGTAGTGAGACAAGTCGTCATTGAGTATGGGCTGATAGATGAAAGCAGCAGCCTTGCACAAAATTTAAAAATATGAGGGGAAAAAATGGGATATATTAGTCTTAAATCTACGACTGATCTTTCCACAAAATTTTTACTATTTTTTTAATTTATCATTTAGTTTTAATTTATTTTTGTGCTTGGTTGTGTGTTAGGGGTGGGGAAGGTGTTGAGGCCAAGTTGATCGAGCGGCAACTGGCATACCGATGTAGCTTTTGGTATCTAATGATGATTTCTAGTGTTCCACTTTCTCCACCATCTGTTTTATGGGATAATTACCTAATTTGGCCACTAAACTTTACAAAATGTAATCCCATCCCTCACTGATAACTTCAAAAGTTTTCCCGTTAGTCACTGAACTTTACAAAATATAATTCCATCAATCACTTAGTGACCCCCTGAAAACCTTACGTAAAGTTTCGCAACCAATTAGGTAATTAACCAATCTTTATGTTTTTCTAGTCTCTCCCCCCCCCCCCCCTACCCCACAATTTTATCCTCTCCAGTATTGCCAAACTTAAAAAAAACTTTAAAAAATAAATAGTCTTTTATCTCGGGAGTAACCGACAAGGTTGTCCACTAACCTCTCTAAAATCAAAGAGGCAATAGAGGACAGTTCTATGGGGCTGTTTCGATCGTCTTTCCATCAGGATACACCTGAATAAAAACTAGAAATTTATTAGATTCTTAGCTGAAGATGCGTGTGAATTTCAAAGTTGAATATATTTTGTGTCATAACATCATTATTTGAAAATGACCATCTTCACGTTGTCAGGCATATCTTGTCTCTCAGCTCACTTCTCTTGGCAGCAGGATAACTCAAGTCATGCATTATGATATAAATCTTTTCTGAAAGTGGCTTTTCCTGGTAATACCACTGTGGAGTTAAATGCACGGCACGACAATACCCACGTTTTCATGGCCAATAGTAGGACAATGGTGAGATTGAAAATTAAGGCACCATGGAGACTGTATCAATCAGTTTTTACCAGTCCAGAAATCAGATCAGTAGGGCCATTGTCTTGTGTGATTTTTTGTATGCTGAGGTTTTTTGGGGTTGGGTTTCCCTAACCTTCTGTTCTTTTTGTATTTGCATGAAGATGAGCATTTAGATGAGATCCTAAACTCTGTTACCTTCAGTTTTAGCATCACCTTGGCCTCTCAGAAAAGTACAAACATAAAACTTAAGTCCTGTACCTTGAATTCTTGATCATATCTGTTTTACTATTTGCTGATTAATAAATCAGTTTCTTGGTAATTGCTAATTTTTTTTTTTTCCCCCGTATTATTTTGAGATTTTACACTCATTTGTATGTGCAGGCTTCTGCATCGAGTCTATACATGCCAGAACCTGAAGATGCTGTGGCTCATGGAGATGCAAGTCTCGCAGTTAATGACTTTTTGACTCGGAGTTTAGCTTAAGAAAATTAATTCAACAATGTCTACAGTACGAACATTGTGAAAATCCTTGCTTCCAAGGATGCGATGTATGCTAAAGGTTGGAAATGCCAGTTCCAAGTGTCGACTTGGACTGAGTTAATGGCTGGAATGTGGAGGTTATAAATAACTGCAATCGTATGGGTTGATAACTTTTAAGAATCATCTATATATAAATAGATAGAGTTTGGAGTTCATTTAACCATGTCAGGATAGTGCTACTGATAAGTGTAACATTATCTATTTGCATTGAAGAAAGTATCATTCTTTTTTTTTTTTTAGTGGAAAATACATTTTTAAATAGTTTTGAAAGGATAACAATAGGAAGAAACTTATAAACTGGTTGTGTTCGAGTTTTTTGGCCTGAATTTTATCGGTTAACCTTGTTGAATGATGGCTAATATAATCAATTTTGGTTGCAAATGATAAATTAAATCACGAGAACATTCAATGAGATCAGCAAAATGTATCGGTATATCCATATTTCTTATTAGATTTAATAGTGATTGTTATTGTGTTATAATTTTTATTACTTCTCTCAAACGAATAAAAAATCACAAATCTAATCAATTATTGACTATGTAATTGAAAATGATTAATATTAGGAATTTGTTAAACTCAATTTAAACCTATATAGTTTTGATATGCCATAAAAATGGAAATTTTTTCTTGAAAATTTTAAAAATATTTTTTTACGTGTGCTTCAATAAGTTGAATAATCTTGTCAACTAATGAATATGCATTGAAATTGTATATGTTTTATGAACTGTCATTAGGTAATGTAGGGTGTGTTCGGTAGAAATTAAAATCGAATTAAAATTAAAAAATTAGCCGTTATTATTTACTTTTATTAGACGAGTGAGATCCAATAACGATCATATTTTCAATTTTAATTGGATTTTAATCTCTACCAAATGGGGCCGTAATTTCTAGTGATGGCAAAAAAAAACTCGTCCCCCCCCCCCCGGGTGGGGTCTGAGGGAGATTTTAAACTAGAATTTTAATAAATTGTTAGTTTTAAAATATTGTTGAATATGTTTACAATTTTATGTCACGTTTCTAATTCATCAATTATATTGTACAATTGTCAATTTTAAATTTTACTTAACTAACAATTGTTTTATATAATTTATAAATTCGGTCATTCAATCATTTTATTATAATTAAATTATATAATCAAAACTATTTTATAATATCTTGATCGAAAAAAATTTAAAATATATGTAATGACATTTAGATTTTTGGGGTAAGAATCGAACTTTGAATAATAGCATAACTCGAAATTTTGAATTTGTATTTTATTCTCTGATAATAGCATAACTCGAAAATTTGAAAATGTAAAAATAAAAAATAAACGGGGCAAACTCGTGCCCCACGCCTCGCCCTGCTTTAAAGTTTTAACGACGGGGCGTGGGGCAGGGGTTGGGATGAGGCATCCGCTTCGAACCTACTTCATTGTCATCCCTAATAATTTTGGCTAATTTTATACTTAACAATGTGAGATTGTATCATTTTGAGCACAATCGTCGCGAATATCAATGTATTTTTGGGTTGGTTAGTTTGATAGAACACGTTGAACGAACTTGGGTTATTAAAGCCAATTTAAACTGAAATCACAATCACTTTGCCTATCGAAAGGATAGTTTGAGGGCTATGGATCTGTTTATTAAATAGGTCTTGATTCCTTGCTTTGTGAAAATTTGTTTTGAATGTTTTTGACAAATAGGTAGAATTTAGGGGGTGTATTTAATTGAGACTTTTGAAAATTTTGGTGGACTTATTTTTAAGTAATGACTTTTGTGAATTTTATGAATTTTTCACAGATTTGCATAGAATTGGTAAAAAATTTTCGTAAATTTCTATAAACTTTCATAATTTTTAGAACTTTTTAAAAATCAAAAAATTTCTAAAAGTCTCACTCGAATACATCGTGCTATCAAAAAGTTTACATTCAATCCACTAACTTTTTTAAATCCAAAAAGTCATTACCCCCCCCCCCCCCCCCCAAGAAGAAAAATCTTATTTTATTTTATCTTATCCTATATTAAAGAAGGATAGCTGCAGACAGTGTTCCCGCCCATTTGATGGGCTTTTTCAATTTTCAATTTTAATTTTTAAGGCTCATTTTTAGTTTTCAATTTTGAAGATCAATTCTAAGATTGTTAAAAACGAGTTTGGTTAGTCATTTTGAAAAATTATTTCTCAAACTTGAAAACTAGAAAACACGTTTGATTTGGAATTTAAAAATATTGTTTTATGACATTTTATTATATGAATTTCATTATTATGTAAAAAGTAAAAACTGAACAATTTTATATTAATAAATTATATAGTAATATATACATTTCAAAGTTGATGAATTTTAAAATATTTTTTCTAGCTACAAAAATAAAATAAAAATAAATAATATTTTTAGTTCAAAAAACATATTTATATGTATTCATTTAAATATATACTTTTTAAAATTTTTTATAAAAATAATCATTAAGAGTTTGAACTATATTTAATTTTTATATAATTTCTTTCCTAGAAATTTTTATAATTTGAATTTTTTCAAAATCTTATATTATATTAAAGGAGGATAGCTGCAAACAGTGTTCCTGCCCATTTAATTGGCTTTTTCAATTTTCATTTTTTATTCTTAAGGCTCATTTATAGTTTTCAATTTTGAAGATCAATTCTAAGATTGTTAAAAACGAGTTTGGTTAGTCATTTCGAAAAATTATTTCTCAAACCTGAAAACTAGAAAACACGTTTGATTTGAAATTTAAAAATATTTTTTTATGACATTTTATTATATGAATTTCATTATTATGTAAAAAGTAAAAACTGAACAATTTTATATTAATAAATTATATAGTAATATATACATTTCAAAGTTGATGAATTTTAAAATATTTTTTCTAGCTACAAAAGTAAAATAAAAATAAATAATAATTTTAGTTCAAAAAATATATTTATATGTGTTCATTTAAATATATATATTTTTTAAATTTTTTTATAAAAATAATCATTGAGAGTTTGAACTATATTTAATTTTTATATAATTTCTTTCCTAGAAATTTGAATTTTTTCAAAATATTCACGGAGAACTCTCCGTGAGACACTCTCATGGTCAGAGTGTCACTCTCATTACTGTTCCATGAGAGTGACATGAGAATGACATTCTCTCCATATCACATAGAGAACTCTTCGTGATATGGAGAGTTCTGTTTTTTTTTTTTAAATTTAACGTGCCATTTGTGTGTGTTTTTTTAATTATTATTAGTTTTTCATATTTTGATCAAATTTCAAAAATGAACTTAAAAGTTAAATTATGAGGACTAAAAAATACTAGATGAAAATGGAATGAAATGACTTAGTTGCAATAACTGAAAACAAAAAGATAAAAAAAAAAAAAAAAAAAAAAAAGTTCTCTCCATGGTGGAGAGTTTTCTCCAAACCACGGAGACTAAAAACTCTCCATGATATGGAACTATCCGTGATATGAAGAGTTCTAAATATATATATATATTTTTTAACATGCAATTTGTGCGTGTTTTTTAATTAGTATTAGCTTTTTATACTTTGACTATCCAATGAAATTTTTTACATATTAAATCTGTCAATTTACTTTTATGCCCTTAACATTATGGTTGTAAATTTCACGTAAAATTGTTCAAATGGTTGAGGGTGCTTGTGTAAATTTTCAATTACAAAGTGAGGGTAAAATAGTCCTATAAGCCTCAACGCATTATCAATGTTAAATAATTTTGACAAATGTAAAAACGTTGGATTTGAAATTTAAAAATATTGTTTTATGACATTTTATTATATGAATTTGATTATTATGTAAAAAGAAAAAACTGAACAATTTTATATTAATAAATTATATAGAAATATATACATTTTAAAGTTGATGAATTTTAAAATATTTTTTCTAGCTATAAAAGTAAAATAAAAATAAATAATATTTTTAGTTCAAAAAACATATTTATATGTGTTCATTTAAATATATATATTTTAAATTTTTTATAAAAATAATCATTAAGAGTTTGAACTATATTTAATTTTTATATAATTTCCTTCCTAGAAATTTTTTAATTTGAATTTTTCAAAATATTATTTTTATTTCTTAAAATTTTATTTATTTTTTCAAAATTTGTAACAACTCTCCATGTCCGTGTCACTCTCTCCATGAGAGTGATATGGAGAGTTTATTATTATTATTATTTTTTTTTTACATGCCATTTGTGTGTGGTTTTTTTTAATTATTATTAGTTTTTCATATTTTGATCAAATTTTAAAAATGGACTTAAAAGTTAAATTATGAGGACTGAAAATTACTAGATGAAAATGAAAGAAAAGGACTTAGGTGCAATAATTGAAAACAAAAAGAAAAAAAAAAAATTCTCTCCATGGTGAGAGTTCTCTCCAAACCACGGAGACTAAGAACTCTTCATGATATGAAGAGTTTTAAATTTTATTTTATTTTTTTTAACACGTCTTTTGTGTTTTATTATTATTATTATTATTAACTTTTCATATTTTGACCAAATTTTAAAAATTGACTTAATAAATAATTATGTAAAATATTTAAGTATTTCGATCACATCTTTGACTACGATTATTAAAATTGCGCTCATGACCCAAGGATATAAGCTCCTTTCGGTGTGTACGTCGTGGCCACCAACTTGCACTGGTGCGAGTCGTTTTGGAGTCCAAAATTCGCTATTTTTCCTTTAATTTAATTTAAGTTTTTTTTTTCTTTTTCAATATGGAAAAACATATCGTCATATTGGATTTTTCTTTCAAAAATTTATTCATACGAATATTCACCCATAAATAGTGCAGATCCAGTTTGTGAACAGTATAGAAACTTGTACAGTGATATTAGAAAGAAATTATTAACTATAAACAGTGCCACTCAAGTGTAAAATTATCCATTTGCTAATAAATTAATTTTATAAAGTATTTTACATCTAATTAAATTGAAAAATCAATTAACATATATTTCTCATATTAGAATTGTTTATTACTTAATATAAATTGAACAATGCTATGAGTACATAATACATTACACAATCTTTTATACCTCTCTCACATGATTAGAGCCTGCATAAAAATTAAATATTTGTGAACCCCTCTCCATGTGAGAGGGGTGTGAAGTATTATGTACACTCAAAAGTGTATAAATAGACATTTTCATACAAATTTGTGCATCTAGTGTTAAACAACGGGGAGGGATTTTGTGTACATCAATGGTACACAGTTTTGTACACATTTCTCTCATATGAGAGGAAATTCGCGAATATTTTAATCATCATGAGTCCATTCTCATATGAGAGGAGTGTGTACAATGATATGCACCATTGATATACAAGAAATTTTTTTTCAAAACAACGTGACCACACTCTCCCTTAGACGAGTGCGTGGTCTGCGAAAATAAGATAATATATATTTTTTTTTCAATGTGTGTGGCTATGATCGTCCAACCGATGAAGCAAGCGAATAGTATAGCATGGCTACCCCTGAGAAACACCAAAGAAATTCCCAGCGATTGAATGCCAAATTCTCTTTGGAAAAGCCTTTTATATGCTCATTACTGTCGCACAATAGATTCTTGTTTGACCGTATTTCAAAATCTGAAGGAAGAATTATTAGCAGTAGTAATTGAAGAAGTGAAGAAATGTCGTGGCTGCGATCGGCGGTGAACAAGGCGGTGGAGGTGGGGAATAAGAACAACCTCACACGCACCGTCAAGAACTACGCTGACTCAGTCGTCCAACAAGCCGGTCAAGCCGTTGCTGAGGGCGCTAAACTCTTCCAAGATCGCATCGTGAGTTCTTTATAATCTGTTACCAAATCCGTTCCGAATATCATATTCTACTTTTCAAATTGGAAAAAATCTATAGGAGATGAAAGGTAAATTAATTGATTGCGAGTGATTGAATTCTGTGTCTTGGGATAAAAGGGAAATGTGCAATCTTGGGTTTAAAGTGATCTGGATGCTTACAAAATTGGCATTTGATATTCCTAATGGTTGCGGCATTGAAAATTTCACATACTAGTGTATTCTTTTTTGCTTACTAATACTATTCATAGCACTAAATGATAATATTAAAGCAATAATTTTATTATCTTGGAAGTAGATTGCACAAAGTGTAAAGAGCATGATATCCACCACAAGAGGAAAATCATATTTAGTGGTGGCATAATCTTGCTTTAAATATGCATTAGATTGAAAATTAAGTTCCTTTATGTTTGCACATGTTTTAGCCCTTATTTATTAGATAGTTTTGTTTCATTTTCGAATCCCACTTGCTAATGTTAGGGTGGTCGGAATTTCAAAAGCTTTAAGCAGACTGTAAAAAGGTTGGAAGAAGCTTCTGTTTCTTGCAGGGGACCTGAGCGAGTTGAGTTGATGAGAAGGTGGTTAGCTGCACTTAAAGAAGTTGAAAAACTATCTCAGATTTCCTCTGATGACAAAGACAAGAACAATGAGCAGCATCAACTCCCCGAAGAACAAAAGAGTCCAAGAAAACAATATATGGTTAGTTCAACAATTCCAGAGCTGTGCTTTCTGTGTCCTTTTGCTGGTTATGGTAAAAAGATTAATCTTCTTTTTGAGTTTTCTACTTCTGAGCTTGTATACCATAGTCATTAGATATGCATGTCATGGTTACCATTGCTAGGTATAGGGCTTGAATCCCACATTGAAAGTATGGGTTTTCGATGTGTGGTTTATATAGAATTAGGCTTTCCAATTTCAACATCTAGCTTTTGAGGTGTGTGACTCTCCCAAAATCTATATCAATGGTATCAGAGCAGGAACAATGTCTATTGGTTGCAATCGAATGGGGCGAATGGTGATGCCATTATAGCAGTACTCATTCGGGACTCGTCATGGGCTATTGCAAAGCCAGTGTGACGTGGCCATTGGGATCGCAGATCATGGTGGATTGTCATGGTTTTCATCGCAAGGTATGTGATTTGTGAATTTCACATCGAAAGTATGGCTTTCGACGTGTGGATTATATAGAATTGAGCTCTCCAACTTTAACAACTAACTTTTGAGTTAAGACTCTCCCAAGATTTATATCAATGCAGTACACACCAAGGTGCCAAGGCCTCTAGGGTATGACTGCGTAAACTAGATTGTTGCTGTATTAGAGCGAAGTGCATAATATTCTAAATAAAATTTCCCCACAATTGCACAAAATATTCAGAAAGTTTAGAAATGAAGCAATTTTTTGTTATTTCTAGGCCAACATCAAGTTATTTTACCTGATCGCAAAATTAGGCTGACATAAGTTCAAATTCATCATTTTTTTTTTCCAATTTCAGCTCCCAGAATAACTGAACCCCATAACAAACTGAAACAATGTCAGTTATTTAGAAGAAGCTGGCAAAACGGCTAACCAAAACAGACCTTGTATTCTCTAAATGCCCAACATTCTAGATCATGGATTATGTGAATAGCAAGTTTGTAGATGATTGTGGATTGGTAGATCAGGAAAATGCCTTTGAGATGGGTGAACTAGGAGGCTTTGTATCGTTTTGTAGTCTTGTTAAGAAGGTTGATGAATAGAAATTATTGAGATCTTTGTCAATTACCGTTATTCTCCTGGGAATTGGAATAGACAAAATGGAACTTATTACCATGTGAAATTCGCAATGTGGTGATAAGAGCTAAAAAAGTTTGCGTTCCAGTTCTCGTTGAATTGGGATTTACAACTGCACTTAAACATTGGAAATCGCCAAAGGTTTGCCTCACTAAATGAGGAGATTCGGCATGCTTTTAACGGCTATGTACTCCACTGCAAATCTGTTTTCAGTTCTGATATTCAGGAACGTCTGGTTTGAGGTAAAGAAAGCTAGCTATTTGTGTCTGTGGATGGTCTTCTCACGCCAGGATTGAGGGTGATGTGGCCTGAAATTATTTGGTCTTCGATTTATTTCACTCTTCGCTTCAAAAACTTAATTTAAGAATCATATTAGCCACATGTTATTTTTTCCTGCATTCATGCCATTTCTGTAGTTTTTGAATCACTGAGTTGGCATTTATCATTTCTTTAGTCTTGCAGTCATCCCTACTGAAATTGAAGTTTTCATTAATTATTTCCAAAGTTGAATTTTTGTGGTATGTTCGTTTTGTGGAGAGCCAGAATTTTGAACCACCATTTTATTGTAGAAAAAAAAAAGGACAAAAACTGTGCCTTTTTGCAGTTATTTTGAGTTACCTTTGAGGAACTTGCACTGATATGAATTGAGGATTATTAATGTTTTGTGATATATAATTAGTTGTTTGTAAGAAGTAGGGAAGTTTGTCCTGCATGGGTTATTATTTTGCGATGGTGGGCCTGCTAATATATGCATTGCAATGGTTTTTGTTGGTGTATCACATATCTCATGACTCAATCAGAACTCCCTTATTGTGATGATAAAGTGCTGCTTCCATAAATATGATGTGTATTCACTTAGGAGCTTTTTGTTTCATTAGATTTAAAGTTTTGTTTACTTTGGACTAGGGAAATTAATCATGCAAATGTTTAGTTTTATGTGCAAGAATTCACTGTTTGTTTGCTGATTCCAGCTTTACGATATATGTGTAAATTTTTTGACAAATATATTGTTGTCATCAATCAAGACGGTTCACCTAACCTACTGTTTTAATTGATAGGTGCTGTATTATGATTCTGATATCGGCGGTGAACCCATGACTTTTACTGATGTCTTTCTATACAGTCAGGCTTTGGAGGGCATAACCATATGCATGGTATGCAAATTTAGTTATAATTATTTCTAACAACAATATTTTAGCATACATGCTTTCCATGCATAATCATTGATGCTGGTGTTTCATTTGTAGTCTTAAGACATTTTTATGAATTCGTTGCAGCGTCAACATCTTGCTTGGATAGTGAAGTTTAACTTTGACACAGATCACAGTTACTTGGATTTACTTTAGGGAAATTTACGAAATATCTAAATGTATTTACAGTTTGCATACCATATTTTGTAAAATTACATTTTGCATACATGATTTTACTTATTGGTAACAATTTTTTTTCTTAGGGAAAATAGAAATCTTTACAAATTTGTTACCCCTAATTGAAAATAATAAATCACACCCTATATTTTACATTACTTAACACTTGACATACCATTTATTATTCTTCAAAATTATAACTTCTATTGGTCTTTCATCGAAAAGTTGACTTTTCTCTCTTACATCTATCTTTCTCATAAATTAATTTTCTATTGATTCCAGTGTTTACAATAAATTATTAACTTGACATTGTTTAATTTCATTTATCACACAAAACTGTATATAAGAATTATTATATTTATCTTCTTTTCCTAAAGTTTCTCGGAAAAAAGAAAAAAGAGCATAAAAAACAAAAATAAAAAACAATGTATAAATTCTTGAAAATTATTGCAAAATGGTATAATGTTGTAAGCTGAACTTAAAATAAATAAGAAATTCATTTTAAGATGCAAAATAATAATTAATATCACATATTCTTTTACCTAATTTTTGTAAACATTTTTTGAAAATAGCTTATTTGTTAAATGATGAAAGCTAATAATTTCCATTTGTCTAATGTTGGAAAAAATTTAAATAAAGTTTTTGCTATTTTTTCTTCATGTTATTAATTTGTCAACTTTTATTTTTTAAAGATGTAGTTTAAAGAAAATGGAGATGAATTTTTTTGTAAATTTCACAATAAAGACCATTTTTTAATGATATTTTTTTTTTTTTTTAGTGAAATATCACTAGCTTCTAATAATTAAGTTTGAATGAATAATAAAATAATTAAACAAACGGTATTAAAGTGTTATATAAATTAATATATAGGGTGTGATTTGTTATTTAACTAAGGGAACTTTGGTCAGTTTATCTATTTATTGAAAATGGAAAGTTTGTAAATATTTCTATTCTTTCGTGCAATTTTTGTTTTGTTACCGATTTGTGAAAAACAGTAAGCCAAATGTAAATTTACAAAATATGGTATGCGAATTGTAAATACACTGTAAATGCAGGGTGTTTTTGTCAATTTCCCTTTACTTTATTATATATTTACTATATTTGACATATATCTGTTCTGGAGATGGTCAAGACTTTACAATATCTTTCACAGCCATATGCTCTAATCAACAACGCTGGATCAGAATGAGATTGTTACTGAGATATTTTGGATCTGGAGGTTAACTCTTTCCTTCTGTTCAGATTCTTGAAGCACCAAACGAAGATGAAGTTGCTTTGCTCCTTGAATTGTTTGGGTAAGCTGTCTACCTTATCTTAATGACGCATTGTGTTACAGCTTTGCGAGATTCTGTTTCAGACTGGTGCATGGTTGAAATATTACCCTTCTCGATCTTTCTACTATTATTATGCAGTATGTGTCTCATGGGAGGGAAAGAAGTGTACAATGCAATAGTTAGCAGTATACAGGATCTTGCTACTGCTTTTTCAAGATATGAAGATGAAGTATTGGTGAGTATTCAAACATTTTTTTGTATTGTGTAACAAACTAATGCTCAATACGGAAACCCTATTGCCCTTCTTTGGGTTCTGCTGGTAATTTATGATGTGAAATCAGTGCCATGAAGTTGTTAGCACTGCATATTCGCATGCTCTCAAAGAAGATCAGGAGAAAGGGTGGGGGAAGGGGGGTGGTGGTGTGTGTTCTGTGTCCATGTTTGATTCATATAACTTTGACATGAAAGGTCGAGCTATGAATGCTGCAGTTAGTGATACTGATGACCGAGAAAGTGAGAAACACACATAATTTAAAACCTTAGTGGGTCTTACAGCTTTGGGTAGATCTAGCGATGTCAAACTTATTTTAATGCAATCCACTGGTTAAATGTTAATACACATGGGTGGGGTGCATTTCAAAAGGTGTTCTATTTTAGCATTTTCTATGCCTTGGAGTTGCCTTTATTATCATTTCAAATCTTAGGCTAGGTTAAGTAGCTGACAAATGAAGTATCCATGAGCAGGTGAAGCGTGAGGAATTGCTTCACTTTGCTGAAGGAGCCATCACAGGGTTGAAAGTCAATGCTGATATTTGGAGGTATTCATAAATATTAAGTTTCCTTCCACTTCTCGTGTATCCTTGACCTATGTGACAGATTTGGTATGATTTTAAGTTAGGGCCACTATCATGTTGTGGATCCCTAAATTCATCGAAATACAAGCTATATTACAAGAGAATTACTTATTTTCCTCAAGTGCCAGCAATGTTATATATATATTTTGTTCATGAAGGATTTGTCTAATGTTTATCATTATGAGGTCATTTGAAGTACAACCTTGCCAATTCTTGTCAGAAATATGCTGCATTCATGACATTGATTCTTTTGAAACATTTAACTTTTTGATATCCAAGATGACTTTCTCCTATGAATGCTGCAAATGATGTGTGTATTATATTTTCTCATGGGGTTTAGGAAGGTATTTTGTGACTTCAAATTCAAAAATAAAATACCATTTTACTCTTTTAATTGAAGGGGTAATATGTTGATAGAATTTTATTATTTATTTGTTTATTATTATTATTATTTTTTTAAGTAGGTCATATACCTCCTACGACTTTTGTTTTATTTTGTCTGCAAATCTCCTTAAATATTATAAGTTAGAATATTTATTGCTTGCTCTTGGAATTAATGATTCTTGTGGTGAGATAAATGTCTATCTGTGTGTTGAGAACTACTGCTGCTCGATCTTCTCTGCGATTTACCTGACCAACAAATTCAAGGGTGTGTTCTAAATAGTAGAAAATCACTCTCCCCATGAAAACCAAGTGATAGGTCCATAAGTTTTGCACTTGTCAGACAAAAAGGGTAGTGCTTCTGCTTACCCAAGTCAGGTTTCTTACCTTTTATTTTGATATATGTTCCCTGCACAGAATTGATGCTGAGATCTCCAAACTGAAGAAAAAACTTGATGAACTGAAATCATCAAATAATCATGCTGGGGATGGTCATGAAACTAACATTCAAGATAATGCTATTCCGACATTGGAGGTAAACCTGGCTTTTTCCAACCATTTTTCTTTAATTATTTTTTTTTTTTTTGTGGTTTTTCTTAGTCAAGAGTTTATGATGTCTGCAGTACATCATTACTTGCATTATATAGGTGTATGACGCTGCTCATTGTCTTATTGATAAGCACTTATTCCATTGCTTCTATTTTGGGTTTCTCCCTTGAATTATACTGATCTTACATTGTGCTGTTTCTGTTTTGTTCCTGAAAAAAATAAAAAAAAAAGAGAGAAATGGTATGATTTGTATATCTGTAACCCATCTTCTTTCTGAGAAATTGGGGAAGATGGTCTTCATACCATTTGGTCCACAATCACTGATTTGCCCTCTAATCACAATTTTAGCATATAATTCCTCATATCACAGGAACTCATTTTCTTTTTCTTCAAAACTATTGACCAGCATAGAGCTTTAAGATATTGTGTCCTGCTCGTTTCTGAACTGAGTATGAGCTCTGGATATAAATGTGGAATCTTAATCCACTTACCAAATGACTGAACCAAGTCTTGGTGTACTTGCTAGTTCTTGTTTAAAACAATCTGCATTGGATAACTTTTCCTACACATCAAGGAAACCTCTGCATGTTGAAGAGATGTCGCATAATTTAGAATGAAAGGATTTGGAATAGAAAATAATGTCATGAAGGAAAAGTTGGCTTTATTTGGCCCCTGTTTGGCCCCCATTTTTTAAAACTCATTTTTCCTCAAAACTCATTTTCAACGACACATTTCATGGTCCTACAACTTTTATCAACTTTTCAACAATACATTTTATCAATTTTTATCAAAATCTGATATTTAGCTAATCCAAACAGGGGCTTAATGTCCAACATAGGGACCTCTTAGCCTAAGCCGATTATGATTATTATGGAATCGTTGAAATTTCTTTCTATTTTGAAGCAATTCGAGCAGTCAGTTTCTCCTAGCATGAGGGATGACTGTTGACAAATGCAAAGCTATGTTCACCAACTAGAACGATGCCTGACCCTAATAAGCAAGGGGAATCCTGATGAATTGGATTCTTCACATGATATTAAGTCATTTTTAAAAACCATGGGCACAGTTTTGACACTTAAAGTCTGGCCTTTGGACAATTTTGTTCTTGGTTTCAGGCTTTGTTTAATTGGTTGTGCAGTGGCACATATTTAATGCTAAGTTATAGTTAAAGAAAACTTCATCACAAGGCTATGCCAAAGTTTTAGTAATCTTTTAAATAGTTTATCCTAATGAATTAGATGTTCTTGATCAATCAACTGCAACATATTCTATGGAATTATTAGGACTTGAAGTGCATAGTCTAATCATTTATTTTTCCATTAGGCTCTCAAAGAAGCACTTGCACATGTCCGAGTTTGTTCCAAATTAGAAGGGTTTCTACTGAAGAAGAAAGCTATTAAATATGGGGACACAGCTGAAATTCATGACCAAAAGGTATATCTCCCTTTTCTTGTCTTGTCTTAGTCAGCAGTTTTGTCCCTGTTCTAATGGCACTAAAACTCTAACGTGCTTAGTTAGACTCTTATTGGAGCGTCATGCAGTTTCATGTACCATCAGAGATGTATTATGACTGCGTTCTTGTGATACAGTTTGTGTATTAATGGTGTTGGAGTACAGCATTATACCTTTGATGACAGGATTCTGTCAATCACACTCCCTTTACTTTCTGTACTTTATTTTATTTTTTATAAGGGTTTTTAAATTTTTTTTGCATCCGTTAGCAAATTAATGTTCTATATTTGCAGCTTCACCTTGTTGTTACTTTGATATAACCTCTAACTTCCTGCATGGAGAACAATTAGTAGGGGATCTTTTCTTAGAATTTGCACTTCATTCTTAATAGCTTTGAGCTCTTTATTTCTAAATTTTTCTTTTTAATGTAAACAGGTTGATAAGTTGAAAGTCTTGTCAGAATCTCTTTTGAGCTCCTCCTCAAAAACTGAGAAACGCATCTCAGATAACAGGTATTAAACTGCATATGAAAAAGATGTGTAATTCAAACTCATTTCATTAATTTTAGTCCAATTATAAAATGTTTTTAATGATTTGATCTCTATCTTTATCTACATGCATTCACTTTCTTAAGAACTTTCAATCTCCTATATTCATTCACTTTCTTTGGAAGGCATCTATCACTTGAAGTTTTATGTCACTTCAACCTTCGTTGCCTGTTCATTGACCGTGGTGCTTATTGAGAATGGTGATACTTATTTTGTATTTTATCTATCTATTTCCATACTTTTGTAGAGTTCAGAAAGAAGAGGCATTAAAGTTTCGTGTGAACAAAGCAAGCGAACTTAGTGTAACAGAAAAGGTATTTTATTTTTTGGCTTGGTAGGCAGATATGTTCAAAGGATTAAAACAAAGAACATGTCTTTGATTTTAGAATATCAGATACACAAATATATATAGACCATTTTTCTGTGTGATTATGAGTGTGCTGATTTACAGTAGAATTGGACGTCTTTCATTTACCTCCTATTTCACTGATATGGAAGGGAAAAAAATGATGCATTCAGACTCCGGGGTGTAATCAACCTGATTCATTGGACATGTCTGACATATAGGATACAAACTATCATGATATTATCATATGAATTAATTATATCTGAAGTCTTTGTTTTATTTGATTATGTGTGCCATATGCTATGTTATGCATTTTGTACAACGTAAATATACCGCAAGTGTACGATGTCAAATTTTGCAATATAAAGATTAAGTACTTATGTCGAACCCGCGGAGATTGATATTTAATTGCTACCGAGTATTATAATTGTGTAGCTCTTATTTTATATAGATGAATGAAATTTGGAATCAATGATTTTTAATAAGTTAATGTGATGAATGTGGTGACAAATTCAACAATTAAATACAAGTTAGAAGAATAATCAAGATGAGAAAGCCTAGAGTTATGATTTCACCTAGCTATTAAATATGATTCTTAATTACATAATTATTTCTAATCAAATTTTCAAAATTTATAAGTAAGAACCCTAATGTAATTTTACTCCCTTTCTCGGGTGCCTAGTAAAAACTATTCCTATAATTCAATTCCAATATCTCTATTCCGAATTCAAATCTAGAAATTATCAAGTTCGTGATTCTTAAGTGGAACATGCTTCAAAGGAATTATACTTTCGCTGGAAACCTATAATTTTCTAGTTTGTGTTATTCTAATATCACTCTTAAATTTCTCTCTCTCGAGTGCCCAAGATTGACTAGTATCAAATCATTTAAGTAGTGGCCAATTAATTGAAAGCATTAAACAAATTACACAAATAAACGGAAGTAGAAATTCTCTTAGAAATAACTAAAATAAATCAAATCATATTCTCACGTTATTTTACAAATCATGATTAATTAATAATATAAAGAAGAAGAATAAAAACTCTTTTGAAGCTGGAATTAATCCCCCTTCTTGATGTTCTTCTGGATCTCTTGATTGATTTTCTCCTTCTTGCCCGATTGAATTGTCCTTGAAAAGTGGCATCTAGATTGGTAAGTTCTTGGAAAAGTTGGATTGAAATTGAGCTTTTAAAAGATGAATTAAACTTGGAAAACCCTAAGTGTACACGGCACGATGCCTAGGCACTGTGATTGGGTGCTGCAAATTTGATCAAACTGGTGCTTGGGCGCTTGGATGTGGTGCCTAGGCGTTGACTTTCAGGAAAAAAATCAACAAAGTAGCTCCTAGGTGCTAAGGGATAGCGTCTGACGCTCGTGTTAGCTTCGGTTGCACTGCACAACATTCAACATTTTTATCATAATTTTTTCTCTCGATATCCGATTGAGCCAATTCAAAGTGGATTGGAAAGACAACTCAAAGGCTACAATTTTACTTTAGATAGATTTTTCCAATTCGAACTTTTAAAAATGGGTTTCAATCTCTGGTTAAAAATCTAGAACATACTTGTGCGGTGGAAAATTGATTTGTGAAAATATTTTAATCATATTTCACTCATTTTTTACTTCAAATTGCATCCCATTGACTCCTAACACTCTTCAACTATCATTTTGTCGTCTGAATCAACCATTGAAAAGTTGTAATTGAGTCTTCAAACTTTGAATTTCACCATTTTTCGTCGTTATTGTCTTCTTTCTTTCGATTTACCAAGTTTCATCAAATTAACCTCAACTTTCCCTTGATTCATGCCAAAATCACTATTTTCTTTGAGTTTCGCATCATTCACATCAATTTACCTAATCTATAAGACCACGAAAACACAAATCAAAACGTTCTAAAACTCTAAGAATAAAATGAAATATCAATATTAAGTAGCATTAATATGATGAGTGAAACACACTCATCATGCTGTAGGCTTAGAAATTCTCGCACAAGTTACCTAACTTGCTGATGTTAAAAGGAAAACGAAAACGCAGTTTTCTGGCTTTTGTCTTATGCATAAAGAACAAACAACTATGAATGAAAGAATGAATTAAAGAGAGCATCCTGCCATTTGCAAGCAATGGTCTATTGCCATATCGCCTAATGTGTTTTAAAATGTACAGAAAAAGTTGGCCTTTAGAGTGGTAAAAGAATTGAGAAGGAAAGAAATAAAATTGACTTTCGGTAAGAAAGTATTGACACAATATGTAATTATGTATTACCATATTTTTGTTCATGGAATATGTTGTACTACTTCCTGTCTGTATTCAGGTTTTTTAATCATATCACATTTCTTTTAAAGCATGTCTTATAATTATTCTTGGCAACAATACGACTTCGGAATTTTAATTCATTTTTTTTTTTTAAAACTTCCTCGCATGTTTGTGTTTACCTTATTATTTTCGAGATCAAGATAGAGTGTAATTATTAGTTTTTGAAGCATGAGGTGGTTCTGGTATTTGGTTTTTAATATGCTTTATTATATGCACGTGTGAGTTTCCATAGCGATGTGTTTAATTTTCCACGGTTTATTCCAAGCAAATGCGATATTGTTCCAAAATCTCTTTTTCCAGGAACTAGCAGCTGAAGTTTCAGGTTTTGAGAAACAAAGAGATGAACTTGAAGCTAAACTGAAGAAGGTACTATCCTCTGAGCTAAATAAAATATAGCATTGTGTACTGAAGATGCGACCAACACATGGGCAAAATTTTCCCGAGTAAATGTCCTCCCAGATAACATTTAATTCTCTAATATGCTCGTGCACTTGCAAAAGGTGCTGCTACTCTGCACTAAGTGTACTGCACTGAAGTTAATGCAAAAACACTCTGGGATTAGTAACATTTACATACCTTGTGATGAATCACTTGTTCATTTGATTTACAAGTGATTTTAAAGATGCGATCATTTACTCCTCTAACCGTAAAGTTCGGATATTTCCATAAAATGGTGGTGGGAGAGCTTTGTCACATCAAGAATATGAGAACGTCTATGCAATATCTAAATAAATGTATATCGTTGAGATGTGCTTAGCTTGATGAACGGAAAGCTAGTAGCTCATTAGGTATCGACAAAACTTCCAAATAGTTAGCTGATTTTCAATGAATTGGCTCTGACAAGGTCAATGATCCTGAAAGACTTCAATTGCAAACTCTGCCGTTGCATTAAGTGTTTCTATTGGTTTCTGCTTCTTTGTGCTATCCAAGTTGATATCTTTGGTTTAGAATTAGTTTCTTAGAAGAATAAATATTGTTACCTTTTCTTTTGGCTAGCTGCCCTTTTTCCTCTTGGGGGATGAGGGGTTGGGTTGAGGTGTTAATGAATTTATATAAGAGCTTGTCAGTTGACAGTTTCAATACTAGCTTTGGCAAACAGGTTAGTACAAAAATATTTTTCTTACAAATGAGGTGTTACTGCTAGGATCTTTGTTGCGTCTGACTTCTGCAAATTGAGAGAAACTTGTGAAACGATTTGCATTTGAAATTGTTGCCAATGATTATTGTCATCTCCAAGCATGAATGCTTTAGATTTTTTCTCCAGTAACATGTTTTGATTTTGTCTAACCCATGATTGCATTCAATGGGTAATATTTAATTAGGTGAATGTCTCCTTGACTGCCGCTCAAGCTCGCCTTCACAATATGAGGGAAGAAAGGGATCAATTCTATGAAGCTAATGATCAGATTGTTGCCCATTTAAAAACTAAGGTCTGGTCAAGTTCTCGTTAGTTTTTTAATTTTTTCCCTGCATTATTAAGTCTCATACATAAAAATAGTCCTCAACTAAATATTACTTACAGGCAATACATGTTTTTTAACTTTTTTTTTATGTATACCCATGTCTGTACAACTTTATAGGAAGAAGAGCTATCGAAATCCATTAACTCAAGCCGAGTAGAAGCAGATGTTCTAAGTACTTGGATAAATTTTTTGGAAGATACTTGGTCTCTTCAATGTTCACATGCGGAGACCAAGGAGAAGGAAACCAAGTAAGTTAATGAACATTGAAGTTATCCCCATAAGCATGGTTTCTCTTCCTAGATTTGAATATTTTATTTGAACTTCTTCTAGTAATGTTTCATAATTTCACTTTATATGAGCATTACATGAATTAGAATATTTGCAAGTAATCAAAATATTTGAAGTTGATGTTGTAGCTAATTTACTGGTTTGGATTTTTCAAGTGATGAATTGCAGACTCATGAAGGCTACTTTGTAAATTTGGTTATTCAGCTGCTTTCGGCATATGAGGTGCTTATTTGACTTCTCTATCAGAATGTTTTATATATAGAATCTCCCTTCTAATTCTTGTGAATGGCATTGTGAACTCTCTTTCATTAGTGATGACCTTATTTCGTTGAAAATATATGATGCAGAATGAGTTGAGACCTTGTATTGATCGCATTGAAAAATATGTGGAGAATTTGAAGAGTTTAACTGAAGGGTATTTCCTTTTGCTGGATTGCTTAAACAATTTCTACTTTGGCAACGTGCTCAAAATTTTCAAAATTGTATAACAGGTCAGCACTGGCTTCTAACGTTGAAAATGATAATTCAAAAATACTGAACCCAAGGAGAAGTTTTGAGGAGGAATACCTCAACTATGAAGCTAAGGTAAAAACAATTACCTTGCGCTAACAGGATATGAGTTCACTTTTTTGTTGCAATGTAGTTCATAAGGTGTCTAAACTTTTACATATGTTGACGTGCAGAGGAGCTATCCCTAATAAGTTTGAGAAATTAATGCCTCTCTGTTCACACAGTCTCCTCCTGGAGATATATGTAGTTAATCACTTATTTTAGTCATTTTGCTGCTTATTTTTCATATCAAGTGAGCACCCCATAAGGACTCTGGCGTGTTTATCTAAAAGAAAATGTGATTGTCATTTACTTTTGATACAGATTATAACGACTTTCAGTGTAGTGGACAACATGAGAGAGCAGTTCTATGCTCAACAAGTAACGGTCTCCAGGTTTGATTACTGAACTTATATATTTCTATTAGTCATAATACTGAGGCTCCAGCATCAAACTCATCTAAAATCTGATTGCTGGTTTTGAGTTCATTCAGTAAAGATGATCCAAAGGTGAAAGAGCTATTTGACAATATTGCAAAGATAAGAGAGGAATTTGAATCTATAGAGAGACCTAATTTAGAAATCGAGAATCCCCCTCTACGAGCAGATGCATCAACTGGTGAGAAGCTGCAGGATAGTGGTGTACATTCCTCAGAACTAGCTGCAGAGGCACCTGAAGCCGGGAAAGACAAGCACCCTGAGCCACCCAGCTTCAAGTCTAAGCAGGCACTCGACCCTGAAGCAGAATTGGCAAAACTGGAGTCTGAATTTGGTAAATCAAACAGGGATTACTCTGCAGAAGAAATTAATGACTGGGAATTTGATGAGCTGGAAAAAGAGTTGAGATCTGGTGATTGATTGGGGAAATAGATAGAAATATGCCATCAAGATGGATAAATGTTGTATCAAATCTTGTTAAACAATTAGCAAGTTGTATCTGCGTATGATCTAGTAGATGATTTGAGCTCCTCAAGGCTTATTTTGTCCTTGGAGTTCACCATATGCTTGTTGAAGTCCATTTTATTTATTTGTGTTAATCCTTAGAAAAATATGCTGTGTAAACTTCTCTCAGTTGCTCAAACATAGACATACTTCGTGTATGTGTATGCAGGTTACATTTTAAGCAGTATTTTGGATTTACCATTCATGATTATAGATATAAATGATTTTGGTTGATCACGTTTCACCAACAAATGTGTCCAAGTTCTTGTTGCATACGGTGATTACATAAATGTGTATGTTTGGTATGCAATAATAGACTAGATTTAACAAATCCAAATATGTTTTTATGTAACTTTTACTTATTTTTTAGTCCAGCCAAACGTGTGATAAAAAGAAAGGTAAACGAGTGTGAAGCAGGTGGGGCTTGTAGTTTTTCTTGATGCTGATTGAACAAACCAAAACTTTTACAAATTGGATTATAGAAGCTAAAATTTGTTTTGTCTTTACAAGGGTATCATGATTGTTAAGGGGCACCATTGCTTTGTGTTGAAGGGTACAAAAAGTGGTGGACATTTAGCTAAAAAATGACTTATCAAAGCTGTTTGAAAATAATAAATTATAGGATATTGTGAAGTGCATTTTTTTATTTCTGGTGCTGGTTGGATACCCGGCAATGAAGATCCCTATTTTCAAATTGAAAATTATTAATCTATTTGTACACCTTATAGTGTACCAAATAGGTTACACCCCTCTCACATGGAGAGGGGCTCACAAATATTTTATTATGTGTAGGTCTCCCTTCATGTGAGAGAGGTGTAAGGTTGTGTGTACATCATTATGTACACACAACATGGTTCAATTGAAAATCCTCTATTTGCTGAGATGTTTCAAGTTTTCAACCAAGCAAAAGAGCCAGAAAACCCAGATTTTGTGGTGTTAGTGGGTTAGTGTATTTGTGGCTATAATTGCTTAATAGTTTCTTTAGTTGCTATAGTTGGCAAGGATTGTTTGTGGGTTTGGCTTTTGTTGTTGTCAATGACTTGAGAATGAGCTTGACTTAGGGATTGGGATTGGCAAAATCATTTTGGAGTAAGATAAGATTAATGGGTTTTTCCCGACTTCATTTAATTTATTGTTGGATGTATTGAAATATATAAAACTACTAGACCCATAGCAATTAATATATGTCAAGATGCAAATCATCGCTAGCTAGTAGGGGACAGGGGAAAAAATTGGAATGATCATGTAATAAGTTTTTACAAGTTCCACGTTAATTGTCAACTTACCACATTTTTGTCTCTTTATTTGAAGCTAAAGTTTTTGACGAACTTTGACAAAGGTGCACACGAATTGACAAAAAAAAAAAATTGAAAGGAAAAAAGAAGTCCAGGAATCCAGTAAAAGAGCTGAACTTAGTAAATAATAAATGGGAACAATACATAACTAAGGTTTTTACTATTGTCAATTCAATAATAAGGTAATAAGTTTCAAAATTCAAAAATAAGGTTTTTATTAAATTTTATTTATGATTTAATTAATTAATTATATAAAAGTCACAAATTTATATAAATTGGTCACAAATACATTTATTGGTCACATATTATCAAATTAATTAATTATAAATTATTACGAGGTCACAAATCAAAAAATTTATTAGTCACAAATTATTTCCGAGGTCACGAATTGAAATTTTAATAGGTCACAATTTATTTCCGAGGTCACAAATCAAAATTTTAATAGGTCACAAATTAATTTCTTAGGTCACAATTAATTTCGAAGTTACAAATATGAATTTTAATAGGTCACAATTTCTCTTCGAGGTCACAAATCAAAATTTTAATAGGTTACATACTAATTTATTAGTCACAATTTATTGAATTTTATGGTCACAAATCGATCCGATCAAAATCCACACCAATACTTGGTCACAGATTACCACCATCACCACACCGCCGCCAGATGCCACCACGATTACCACCGCCACCTACCACCACCTCCAATAACCCAACCCACAACCTCACCAACACTGCACCACCACCGCCACATGCACCACACCACCAACAAAACCACCAAAAACATCCCCTAACCACCGCCAAATTCAACCACCACCACAGCCAAATAGTTGGTCACAATCCGCCACAACACCCCTACAACCACCGCGGGGAAAAAAAAAGACTACCACAAGTCACAACACAACCGACTGCACCACACCACACCACACACACAAACCGCCACCTTGCACCACCGTCGCCACCGCCGCACCACACCAACAGCGCACCACCACGCCCAACCACAAACCGCACTCACCACCGCGCATAGCTCCATCGAACTACCACTACACAGAATCGCATCAAAAAATTTAAAAAGAAGAATGGCCGCCAAACGTCGCCCAGTTCATCGACGCTGCCTAGGTCGCGAGAGGGAGAGTGCCGGCGCAGTTCCTTCATCTTGGGGTGGATAGAGAAAGACGAGGTATAGAGAGAGAGTTGGGGTGGCGGCGGCGGTGGGAGCGAGCGAGGGCGAGGGCGAGGGCGAGGGCGAGAGAGACAGGAGCGAGAAGGAGAGGGAGCCGGGGGGGGGGAAATGATATTTTACATTAGGGTTAGAATATAAATATAATTTATTTGATTTTTTAATATTAAAATATTTTATAATATTATAATTAAAACCTGATTTTTGTATAAATAAACTATATATCCTAATTTTGATTTTGGATCTTTAAATACCTTCCTAGATGTAATTTCCTCATAATAAAGTTGGGTCTCAAACTCCAAAGTAGTTATATAATATTATTCATCATATCCAAGTGTTTTAGGTATTAAAAAAATACATTAGTTTTATTTATTTATTTATTTTGCAATATTTATTAATCCCTAAAAGTTGAAAAAACAAGTGTTGTGGTTTCAAATTAAAGTTCAGTCAGGTGTGAATGCCCCTTGAAGGAAACAAGAGGCATAAAGTTCTTTAATCTTTGTATTAATTAGGCGATATAACTAAGTGGAAATTACAGGAAAGCCTATTATTTAAATCTTATATTCTAAAATCAGGAGTAAACTTTCACATTTCACAAATAAAATATTTCACATTTAAATATAAATATAAAATATAATTTTTTCATCACAATTCCTAATTCTCTCTTCCCCCATGTCTCTCGGCTCCTACTCCTCCGTACCCGCCCCTCTCTAAATTGATAGCAGAAAGTGGAGCCTCAAAGGTGGAGCCTCAACTACCATCCGACTGTCGTGCCCCAAGTAGCCAGCAGCGCCTCAATTGTCACTCAAAGTAGCCAGCGGTGGTGGTCACCATTTTCTCCACTCTCTGTTTGCAGTGCCAATGTGACGTCTAGCTTGGCACTAAACACAACAAGGCACCGATCTCTGTTTCCCATCAGCGCTGTAGATCGGTGGTCCTTTTCTCCATTTTTTCTCTAATCACGGATGTTTGTGTTTGTGGTTGTAGTTGTGTGAAATTTCGATAGGCGCAGGTTGTGAAGTGGTAGTAATGGCAAGCAGAATTCCGGTGAGATCGATAACACAACGAACAAGGCTAATGTGGTTGTGTGAGATTCCGATGGCGGCGTGGTGGTGATGCTACTTGCAGTCGCGGTAGTGGTGGCGGCGGTGTGGTGGTAATTTTGGATTTGAGTTTTGGTTGTGTTGGAGTGGTGGTGGTTGCGATTTTGCCTGTTGCTGTTGGTGGTGTTATTCTCGCCGCCGTGGTGGTGGTGTTACTGTTGATGTTTTAGTGGTGGTGATGTCGACGGTGGTGGCGGTGGACGGCGTCTCTGGTGGTTGTTGGCGGTGATGCGATGCTTTGGAGTGGTGGGATGGGGCGTTGGTGTTGTGGTGATGGTGATGTCGACGATGATGGCGTTGACGACGTCTCTGGCGGTGGTTGGCGGTGGTGTGCTTTGGAGCGGTGGGATGGGATGGGGTATGGTGGAAACAGTTGTCGGGTGGTGGTCACAGATTTTTTGGTTGACTGTGATCATTAAATTGGTTAATCTGTGACTAATAAAAAAAATATGTGACCAATGATTTGGATAATTTGTGACTAAAAAATAATGTGACTTGCGAAATTGTTAACCTGTGACACATAATATGATAATTTGTGACTGTATAATAAATTGTGACCTATAATAATTGTGATTTGTCACCAATGAACAAATTGTGATCCATGAAGTTTTTGAATCGCGATCGTAAAATAATTTGTGGCCTATTAAAATTTTCGTTTGTGATCTTGAAAATAAATTGTGATCGATAAAATTTTTGATTTGTGATTTCGAAAAAATTTGTGACTAATTAATTTGACAATGTGATCAATAAATAAATTTGTGATCAAATTGTATATATTTATAACCTTCATATATTTAATTAATTAAATCATAAATAAAAATTAATAAAAATCTGATTTTTGAAATTTGAAACTTATTTTTTTATTATTGAAATAGATCGTACTTATACTTTTACTTATGAAAATTTCCCTATAACTAATACGTGAGTAGGAGAAAGTTGGCTTTGCTTCCTTCACTTCCAAGGCTGAGAAAAGTAAGATTTTATAACTTTTTAAATTTAAAGAAAAGTAGAATAATTTATTATTATCTGAGTAATAAAAATTTAATATGAACCTGAAAATCTGGTTGAAATTGCATAGCACTTTGAGTTTACCAATAAAAAGTGATGATTGAAATTGAAAAACGATGCTCAAAGTGAAAATCGATCAATTAACTATCAGTTCATTCACTTCCAATTAAATTGGCCTATGTGTTATTCCCCTTTTTCAAGAATAATTTTTAGTCTATAAGGAATCTGATTTCTAGATTGGTTTATGTTTTTCGCATCAAACTCGTTACGCACAATTTTTATTTATTTATTTATTTATTTATTTATTTTGAGTTTTCGTTGTAGCAAAATCGGATTATGCTGGATTTGATTTACCCAATAGAACTATCAAAATGGGGTTAGGAAAAAAAAAAACTTCTTTCAAATATTCGAATGCGTCAACCAATTAGGAAATTGCTTTAAGCACTAAGAATCAATTACCAGTATTCTTAACACATCAATTATATTTTCGTTCAACGGCTAGTATGATCATACGAAAACTAGGAGGTTCGAAACTTTCTTCAGACCTCCTTAAAAAACATTAAAAAGGCTTGAATGGTATGTTCCCTTGGTCAACCCCAAATGAAACCGATGTTCTCGTAATTTTTGGTATGTGAAGATGCATTGTTAGGTACTAACTTTTTCTTTTTCCATTGAGGTCGAACCTATACCCATGCATACATTGATAAGAGATGTGTGGATTCTCGATGGAGTCGATTTAACAAAATTGAGTACTAGTGTTGTGCGAGGCAATATTTGATAAGTGAACTCGGTGACGTTAAATATTATTAAGAAACAGAAGTGAACAAAAATTTTGGTAGGTAACATGTCCTACATGGATGAGTGGAGGCAAGGTAAAGACAAATTTCCTGATCTTCTGCTTTCACATTTCTCATCCACCACGTTTTTAAAATGACGCTCTTCCCCTCCATTTCTTCCCCAAACCTCACATTCCACTACGTGTTTCTCTGTGTGTATATATTCTCTAAAGAGAATATGGATGCAAATGAAAGCTACATTGAAGTTGGTTCATTATCCACCATTTTTTCACCTTCACACCATAGAGAATTTGAGTTTCAAAGTTTTTCGTGCTCCTCCGGCCGAGACACCACCACTTCTCCGGCGGACGAGCTCTTTTACAAAGGAAAACTCCTCCCTCTCCACCTCCCACCCCGCCTCCAAATGGTGGAGAAAATCCTACATAATAGTTATTCCTCTACCGCTTTTGAACCATTACAAGAATCTTTATTCAGCACTCCATTATTCACTCCTGCATCCAATACTCCGTTTGAGTCGTGCCATATTTCTCCCGCTGATTCTTGCCAAGTTAGCAGAGAACTGAATCTGGATGAATATTTTCTTGAATACTCGACTGATCAATCGAGTACTTGTGTGAGTTCTGTTAGCCCAAGCCCTTATATATTGTTCATTGTATTCATCTTTAATCACGTGGGATTTTATCCTTAACACTAGAGATAATAGATCATTGTTACTTGTATAATAATAGAATTCTTCTTGAATATGGCTTGTTAGCGAAGAACATGAAAAATTAGTATATACAAATTATAGAAAGTAGAATTTTTTAATAGAATTTGAGGGATGTAAAACACCTATAAATAGCTCGTATCTCTTTGGTATTACTTTGATAATATATTCTTTCACTTCTTACGAGAATATTATTGAAGAATGAAGGTTATGGATCTTTGAGTTCGTGGATTGGTTAGAGCTAGACACGTTTCAGTTAAATCATGATACCGCAGAAGTTTTAATTTTCCTTAAAGAGAGCGAAATACCCTCGTCTTAGCCTAATTTTTTACATGTTGCTTTGTATTATATTATATCGTTATCTGATTGTGTTTTTCTCAACAGGTTTTCGAGGAAGAACCGGCCAATTCAAACATGAACAAATCTTGGACAAAACCTCTAAAACTTATTAAGCAATCCACACTTAAATCCAAACTCAAAGCTTCCCGGGCTTATCTGAAATCTTTGTTCACTAAATCTAGTTGCTCAGTTGAGTCCTCAAGAAATATGGTTTATGAAGGATCAATTTCAAAGGCCAAAAAATGTGCATTGCAACATTCCAAGACCTCTAAAAATATCCCATTTGGGCAAATTCAGACAAAATGTCATAGAAAATCATTTTCAGGAGCCATTAAGAGAATATCAAAGGCTAAATCTTCAGCTTCGTCTTCAGGTTTGAGTTCGAGTTCAACGGATTCTAATGGATTTCAGGAGATGAAGTTTATGAAGAGAAGTTTAAGTGGAAAATCAGAGCTTGAGAACTCAATTCAGGCAGCCATTGCACATTGTAAAAGGTCTCATCAGCAAGAAATTTGTTCAAGAAAGACTGTTAGTGATCTTGGGTTTTGTTCAATGTCCACTTCAAGAGTGATTTTTGATGATCAAGAAAGGCCAGAGCTTTGCAGGGGTTGAAGAAGCCGATGATAGTATGTTTGGATTGAATGCTACAAGATACGATTAGAGAAGAAATGATCTAGTCATGTTGAATATTGTGTACTAAATATGCATAGACTTCATTTTGCAGTCATTTTGCCAAATGTGTAGATATATTACAAGTACCATGTTTGTGTAGTAGATTTCAATTCTAACTTAAAGTTGGTTGATGTAAAATATGTCGCGTTTTTGTAATAACTATAATGTTAAATCTAGAGCGAAAAATTATATTTATATGGCATTCTTATACCTATCAAAATTTATTAATGAAGATCACCCCGAACCGATGGCTAGAAAAATAGGAATACAACTAATCCAATTCAACGACACCTCATTCACGCCCAAAAAAAAAGTACATGGTGCCATATTCCATTCATATAAAGAATGTTGATTCCTCTTCATGTAAGCTACCAAGTTCTTAGAGTATAACTAAACATTCTTCGAAAATCATTCATAACAGCATAGTATCATACTATCATATATGTCAAGCCTTAAACCGCTCCTTGACAAAAAAAGATCATTTTAAAAGAAATATACAACCGAGAAGCCCGGTCAAGCCATGGCAGATCCCAGTTTATAACGTACGGTTTTTAAGCTATACCTGGACTGATTCCAAGGTAGTGCACGGTTTTTCCAGTTGAACCAGCTGGGTAAGTTCTTACAACTTGTTATTTACGATAATAAACTCACTAAGCAAATCACCTTTTATGCCTTTGATACTATGTCGTAAATCATCCCATATCTCCTCCCTTCAGTTCATGTTGTCTTCCATTAAAGGGCATAAACGCGGTCAATATCTGAGTTTGAAAATTCAGAGTGAAGCCATGAGTTGGAACCGCTTATTAATCGTGTCCTCTTTCTTATTAATCGTGTCCTCTTCGACTTCACCACATAATATGTCATGGTTCCAAGAACTGCACCCATTATCACTCCTCCGACAACTGTAACCAACATTGCAGCCCATTCGTTTTTGCGCCCAACCACTATATAAGACGATGCCATGAATGCCAGTGAAGTACAAATGGAAGCCAACCACATTAGTTTGTTAATAACTTCTACTACACGTCTTTCAGCCTTCGTCTCACCTCTAACCAATGTAATTTGAACCACGACAACAGCAAGCGAAGTAAAAAGTGCAATGGCATTGAAGATGAAGAAGATTTTAAAAGAAGCACTATGCACAACCACAGCAGTCCCATCATCTTTATCCCCACCGGGCACTGTAAATATTGCCGCAAAGGCAACTGTAGCAAAGAGCACGGCCACGACAGTCACTGAGTTGGTGGCATTGTTAATCCCTTCCCGATGGAGTTTCTGCAGTTCTTTAGCAATTCCATGGACATTTTTGTTTGTTCTCTTAGTTTGCTCGAGCTGGAAATGGACATCATTCTTGATTTGAGTTACAGTTTTCCGTAACTCATCCCTCGGTTGGTTCAACTCATTAGCTCTAACAGCTCCATAATGACAAAGGCATTCCTTTATGTCCGAAGATTCTTCAGAGAGGGGAAGATCTTCAGCAATGTCAAGAGCCGTTTTGTGATCTCTGGTCAGTGCATTGACATGGGTATCAGGGAGACGTAATAACTCGTTAACTATCTGCACAAGGAAATATTCAAACAGCATTTTGTTACACTCGTGTTTCAAAGTTGCTGAAGGAGGAATACAAAAAGAAATAAATGATAAAAGAGTAGGTAGGTTGCTAG
Source organism: Osmanthus fragrans (assembly GCA_019395295.1). Classification (NCBI taxonomy): domain Eukaryota; kingdom Viridiplantae; phylum Streptophyta; class Magnoliopsida; order Lamiales; family Oleaceae; genus Osmanthus; species Osmanthus fragrans. The sequence continues at coordinate 4,652,882 of CM033346.1, forward strand.
GCAGAGAGCATCCACAAGTAAGAAACCAATTGAGCATATTGTTTCACTTTCATATAAATGAAGCAAATAGTTGGATAACCAGAAACCAATGTAAGTAAAATTATTTAATATTAAGACGCCGTGAGTCAAGATGAAGAAGATTATATTTTATAAAAGCTACTCCATTAATCAATTTGATATTTAATAGGATCAAAGTTTCTATAGATTTATCTTGAATCAATTCAAATTTAAGTATCTATAATCAGGTTCTAGTTTGGATCATATATCTTCACTGAATTTTCTCTTAACAGGACTCACATTATATAATGTGAAATAGTTGGACTATGTAAATCAAATGCACTAAATTCATATAAATTAGCAAATAAAATAAACAAATTGTAAGTATAAAAACCTTCAGATCACATACCACACGACAAGTTTTAAAATTTCATTATCATCAAACAACCACGTCTGCACCAATCACAGTTTAGAAAGAGATTTCCTATGCATCAATAAAGAGATTACTCTTCACAATTTAATAAGTATAGTTTTTTAGAATTTTATATTTTTTTGTTTTGGACTTCTATTTTAAATAGGCCCATTAATATTGTTTCTTACCCAAATCGGTATAGCCCAATTACCCATAGTCCATTTTCACGTAAAGCAGTAAATAATGCCCTAAAGTTCCCCCAAGTTCAGTCTCTAAAAAGTATAAACCCTTTATTTCTACTCACTTCTTCTCTGATTTTGATTTTCCTCTCCATTTCCATCAAAAGGTACACGATCCCATTTCGAAATTCTTTAGCTTCTTTATCAGGATTTTAGAATTTTGGTTTTTCCATATAGTATACTCTTGCATTTCTCTGTAATGGCTTAGATACAGTGGGGTTTCTTTGTGAGGGGGTCTTTTTGTTAATATCTGCTTGTGCTGCAGGTGTTTTCACTGACCTCATAGAGCAGATGCAAGTTAAAGGTATGCAGGTATATTGAGATTCCTAGCATGTTATGGTTTCTTGAGTGGGTTATCTTTTTATTTTTTCCCTTGGTGGTGGGGTGGTGGGACTGGGTGGTTTATAAGTTTATGAATTGTGGTTTCCCCATTTCCACTTTCCCGAATTTCAGATATATAACTGTTGATATAAATTATAGCTGGGTGAAACTTGTACACACTGTATGCTCACAGTAAAATTGGTATCTAACAAAGGTAATTGTATGATTTCCAAATTTGATATACCAACAATTTGTAACAAAAGTAGGAATACTCACACGCAACCTACAAAAATATAATAAACATTTCTTGTAAAATGCTCTGAGTCAAAACATTTGCGGAGGGACAAAAGTGCAAATCATAATAGGAGAATTAATCCCTTCAAAATTTTCCATTCTTTGTCTTGAATTTACATCACAGTTTCTTAAATTCTACAGAAAGAAGAAAGATTGGAAAGTATAAAACAGTTAACCTTGTCAAGTATGGCTGGATGCTGACACCTTAAGTAGTTAAACATTTGTTAAATTGTGTGAGATACAAGAAGCGTGTGTAGTAGGCATTTTTTTTAGTGTCTTCTCTTTGAAGTTTCACGGTTCCTACAATACAATGTGGCATGTTTAGCTTGATATTAGTTAGTGTTGTCTTCATGATTTGAAATTTATACGACCAATCACCAATCAACTTCGAAAGAAAAATGAAAGATGGTGCCTGCCCTTCAATACAAATGATTAATCCAATTTTTATCAAATGAGAGTTAGTACTTTTGTACTTATTCTGATATTGTTGTTTGTAAAAGTTTGAGTGGTGCTAACTTAATACTATCTTTTTTGCTTTTTTGTTATATATCGAATTTCAGACAAATATGAATGTAATTTAACATTTAACATTATTAGTATTCGTTTAAATTTATATGTTAACTTGTTTTAAATATATTATTATAATGTCGATAGGTAAACCGCGAATTAAAACCAAACCAAACCGCAAATAATGGTTCGGTTTGGTTTGGATTGGAAAAATTCCAAACTGCTTGAAATGGTTTGAGTTGAAAATATAGCATAAACCACCCAAACTGACCGTGTTCACCCCTAAGAGCAGTAGTGAGAGCATTAAACAATAATCATGTATATTCTACCAAAGCTAAACCACAATCTAGAGATGCATAGTAACAACATTGAATACTAATTTCACACCTAAGTTTAGGAAATTGTCGTGGTCTTTATAAAAATTGATAAATATCATGTAAAAGATTTTTGGCGAACATGTGAAAAAGATTCAATAAGCCGAATAATAATATCAAACAACTTGCTATAGCCTACAAGGTCGTTTCCCTGGGAATCAAATTTTACAGTCATTTCAAAGAGTAAAAATACACAAATACCAGATCTCATCTATGTTTTTACACTGTTTTTCTTATTAATTTAGAAGCAGGAAAACCAAAACTGCAGATTCTGGTCTTCCAATGGCCTCTGAAAGCAAATTATTGCATGTTTTTAATGCACAGTATTAGCATTCACAAGTTGAACAAATAACCAGAAGTCTGTTGAGAAATTCGAATATGGTAATGAACACGCTGACACAAACATTTTTGAGAGTGGGACTACATGCTTAATGATAGGGATCAAGTAAATTTGCAGTTATCAACAGCAAAAGAAGAAAATCCAATTTGGTTCGGGTAAAATTCCTGTACATTAAGTTAAAGGCCAACGTGATTATAGAAACTAAAGCAGCAGTAACACACCTTTGCTTGCTTTTTTCTTGTGGCTACATGTAATGCTGTGTTTCCAAATTTGTCAGGCAACATCACAATAGCTGCATCAGCCTCGAGGAGCAATCTAACAACCTCAGAGTTAACTCCTTTCACAGCCATATGCAATGCAGTCTGTCCTTTCTTGTCTGTTCGTCTAGCTAATTGAGGATCTTTGTCAAGCAATGCCTTGACGACGTCTACATGCCCTTGCCTGGCAGCTAAGTGTAAGGCATTTTTTCCATTCGATCTAGAAACTTCTAGCAAGCTACAATCCTTTGCAATCAATTCATTAACTACAGCTATATGTCCTTTAGAAGCAGCAGTTACAAGAGGGGTTGCATTGGAAGGACCAATCGTTTTAATCAGTCCACGGTCATGATCTAACAATACTTGGACAATAGCTGCAATAAAAGGGTACAATGTCAGTTTCAGCTAGAAAAAAATTACCTGCTATTATCATATATGTTGCAGAGACGAAATCCGTTTCATGTTATCTGAAAGCTTTGTCAAGCGTTTGAAGTGTGATTTAATCATTTTTAATTTTTTTTGAAACGTGGTCAGATTTGAAGATTGAATGAGGGAATCAAAGCACAAATGTGACAAATTATTTTCATGTCAACAAGTTGGTTGGTATAAATGCAATGGCTAAAATCTGAAAATTACAATCTAGATAATTTAATCCGCCAAAGGGACTGTTAGTGCAAAATACTGGCAAAGGAGAAAAGAATTGCTTTGACACAATAAACTCATAGCACAAAAACACGCACATATGTACATGTGTGCGTAATATCTCCTGTTTAACCTCAAGTAAAGCTTATTCCAATGACCCTAAGTTACACAATACGAGTGGACTAAATTTACAAGTAACCGTAAAAAGTCTTGTTTTGTCCTTGAGAATATTTTTTATCGGCCACCACACCCCCGTATGATGAGAGTAATTAAATTGGATATGTTTCCTCAAAATCCTATGCATCCAGGGACTGAAGACAGTCAGTTGATTATCTTATTTTACTAACACAAAGGAATTTATAAGTCAAAACAAGAGCTCATTACACCATAATTTAACACAATATACAACCAACCTAATGTTAAGGGATATAATCTCATATCGAATAAAGATGAAAACATAGATCAATTTATAAGGTCTTGGACTACTCCTCTTAATAAGTGATATTTTAAGATGGAACATCAAGTCTTTAACGTGGCATTAGAACCCATTAAACTCCAACGAGCGATTCGATCTGATTCGATTAAGACTCAAGAAAATGAACATATAGATTTCAAGATTGGTTTGCTCAAATTAGCCACCATCTTGTGAGGGCATGTTATGGGATATAATCCCCTATCGAATAAAAATGAAAACATACACTAATTTATAAGGTCTTGGGCTATTCCTCTTAATAAGGTTGACCTTTTAAGATGGAACTTCAAGTCTTTAACACCTAAATCCAGATCTCTCCAAATATAATAATTGCATTGTTTTGAGTCAAGTTTCTAGTATATATAAAAATTCACATTACCAAACCAGAGACATAAATAGGGAGCTCAATCTGAAATACCCCAGAATAAGAAAAAAACTTGAAAAAGTAATCAACAGAGCTTAGATAATCACCTTGGTGTCCTTGACTTGCAGCTATATGCAAAGGATCAAACATACAACGATTCTTCTTTGTGAGTGTTTCCATATTTGCATACTTCAATAGCTCTTTTACCACATCAATATGCCCTCTTTCTGCTGCAGCATATAATGCAGTCTCTCCTAACTCATTTACCTCATTCACAACAGATGCTCTGATCTCTGCGACCTCTCGATCAAAATCAGCTCCGCTTAGTGTACCCACCATTTGAGAATCAATATCATTGAGTATCTGCTTCACTGCTGCAAGATCGCCCTTTTGAGCAGCCAAATGAAGTTCCGTGTCATTGTGCCGGCCAGTCACCTTTTTTACATACTTCTTTTTTCCAGATTGATCGATTCGTTTCCCTGAGTTCGACAGAACCAGAGCTGGTGCATTAGCCGAGGATGGTGATTGTGATGTTGGTGTCTCAGCCAGCGGGTTTTGGCTTGGCGTTCGTGTAACCAACCCTTTCTCCAAGTCTCCATTGCCCACTATGAATTCAGTTATTCATTAAAACAATGACAAACATATCATATGAAACCGCAATACACTACACATATTCAAAATTTCTTGGAAATATCCTAAGATGTTATTACTAATCTTCTTATGCACAAATCCCCCATAAAATAATTGTGTCAGCATGATCAGTCGATTATTACTAATCACATGAGACAGGCAATCCAAGAGCAAAAAAAGAAAAATGCCAAGTGTGCAGGTTTTTATTCACAGAAATTTTACAGATGCTGCTGTGGCAGAGCATCTGTGTGATTCAATTTTTTTGCCATCTTTCAACTAGATTTTGCCAAGTAGTCCATCTATATGAATTCTGTAAACCAGATTCTGTACGTGTAGCAACATTAGCAAAAAAATAGCAAGGAAACAGAATTCCTCTTCTTCTATGTGTTTTTAGGTAATGATTTTCTCAACAGCAGGCTATCCTCTGTATCAAAACCCAAAACCAAAGTCCCAAAGGATCCTCAAACTTGTGTGTTTCCATATGCAAGTGAATTATAATTCTAGTGCAATTTTATATCAAAACAATAATATGCTCTGCTTCTCAAAGTTCCACCATATTCACTTGCTTAATCAATAACTATGTCCTACTAATCACGAAGTGAAACATCTATTTCACCAGATTCAGAACAGCTAAATCAATGATAAGTAAAAAAAACTGCTCCTTTAGCTAAGATCCATTTCATTTCTCAAGCAAATCTTCGTTTGTTCGTATTCATATAATCTTCTATTTATTTAAAAAATCAATATACAAGATGTTGGACTAGTCCTCTTATAAAGATTGACCTTACAGCACCAAGCCAATAGTTGATATTCTCAATCAAGTCACCCTTTTGCGGGATACATTATAGGGTAAAATCTCACATCACAACAGACAAAGGCTTGGATATTTGAAGCTGCTAACAAAATCAAGATTCCAATTCAGAAACAAATACAAACACAGGAAAAAAGGAGAAACAAATACAAACACAGTAAAAAAGGAGAGAGAGAGAGAGAGAGAGAGAGAGAGAGAGAGAGAGAGAGAGAGAGAGAGTACCATCTTCAATTGACGAAGACATGATTGAGAATCAAAGATGGGTTTGATAGAGAAGGAGAGAGTCTTAGATATGTGGAACTCTTTTGGTATTTGTTGGTCTGCTGTACTGTGCCATGTGAAGTTGCGAGGAACGTGATTATCGATGACGAGGAATTGAAAAAAGGTACTAAAACGACAAAAGAGAGAGGCCAAATGTTAGGAAAATAGGGATGGCAATTTGGAAAATTGCACAATAGCAGGGATTTACAATTCAAAAGTCAGGGATCAAATTTCATTATTTAAAAATCAAGTATTGATATAATAAATAAATATCCAAAGTTAAACCCTAATTATTTTCATCCATCTTCCTTATCTCACTTCTCTTGCCTCTCTCTCTTTCTAACTTCGCCGTCCACACTCACCACCACCCAACGGTCCCACTTCTGTTGCCTCTCTCTTTCTAACTTCGTCGCTTGTGCCATTCACCACCACCCAACAGTGATAACTCCTCCTCTCACTGGTGACAACTCCTCTTTCCAGTGCGATCGCCACAACGACGAGTGTGGCGTCGGGGTATGGTGGTGGTAAGGGGCTGCTGTGGTTTTCAGCAGTGATGACGTCAAGGTAGGTGGTAGTAGCGGTGGTTTAGGTCTGTTGTGGTTTTCAGCGGTGGCGACGCTGGGGTATGGTTGTGGTGGAGGCTGCTTGTCGCGAATGTGAGCGTCGTGGTGTCAAATCAGATCGATGTTATCTCCGGTACGATTTTCAGCGTGTTGGGGGTGTGGTGGTAGTAGTGGTGGTTTGGGGCTATTGTGATTTTCTACGGTGGTAGCGTCGGGGTGTGGTGGTGGTGGTAGTGTTAGTTTGGAGCTATTGTGATTTTCAGCGATGGAGGCATCAGGGTGTGATGGTGGTGTTGACGCTGCTTGTGGTGGTTTGTGAAGGTTGCTTGTGATGGTGGTAGTGTTAGTTTGGGTCTATTATGATTTTCAGCGAGGGAGGCGTCAGGGTGTGGTGGTGGTGTTGACGCTGCTTGTGATGGTTTGGAGGTGCTGTGGTTTTTGGTAATGACGGCGTCGAGGTGTGGTGGTGGTAGTAGTGATGGATTGACAGTGATTTTGGTGGTGTTGGGAGTTTTAGGTGGTTGTGTAGGTAGAGATGTTGGAGGCGATGGTTGATGCGATGGTGGATCTAGCGACGATTTTTGTTGGTGGTGGTACGGTAGTGGTGACGGTGGCAATCACCGGGAGAGGGTGTTCTAATTGGCGGTAGTGTTGGTAAGGCCACTGTTTGGTTTCTGTGACCAATAACTCAACCGTGATCTAAAAAATTTGATAATATGTGACTGAAAAAATTTGTGACCAACAAATAATCTGTGATCTATAATTTGTGACTGAAAAAGTTTTTGTGACCAACTAATATGAAAAATTGTGACATCGAAATAAATTGTGACCTGTAAATTTTTTATGAAATAATCTGACTTATTAATTTGATAATATGTGATCTTAATTATAAATCTGTGATCATTAATTGTGTAATTGTAATTTTATTATATTTAATTAATTATATATAAACTTGATTTTTGAATTTTTAAATTATATACCTGATTTTTGAATTGGTGTAAATTCTACACCTTAATTATGAATTTTTTCCCATGATAATTTAACTCGCCTCGATGGGTTGATGGGACGGGGCAAGGCGTCGAGGGTTGCCTCTTGGCAGATCGTGGGGTGGGGTGGGGCGAGGCATCCCCGTCCTGTCCCGAACTTGTCTCGTGAAAAAAAAATTAAAAAATAGAATTTTAATAAATAGTTAGTTTTATTTACAATTTTATAACATGTTTCTAATTCAACAATAATATTATACAATTGTCAATTTAAAATTTTATATAACTAACAATTGTTTATATAATTTATAAATTCAGTCATTCAATCTTTTTATTATAATTAAATTATATAATTTGAAATTCTGAATCATGTTAGTTAAATAAATATTCTTTACTTTTGAAATATTTATATCAATTAATCAAAGTAAGTTAATATCTTGATCGAAAAAATTAGAATTTTTTTAAAAATATATGGAATGATTTTTATATTTTGGGTTAAGGATTGAACTTTAAATAATAACATAACTCGAATTTTGAAAATATAAAAAATTTAAAATTAAAATTAAACACGACAACAAATGAACACCCTCGCATAGGGTTGGTATCACTAGCTCTATCCCTCCTTTTTCACCACTTGACTACCAAAAACAAAAATTCTAAACGTGTCTATGACTATAGTAAATATACTTTAGTTCAAGTTGATATATAATATAATCATTTACTGTTCAATTGGAACACACTCATAGCCATAGGTCATCATATCTTTCAAATATAATTGAAATATTTTGCAACAATTTTTGTCGTACAACCTAGTTTTCAATGGATTTCGTTTATGTTCTAAACCTTTTCTTACAAATATTTCCCGTTTCGTAATTGGGATGAAGTTTCTATTAAGTATGGTATTATTACACATTTTAAAAGCTGTCGGATTAAAACATGGCTTAACTTACGGGAGGGAGTGGAGGATCTAGAGAGCAACTTTTAGGGGGTTCTAGAAAATGGTTGTGCTACTTGTACACAATTCAAGTGGGGTCCACCTCCATGTGAGGTTATGGATACCATTGTGTACAAGTAGCATTATCCTCTAGAAAATCAATAAGATAGTGGGATTTGGATTAAAGGATAAAACCAAAATTAGAATTTAGATAGATTTTCAACTATATACGAGGTTTGATGATCACACTATTAATGTAGAGGCAACTCACCTTTAGAGTCAAATTGATTGGGTATGGGGGTCGCACGTGTGAAGGTAGTAGCTTATGAGTTCACCATTTAATGCTCGACCTCTTTTATCCTCTTTCAATGAGTTGTTCTATTATAGATGCACTCCAGACAATTTCATCTTCATGTGATTTTAGTTAGAATGTTAGAGACTACGTAGATGATACTTATGATTTTGGACCATATGGCAATAACGTAGACTTGACATTCCTCGAGGTACATATCATGTTAGTATGCATCGACTATTGATTTTAAATCGAAAGATTACAAATTTAGATATCTCACGTATTTGTGATAATCAAATTAGGGATGAGAATACATGAGTTCTAGTTATTCTTTATGGCTTTTTCACCTGATTATTCCCATATCTAAAGAGAGCAAGCCATTTATTACTTTAGTTGGACGTTAGGCTTTATCCCTTCCTAATTGAATATTTAGTAAACTATGCACCGTGAAGGGTTTAAAAAAGGGCAAATAAAATTTTCTTTTTTTAGATATTCCCCAACCTTTAATTTCCACTCTATAAAATGATCTCTTTTTAAAATTGAAGATGAAGACTAGTGATGGATGGGTAGTGCTAAGTTTTCGAAAAAGAGTAACACGGCATGTAGGGACAACATCAAATCGTGTATGCACTTTCAAGTAACGTGTCTAAAATATGATGATTCATTTACTTTTCGATGGATACAAATATATTGAAATTTGTACCATAATCCTTTTACTTTTCGACGGATCCATATATATATATATATATATATATATATATATATATTGAATGTTTGTACCATAAATTGACTCCAAGATCCAGTTTTTTATTTTTTATTTTTATCGTCTGCGTGAACGAGTAAGGAGACACTTATGTAAATTATTCTTACCAAAAAGAAGACGTGACGAGATTTTAGTTCAAAATATATATTAAATTAAATAAAGTAATAAACGACAAGTTTAATTTTCAATAAACTTAAAAAGAATTTTAAGAGTTTTTTTGTTTTCTTTTTTTCTTTTTTGAACATACACAAAAAGGAAAAAATCGCGGACTGTACCTTGTTTAGTCCCCTTTTCCTTCCCTCATGTCCTGCCTCCTTCACCACGTCTCCTTTCCACCATTCAGGCCAAGGGTGCAAGTCCACGGGAACCCAAGCTCAATTAAATTTTTTACACGTGAAAAAAATAAATTTTTTATGTAAAAAATATAAGTATTTGTTTGGTTAAAAAATTATGAAATTATAATGTGAGAGAATTGAGTGATAAATAAGTAGATAATAATTATGATTTCTACGAAAGTTAAAAATATAATTTGACTTTGAGCACTAAATTATAATAAAATTATAATATTTTTCAATCATGTACGTGGAACCTAGCTGCTCCCCTTGGTCTAGGGATGTCAATAGGATTATTGGACGGGTGTGCAACGAGCCGACCATTCCCATTCCATCTAATATTTTTGTTATATTGTCCCGCTCTCATAAAAATGTCAATGAGCCGGCTCGACTCGACTCGAGTAAAACTAAGTCGGACTTTTTTTTGTCCAAGTCGAGCTAAGCAAAAGTTCGACCAAAAAATTGAAGCTTTACAACTCCTTGGCAGTGTGCTCTGACTTCAATTAGAAGAACTTCCACACTTAGCTCCAATTCCTAGGTCTCGAGAAGAGAGGAAAGGCAGCACTACAGCTCCAATTCCTAGGTCTCGAGAAGAGAGGAAAGGCAGCACTTCCTCTCTCTCTCTATTTTTTTTACGGGCTGTTCGAGCTTGCCCTGATGCCCCGAAATGGGGCTCGGTTGAGCCTCAAACCAGACTGACTCGAACTTTTTTCGGGCAGAGCCATGGGCGGCTCGAGCTAATGAGTCAAATTGTCATCCATACTCGATTAAAATGGGACGAGGCGAAGGTGACGAATAACAGGACGAGGATTATGTTTCTCATACTTGTCTCGTACCCATTTCAGGGCAACAATCCCGTTCCACCCTCACCCCATTTACCCAATTAGGAACTTAAATCCTACCCCATTCGAAATGGAGCCTTGTTGGTATCAAGTTAAACTATGTTTGCCATCCCTTCCTTGATCCAGGCTTCTCATTTGTTCCTCCTCCCACAAAAACTACTTGTTAGAGGTACAAACTTGAAATGTCAAAAAATCGAGATGCTAGGAAAAATATATGAGATTGAGTTGCATAACTTTAATAAAGACACGCACAATAGTTTTTCCCAAGTTTAACATCATGGTGAAAAGAACGAAAACTAGCGGGGTAAAAAATCAAATGTGGTTGTCCTTAACTGAGATTTTGATGAGTTTTAAAAATTATAAATTCTAATGAATTTCATGTGTAATGACCCAACTTTTACGCCAAAGCCAATTGGTATCAGGATTCAACTTAAATCTCTGTTAAGCAGAGATTTTTGGTTCGAATCCTGGGGGACACGACAGAAAATCATGAGGGGGTAAGTGTTGGGAATTTACTTATCATGCACAGCGAAAAATTAAATAAATTCCAACTCCCATCCAATGATCTGCTTTGTGTTTAGATAGAAATTGTGATAGAAACTATACCTTAATTCAGATCTGCAAACTCCTTTGCTATTCCTGTAGTTCCAGCAATCCCGATCTGCCTCTCACAACTGTCCAACCTCCAATGGAATCCACACAGGGAACAAGATTGAGAGAATTAGGGTTTTACTTTTCTTGTGCTAGCAAGAATAATGAAAATTCATCATTGGCTTACAAACCCTAGCAGCTTATTTATATAAGCCCAAAAGAGTTTAGCCCGTCCTACAACTTAACCTGACCAAATATTTAATTAATCCAATTAATCAAATTCGGTCCATGAATTAATTCAGGCCTATTAATAAGCAATCCAATTAATTAATTATCCAACTCTTGTCAATTAATTAATTGACAGATCCCAATCTTCTAGTTCTCTTTTTGTGTGACCCATTAGGTTCCCAATCACGACACCTAACGACGTTAATTATTATTTCGATCTAATCAAAATTGATAAATCAAAACACCCTTTTGATTTATCACTAATTCACATTCGTCGTCCCAGATTGACATCTAGCAATGTGTCAGGGCAATACATGTGACGGAAAATGTCATGTGGTATTACAAAACCAAACTTGTTCGTTTATCGTGAAACTATAATCCCTTCGTCAATATGATCCGATCAATTACGAGATATGGATTGTGTCAATCTCGATTATCGATCATATCTTTCATTTCACTTATTAAGTCAATGTAAGTCGAAAACTCCTTTTCGATTTATAGGTACACCTTGGCCAATGATTTCTTTATCAACTTAACTGGATGAAATGTAGATCATAAACTCTTACTATCTAAGAGCGACGAATCCTCTATTGATCATTCACAACCTTCATATGATTCTTGACATACCCGAACGATGCCGTATTAGCGGCCCTTGACAGAGCAACTTCCAGCATCACCAAAGTATGACTGTTCCCACATAAGGTGCTATGATGATTTCAAGTCGAAGGATCAATTCCACTACCGAACGTTAGAGATTAACCACTGACACTCAGATAGTTATCCATGTGGAATCTCTTAGCGGGTCTCCAATGTTTTGTTCTATAACAAAACATTCACGTGTTCATTTAAGTGTCACCACACTTTAACTTGTGAGATCAGCTACTTACTTCACAAGTAAGGAATGCCACACGTGGTGGCCTATCCGTAATAACGATATCCGTATCTTGTTATTACTTACGACCACGGATGATTTAAGATTCAATCATATGTAATTTGTATTTCACAATCATAACTCCTTGTGATTAACAAATTAACGAGACTTGAATCTACGGACTCTATTATTTAATATAAGAGATCTTGCCATAATAAATGCATTAAACATATATCAAAAGTACTTATACCCAAAGTTGATTGGACCTAGGGCATAATACTTACAGTAAGTGGATTCTATCTACCCCAAAGCGAATAGTACGTATGATATAACGGTTTTGGCATAGAGGTTAGGTCGTTACAAAAATACACCCATTTTTTGTAAGGACTCGGATTTCTATACCCAAGCCATTGGCTTACTTAATGTCCGCTTTGGGTGGGCCTTGCGTCCACTTACCCCTTCACGACTTTTTGTCGCGTTTCTCAGGATTCGAACCCAAAACTTCTATCATATGAGGACTTAAGTTGAATCCAAAGGTCTTGAGTTTGAATCATGGGGAAGACGACATAAAGTCGTGAGAGGATAAATGGGCTCTGCTCACCCCAAACGAATAGTACTTATGATATAAAGACTTTGACGTAGTGGTTGGATCGTTACATCGTGAGTTTGAATAGATTTCCACGCAATCCATAAAAATCTAGAAATGGTAAAATTTCAAAAGACATTATTATATGTTTTTTAAACTCTGAACCCATCCAAAAATTTTAAAATCTATGAGGTATTGAGGATATTTTGATTTTAGGGTCCGTTTGATAACGCGATATTTTTTCTGAAAGTTGGAATTCGAATTCTAACTTCCACTTTTGACTTGTTTGATTGGCCAAATTTTTCATGGAAAACGTTTTCCAACTTTTGAAATTTTCCTTGATTTCAAGGAATTCATTTTCCCACCACTTTGATGGGAATTGGAATTTCACATTTTTAATATATATATATTTTAAGTAATATAAACAAATTCTAAGACGAAGTGTAAAAAAGATTATCCCTTTAATTGACAAATTTCATGTAAAACAAAGTCAAACGAACACCAAATTTTTTCCAAATTATTTAATTTTTATTTTTTGGCAATCTAAACAAACCCAATGGTAAGAAAATTTATTCTTTTAATTGACAATTTTCATGAAAAATAAAGTCAAACGGATATAAAAAATATTATATTTTCCAGGTGAAAAATTGTACCAATCAAACATCTTTAATTACAATTCCCAATAAAACAAATTTTAGGCAATTCAATTTCCTGCAATTCATTTTCTTTTCACACAAATTCCATTTTTCTATCAAACAGACTCTTAAAGAATTTCATTGAAATTTATTGAAATTTCAGTTAAGAACATCTAGATTTTAAAATTCATTAAAATCTAAATTTATGATACTTAAATTTGGAAAGATTATTAAAATTTATCAAAATCTGAGTACACTCACAGATAAAAAATAAATTGACATGTGAATGGGGAATATTATACCACTATCCCTAACCTATTTTCTTAGTATAAATTGCCACTATATTTTGCTCATTTTTTAAGATCAAGGATCAACTTCCAGTCACAACAACAACAGTATAGTTTTCCTATGCAATATGAAAGAGTTAATTCCTCCGTCAAAATCTCTTCAATTTAACGGCTGTAGTTAGTAGTTACTGCTTTCTACCATTTCATCGCCCGTGCTCAGCTCTAACGGGCGTAACGATTTCTAAGACCCCCAGAGAAAATAAAGCCATGGCGTCATTGCCGTACTCTGACGTTGATTCACATCTCAGAGCATTAGCTGGTCAGGCTGAGGGTTTCGGCCGGTTCTCCGTCGGCGGTCTTCATGGACCTGTTTTTCACGTCACCAACTTGGCCGGTAATTTCTTTATATTCTCAGCACTATATTATTTCTTCTGCTGTTAAAAGTTGTGTTTTATATTTTTTATTCCGAATAAAATAGTTGCAATTTTCGTGTAGGATTGCTAATTATGTTTGTAATAATAAATTATTTGTAAAATTGTTGCTTTTACGTGATATAAATTTTGATTTTATACAAAAGTTGACATTAACGGGTAGAACGCATTTTTGATTTGTTTTCTTAAGGGGCTGTTTGCACCAGATGATGGCTAAGTTTTGTTTTTAAAAGTCGATTGAATCTAAATTTAAATAAAAAGATCCATTCTCAATAGAAAATTTAAGCTTTTAGGTGGAGTGGTTTGACATGGCATGGTGTCAAAACTTGTCCATGTGTCAAGATCTTCGATAAAAAAATGAATTCGCCTGCCTAACAAGGGCATGGTGAAGGCTAAATTTAAATAAGTACTTTTGTTGTCAGCTTTGCTCAAAAAGTCACTGTACCCAAAAGCATGCTTAGTTACACAATAATACACAAGCATGCTTGAAACAGTCAAGGGAGTGGGCTTGGGGTGGATTTCCGAGCTAGGTTCTGGATGATGTGGACTGGATTGCATTTGTGCGATGAACTATAGGATTAGAACAAAGTGGTGACAATACTTATGTACGTCACACAAGAAGAAAGGAAGCGTGCTTGATGTAAACTACATTTTTCACCATTTGATTTCAAAACTCACTAATAATCCCCTTGATATGGTGACAAGAAGGGATGTAAAAGCCTATTTGGGAAGTGTTTATAAACAGTTTAAATTATTAATAGATTGAAATTAGTTGGTGGATAAGTGAATTCTATTTGTGGATTCCTCGAAATATGTGGATAAAAAATGACTTGAGTGTTTTATAAACTATTTATAGACATGAGCAAAACATACGCTATATTAGTAGGTTGAAGGCATTAATATGTTTGCTCGCGGCAATTGTGAACTTTCGGGAGAATCGAAGACTGCATTAAAGAAGTTTTGATAGCTACGGAACACAAAAAACACTAAAATCATAACAGCAATATAAGAGCTTTTTCCTTTATGTTTGACAGAAATTACACGTTATACCAGAGTATCAAAATTTGGATATTTATAGACGAAGAATAAGAAACATTTTTCTGGATATTCCTCAATATCTCGGTTATTTACGGAACGTGAGAAGCCGATGATTAATCATCTTTCAAGGAATTTTCTGTGGTGAAACAAAATATCTCTCATTTCCCCCTTGGGTAGATTGAAATTCTTCGATTTCTTCCAGATCATTTATCAATTACTTTTGATTATAGCCTACTTGAGTTTGACACGTGGAACACTTTACTTCTATTAGATGATGGTCCAGGATCACTTCGCGATGGGTGTCGTAGAAAAGAACCCCTTTGGATTGTTTTTGAAGTCTCTGGCATGATTCATCTTTCGTCCTACTTAAGTTTGTCTTCTTATAAGACAGTGGATGGTCGTGGGCAACGCATAAAAATCACTGGTAAAGGTTTGAGGCTGAAGGAATGTGAACATATTATTATATGCAACCTGGAGTTCGAAGGTGGTAGAGGGCACGATGTTGATGGCATCCAAATTAAACCGAATTCTAGGCATATATGGATAGACCGCTGCAGCTTATGTGATTATGATGATGGACTTATTGATATAACAAGGCAAAGCACTGATATTACCATCTCTAGGTAATTTAATCATCATAAGCTCTGTAGTTTAAATTACTTCTATATATCATAGGATCCTGATGATTTCTTTCTTTGCAGATGTTACTTCACACGACATGATAAGACGATGCTTATTGGAGCTGACCCCTCTCATATTGGTGATAGATGCATTAGAGTGACAATTCATCACTGTTTTTTTGATGGCACACGACAACGACAACCTCGTGTTAGATTTGGAAGAGTTCATTTATACAATAATTACACCAGAGGATGGGGCATATATGCTGTTTGTGCTAGCGTAGAGTCACAGGTAATCTATTGTTATATCATGCACAGAAACAATCATATAACTAAATCACTTTTCAGTTTGTCTACAGTCGCTTAAAATCCTAGTTTGTGTTTTCTTACTTTTTTGGGTCTTCTATGCCACCAGGTATATTCTCAATGCAACATCTATGAAGCAGGACAGAAGAAAAAAACTTTCGAATACTATACAGAGAAGGTAACTTGAAATCGTATCTAGTTCAATTTGCTTTTAAAATTTTATGATTTAAAGAATCGTGTGTTTTGTGGAGCTTATAAGAATGGAAATAGGAACTGGAGCATTTTCTTAGCCCCTGTTTGACAACCATTAAAAATAGTTTTCTAGGAAAACTGAGTTTGGAACAATGATTTTTTGGAAATGTGGGGTTAAAAAAGTAGGAAATTTTTTTTGGATTTACATGCAAAGTATTTTATTGTGAGAATGTGTGGTTGAAAATGAATTTGAGAAAAAAAAAGTTTTGAAGTAATGATTGTCAAAAAGGGGCTTAATAAGTAACGTTTATGACGAACTGTATCCTTGCAAATTCTGACTTTTCCAAGGCTTATTTCTCTCTCTTTCAAGTGATAGGAACACAGGAGTGTTCTCTTTCTAAGTAATGTTCATGAATGCTATCTTGACAAAATATTTCCTCTCCAATTGTCACTTTTCTAAAGATAAGTTTTTTGTCTTCCAAATTCCTGTTCCCATAAATCAGATGCGGCAGTGACTAAATTATTTTGGCATCTTAGATGCTGTAAAACAGATATTGTGAAAGTCTGTTTTTCCTTTCCTTGTTAAGAACATTAATTTAAGTTACATATATCCTCTCCTACTCAAGTATAGGCATTTGATGCTTATTACAACACGGGATTTTCAATTGCGTAGAATAGATATATGTGACATAGAACACATTCAAACAAACGAGATTGAGCAAGAAAGAAGAAGAAGAGAAGAGAAAAAGAAGAAGAGGGAGAGAATAGAGAGAATTTAGGAACAAATATTAGTTTATTCAATATCAAAGTCTTAACTATTACAATGCATAAACTCCTATTATATAGAGTTTAAACTAATTTAATTTTAGGAAATAACTAATAAAATACTAGAAAATCTATAAAATAAAATTCTAATTACTTTTCCTAAAACAACTATCTAAATTGGCAAGTTTTCCATATAACATATCCAATATGATCTCCATAATTTTTCTCTGGCTGAGAGAACTCGACTGCCGTGTGATAGACCACAACTTCTTATCTAATGAGGGCGATCCCTCTTCCTAACCATATAACGATAATCGAATGTCCAAACCATCCTCAAATAACGTCATCTGACCAAGGGAGGTATCTTTCCTTCGGACTGGATATCGATAGTAAACCCCAGATTGCAATAATCAGTGAAACTCATCCATAAAAAGTGCAACATAATCTACAAAATGAGGAGCATAATGCACTAGTGCAGTAGACTGGCGTGCAAAAACAAAAAATTTCAACAACGGGATCCCGAAAGGATACAATTCTGCTAATTGGGAATGTGTGGCATAAGTGGCAATTTCTCAAGTTATTCATCCATTGTGTTATTGGTAATTTTGTCTATTAAAGTTGTGAATGCGAAAGGGGGCACAATACAATGCTCAAAACTCTCATCCATACTATCAAAATATTCTATTGGACCACCCATACCAGTTGTATCAATTGTAGATAGGACCAAGTAAATATTTGAAAAATCCTTTTATACACCATGTAGTGTCATGCCTTAATGATCACTTCATTGTAATTTTGTTAGTCGAGAAATTGAAAGCTAGTATATTGTTTATGTGAGCATTCGGTCTAAATTAAATCTTTACCTTGTGCTAACCAGTCTTATACTTTGAAATGAAGTGACGTCATATAGACATGTAGCGATTGCACTTAAATTTTTTACTTTCTCTAATCTCCCTAATTTGATTTGGTAGTTTCTTTCTTTTAAACATAATGGTGCTTTTTTGACCGCCGAAATCTAAGGTTAAAATTCTTATATACGGAAAGAAGTTGAGGGATAGAAATGAAATTCAGCAGTTCAAATGAGAATTTTGTTAGCTTAACTGAATTTATGGACCATTTTTTTTTTTTTTTGATAGGTAACTGAATTTATGGACCATGGTCACATTCTATTTCTCTCTTGCTTATTTATCATCTTTTTTTCATTTTCGTTCGCTCATAAATGTTTGTTTATCAACTTCGTGTTCTGTCTTTATCATTTAGGCTGCAGATAAAGATGAGAACAAATCTGGTTTAATTATATCTGAAGGAGATTTATTCCTGAATGGAGCTCAAGCAAGTATACTAAGTATTGAAAAGGAAGAATCCATTTTCCATCCAAGTGATTTTTACCCTACATGGACACTAGAACTTGCATCAGATTCTCTCAAGGCTGTTCTTCAAATCTGTGCAGGTTGGCAATCTATAACTAGGCCAGCAGAACAAGTTGGCGGTAGTACATGACTTGCTGTAACAACTTCCAGTTCTCATATATGTGTATCTCTTCTGACAGCAATTTCAACTTAAAATATTTATGCAGTAGATATTTCTGCATAAGCTTATTAAAAATCTTTGTCAAATTTTATTGAACACAAATATCAACATTTTCTGTATTGAATATTTAGATGTTATAGCACTTAATGTTTGAATATCATGGTTTCAGTAAATGTTAAATTATTCTTGTTTCTTTCACAATATCTGCATTCTGATTCAATTTCTCTGTTATAAATCCTGCTTCCTGGGGCTTTTTGCTTCATAACTTTGTACCATTCACTTTATAGTAGTTCAATTCTATAATTTGCATAATTTTACCTCCTGTTGGCCAAATGCTATTTGTGCAGAATGTAGTCGGTGGAATTTCATCGTGTAATTTATAAACTAATACTTTCGGATCTAACTCTGAGCACTTGATTGACAAAAACACTCTGTACTTTAGGTTTTTCTGTATAGATGGTTTACCCTTTTACAGGATGAATACATTGAATTCAAAAACATGAAAAAGTATACTTGATACAGAAAATTTTATGAAGGAAATAAGTTGATATAAATGGGTATTTATAGGTTCATAATGACACTAGGGAAGACATCGTGATACACGGGAAGGGGATGAGGATGAAATTTCGGGAACCACAGTCCCGTGGAACAAATCTGATAAGTAATTTCCCAAATTGTTAGGTGAAAACCTCACCAACACTTCCAAGTTTCTCTCCTCACTCAATATTGCCAAATATGTGTCATAGAATTCTTGATATGCTGGCACTAGGTTACTTGCTATGGACACTTTAATCTCATCTCTAAGCTTTGGATCTGGAACCACCCAGGAAGTCTGTCTTCGATAGGCCTCGTCAAAGGCTGAGTTGAATTGCCTAAAATGCCCCGTAATGGTGTCAGGTGACATTTCTTGAGGTAAATTCTCTGGTAGGCACAAGAACACCTTATTCCAAGCCAGTGTTTCATAGTTTGCTGCATATAGTTTTACCTTTCTATCTAGCTTTGATAACCAGTCGTCCCCGAGGAGGAACTTGAGTGTTGTGGTGCGGACCTTCTCAACGACTAATTGGAGATTGTTAGCTAAGAAAAGATATGATAAGGCGATGTTATTGTATAGTTCAGCTTTTCTGTCAAGTTTGCAAAGAAGCACCAGAATGATCCAGGCCAGTTGAGCAGAGACAGCTGAGGTTGGATTCTCCTCCAGGCTCTGACTTTGAAAATACGATTCTGGGAAAGGTGAATGCGGTGTAGTTACTGAATCAGCAATAATATTGGAGAGTACTCCACTGTAGTTGACTAGCAAAGACACATAATTCATCACTGATTTGGTCAACGGATGAATTGCACCTCCGGGAACCAGGGCTCTTGATGAATTCTTTTGAATTGATGACTCAAACTCAGAGAGAATCGTTTGGATGGAGTCACCGAGTTCGTGGAGAGAAGAAAAAGCTTGTAGTTTAACAGCTGAGAGGGATTCATACGAGAAGATCGACTCGATTTCTGGCCAGATATCCGATATTGCCTCGTACAGGTTCATCAGCTGGAAAACTTTTTCCGGCCATCTCTTGCTCTTCGCAACAAGTTCTGGGAATCTGAACAGGTTAGTAGCTCCATCTCTTGTTATACCAGAAAAACACGATTCTCTTATTGTTTCATTTGCAGTAAATACATGATCACACACAGAAATCTCTCTCGCCATGGAAGAGGGTTCTCACTGCAATCTTTGCTGCATCAATCCATTTACTGACATGATGCTCAAGAGCCTCGGGATTCATCCTGTTGATCTGGGATGAAGTGAAACGCTCGAGGCCAAGGCGATATAATGCTTCATCCACAATTGACTTTCTGATGTTTCTGTATATTTTGATGCATTCTTTGCCATAACCAGAGCGGATCATGCTATCAGCGATCAGCTTTAAGTCAGACATAGCTAGTGTGGAGAGGCGTTCCACCTCAGACATCGAATCACTGGCCACCGGCATTTTGTTAACAGAGCTGACATCACCTTCATTGTCCGAGTTACTCGAAAGTGATCGTGATAGATGTGATGATCGCCTAGATATTGATTCAGGATTCAAATGTTCTTTATTTGCTGACAGAATTTGATAGAATTCTTTCTCGAGCCGATGCATGGCGATTTGCATCAACTTCTGTGCCATGACTAGCTTATTGGATATTGTATGTTGGGAAATCAGAAAATGCATAGCCCTGCGCAAGTCCTTGACGCTCTTGATGAATTCTTTGGCCTCCTTTCTGCTTTCTTGAAAGAGCGAGGTGAATTGCTCGAAGTCCCATTTCGTGATAATGGATTCTACGTTTTCAATGTTTTCTTCCATCATTGACTCAGAAAAAGTGTGGAACGGCGTTGGAGGGGCAATTTGATTCGGAAAGGAAGAGATGGATGAGTTTGTTTTAGAGAAAGAGGAGAGGGTTGCCATTGCTTTTCGGGGAGTAATATGGGTTGTTGATTCTCTTTTTGGTGTTTCAATTATTGCCATTTTTCTTCTTTCGTTAACCAGAAACTGTGGAAAAACTGTTTGGGGGTTTGTCTTATCAAATGTTTTTGTCTGCAGACAGAAAGATGAAGGGAATGTGGAGTTTAAATAAAGAAAAGAGGGAAGATTGAAGAAGGCACAGTTCACATTTTGGGAAGGCAATTGACTTTGAACACTGCTTTGACTGACTCAGTTTAATATTAATTCGTGGCGTCCAGCAAAAATATTTTAAATCCTGTTTTGGCCCATGACTGGCCAGAACTGGAAAAAGAATTTTGACTAGTTCACATTTCACACACATTTGATAATATTAATCTTAGTGTTAAATAATTGCTTACTCAAATGGATAACTGGGAAGTCAGAGCGTATACAAAACACCCAGACGATATGATATTTTAGTATTTACATTCACTCGTAAAGAATGAAATTGTTCTTTTAGGTACGAAAGGCTCATTTGGAGCCGAAATCATGTCCGTTTTAAAGATTGTATAGTAGAATATTATAGAGTCTTTACTACACAAACACTCCATTGACTGTATGGATGATGGCATGTGAGTGTAGGGAGAAATATTATTTTATTCACGAGGGACTCATACCATTCACATGCGGTCATTCATGTGGTCAACCGGGGTGTTCGTTTAGATTTTTTTAATATTATACGGGCAATGGGTCAGTGGTGTCCGTTAGACTTTGAACCATTAGTAGATTCCTATATTTCATTTTAATCCATAGACTAGGCTTAGGTTTATTTTAAAAAGAAAAAAGAAAAAATGTACGGGTATTTCCTTGTTGGCCCCATTAAGAAAGTGTAATAGAAGAAATGCTTACGAAATAAAAAAATATTTTTATTGGAAGAGAATTATTGCTAGTGAAAAATAAACAAGTCAATGCAATGAATTTAAAATTAGAAACGCAATCCACAAATATAGATAAAGTATTAAATGAATGATATATACCATAAATTCCACCCAATAAATAAATCTCTTTGAATGTGTCATTGCTAATGAATAAAATAGTCAATTTATTGAGGAGGTGTTTGGTTGGGAGAATAGGTTTCATCATAAATGAGATTTCGATATGAAGCTTGTTCTCTTCTCTTTTCTCCACTCACGCTTTTTAATTGAAACAAATGTAGAAGTTTTGAGAGTATCGGAATAACTTGATTTTCTATTGATGTGTGAAGCTAAGTAAATGAACTCGATTATATTTTAATAGTCTTGATTGTAAATGAGTTGAACAAATATCGATTATCGAATATAATAGTCAGTCGAGCCGTATAATAAAGTAAAGCAAAAATATATAAAATATGTGTTATTCAATATACCCATAGATTTAACGCAAGACCATTGATTACGCTCAGGTTCAGAAAAACCTTTGGAAATTTTCTTGTTGGTTCAACTAAGAAAGTGTAACCTGCAAAATTGAATTGACGATAAATAGTGAAAATTAAGCAAGTCAATATATTGAACTTAAAATTAAGACCTGTAATCTATTAGTTGGGGGCAAAATTTTTTGAGGTGAAATATACATATATTATGTATATTATATATATATATATATATATATATATATTTCTACATAGATTTTCAAATAAAATAAAATAAAAAATTCACATATTTTCCGAACATAATTGCTCAATTTTATACCAAATTATTGAAATAGTCAAGTGATAATTTGCATAAGGGTTAAGTCATTTGTACACTATGGATTACCCTTTGGGTTATCCGATCTCACCTCCTCCCTCGGGTCTCACCTTCAATAAATGTGTGGGACCCGACCCCATGTGAGTGAGGTGATGGGGTCGGATAAATCAAAGAGTAACTCAAAGTGTACCTATAGCAAGATCATTTGCATAATGAGGTAGGATAGTTGTGTAGCAATGATTGACTAATGATAAATGTAATTAGAAAGACTGGCACTACTTCAATAGTGTTGTTTCAGTCAATACTACTTTTGCAATTACAGTCTTTCTTAAGAAATTTAGCAGTCTGATGAATTGAAACACATTTACAAATCTCGAGTCTAGATGATGGTGACTTCCGATATATTGAACTCATATTGACGAACTCCGACTCTTGATTATGACTTTATCGAAAAATTTCGATTGTCAAGTTTTAAATATAAATGAACTATACCTTAGATTAGGAGCAAAAAGTATGGCGAATTGGTCACCGACTCTACTCGACTCATCTCGTCTTAGTAGGGAGTCGAGCAAGGATTTCCCAAAATGAGCCACTCGTTGGTTCATTTATTAACTCGCAGTCGAGATCATTCTTGGCTCGTGAGTGGCTCTAGACGAGCCGAGTAGGCTCGCCTAAGTAAAAGTCTGCATGCATGGCTTCAGTCAATGACAGTCCTCCCATTGAAAAATCAATGGCATACTACTATTGAGAAATAAAAAAAATTATGGTAAACTCAAATTTAAATTTCTTTTTTAGGATTCGGGTTTACAATTCATTTTCAGCATTCTCTTCTATAAATCTCTTCACCATTTAGCTCTCAGCTACAAAAAAGTATAATTTTGCAATTATCACTCTCCTAATTTAACAATTATTATATATATATATATATACTGGGGTGGACCCAGACAACTTAGGTTGGGGTCACAACAAAAAAAAAAAATTGAAAGTAGCCTTCAATCTTCTTTTCAAATATGCAATTGCAGACCGCTAAAGTATAATTGTAATATACTTTATTTTCTAAATATCATTATATTATATTGTAATCTATTTTATTTAAAAGAATTGTACAAAAAATATTCATTCCTAAGGTTTTAACTCCGTCTATGTATTATAGTCAATCCTAAACCCAAATAAAGAATACTTAACAAATATATAAATTTTTATGTTTACACATTCCTTATAAATTTACGTATTCACTATACTTTGATGTAGCTAGTGGGGGCAAATTGAGCCCAAGTTTCTTTAAGCGAGCTGTTTTGCACTCGACTCTTCCCACTTAATACCCCTGTATTAATTTAGCAAATTCAATTACTCTGACATTTCCGTCAACTTCTTTTTTAATACTTTAAGAATTTTCATCTTATATTTCTTTCATAATTTTGTGTACATTTATATTTTCAATCATACTTCTCTCAGTGTGTGTGTGTGAAATTTAATATGGACTTAGGCACCCCTATTTTTTCCATTGCTCTAATTAATCTAAATAGAATTCCTGGTCTTAGTCCGATGACTGGGAAACAACCTGGAAATAGAGTTTTGAAGTGGAATTTTGTATTATACATAACTATTTCCACACCTACCAAATGACATACTACTTGAAATCGGCTCGTCTTATTTTCTTCACTTCCAAGACCTGAGAAAATCCTGCAAAATATAAAATAACTTGTTCTACACTTCACTATACATAAAGTCTTACCTTCTGGAATAAATCCAGAGAGGTCTGGTCAGCAGTCTCTATGTGTGTCCTGTCCCTCAAGGCATGCACAAATTCTTTTTCACATATTTATAATTGTAACTGAAAAATAGAGAAGCGTGACAAATTAATTAATTCTTTTCAGTTAAGCTACTTCAACTTCTTTTTTCTTGAAAGTTTCTTGTTGACATCAATATTTGTTAATGGAATGCCATGTTAATTTTTGACTAGTGCCTTCTTCAATAACAATAAAAAAACTTACTCCGTCAATATCAAATAGATAAAGAAGTGAAGAATTTCAACACTTACGTGAGCTCAAGCCCCAAGAATATTCTATGCTAAATATACAAATATATTTAGATACTAGTCCAACTTTAAAAAATTAAGTTTAATCTGTCGTCCAAACTCCACCCTGCACACTTTGATAATTAAGGCAATAAATAAGTACAAAATGTGGACATAATTGATATAGAAAGGGTATTTGTCGCATAATTTCAGCTTGTATAGAAAATTGTAGCACATTTTTACTCTTAGGTAGTTGAAATCCATAAGCAACAAAATTTTATTTTATATTTCATTTGACTAAGTAGTTGATCAATGTTATTCTTCTCTTACCTCTACTGATAAAATTTATTTTCACATCATAATTAGATGCAGGAAAATGCCAAACGTACAGAGGAAAACCTACGGAATGTGTACAGAATACTCACATGGGGAGATGGGCCCCATGTGAATTAAATATCGCCAAAAAATTGGATCTCACCTATTTGTGTGTATTCTGTAAGTTTTCTGTGGGTTTTCATTCTGTAAGTCTAGCAAAACTCTTAGATGTAGGGTTGGAGTGGATCCACACCACTTGTGTAGATGCAGATGTAGATGTAGATGTGATAATTTTGTGTTCATTTGCTTCTTTAGTTTAATTAGAATATTTAATTAGAAAAATGAGTTTAAACAAATTGGACGTATATAGATAATTTCAGTCTTAATTTCACTGATTTTCTCCATATTTTACATGACTAATTAAAATCTATGAATGATGTTGCTACTTATTAATGAAGTAGCAACAAAAAACACTAAGAAACTTATTTCACTGATTTTATCGATAATTTACATGACTAATTAAAATATATGAACGAAGTTGTCATGGCTAATTAAAATATATGAATGATGTTGTTACTTATAAATGAAGTAGCAACCAAAAACACTAAGAAACTTCTTATTTTCACTGATTTTCTCCATAATTTACATGGCCAACTAAAATATATGAACGATGTTGTTACTTATTAATGTAGTTGATAAGTGCGCTTTTGCACACTTATTAGACACTTTTTGGGATTTAACTGTGATAAATTTGAGTATATTTCTACCCATAATTGTGTACTTTTTGTATTTATAGGCCAAAACCCTGAATTGGAATGAAACGGAGGTAAAACGAGTGAAAAAGGACTTCAATTGCACAAAAATGTGAAGTTGGGGACTAACTTGCACTTGATCAAAAGATGGAGGGCTTTGACTGCAATTTGGTAGGGGCTTAAATGAAAGAAAGTTCAAAGTATGAGGACCAAATTGTACTAATTCAAAGATGAGGGATGAAAACGCGCAAGGACGGAACGTTCAAGGACCTGAGCTGCAAATATGGAAAAGTCCATGCTACCGCATGGCTTGCTCAGAGACGTCAAATGTATATTTTGTTTCTTCCATGCGACCGCATGGAATTACACCATGCGGCCGCATAGAAGGAAAATTTGAATGGCGGTCTATTTTCTTTCCACGCGTTTTTGGTCAACTTTGGCAATATTTTTGGACTTGTTTAATGGAGATATTTTGGGATATTTTGGGTTGTCTCACATAGCATTGATATATCCCATATCTCTCCCATTTGCAAGGTATTAGGAGTTAGATTAGTTAGTTTAGCTTAGGTTTTCTCTCTAGTTTTTCTTGTTTTCTTTTCCTTTTCTTCTTTTTGTTGTTGTTTCTTTGTTTTATTAACTCATTTTGAGAAGAACCATCAAGGGAGCAAGGAGATAACATCAAAGGAATTGGTGGAAAACTTGGAGGAATTCAAAGACTACAAGGGTTGTATCTATTTCTTGTTTTTCCTCCATTAAATTTCCATTTTTGACATGTATTGTATAAGAATCTCTTTGTTTATCATCTTTATAAAATGAGTTAAGTTTATTGTGTTGGAATTTATGTTGAATCTTAATCTTATTTTTATTAATGTTGATATATGTTGTTGAAAATGCATTTATTATCAAAGTATTGGTGTATTAATTATTATTGTTGATTATGCTTTATTTATTTGGCCAAATAGATGAGGTGATTAGGTGATTTATGTAATTATCGAAAGATTGTTACATTGCTAGACCTAGATAATTAGTACCCTAGGTGATTTTGGGTGATATAGAAATATATACCTCCCCTAGGTGATCCTTTGAGTATTCTCACAATAATTTAATGCTTTGGTTAAGTTTTATCTGCATATAGATTTGGGGATAACTTAATCAATAGGGTCGATATAATTCGAAAGAGGTTATTGACTAAAATTGGAGAATCGGGTCTAATCATTTATTTTGGTAATTTGCATGTACGTTATTGAATTGATGTTAATGAAATAAAGGTTAAGTGAAATCATAAATTCCAACCGCTTTTCAAATCAAAGATGCAACTACGTCTTTTTAGTTTGTTAGTTTAGTTTTATAGTTATTAGTTTATAATTTATAATTTAATTTCAATATTAATTGTGTGTGTGTCCGTCGTTGTTAGAACCAAAATCGATTAGAGTACGTAACTTCAAAGTAATATTCCTCGTGGGATCGATATTCGGACTCAAAAAGTCCACTATATTACTTGTTCACGATCCGTGCGCTTGCGGTACAATTTTCAGCGAACAAGTTTTTGGCGCCGTTGCCGGGGAATGTTTTCACTTTGATTACTGCTTTAGTTAATTTTAGTTTTAGCAACTTGTAATTATTTGTTTTTACTGTTGGTGTATTTTGGCTAACCCCGTATTACTAATCTTTCTTGTATCTGTAGTCTTTTTCCTGCACCCTGCACTTGTCTGATAATTGCAGGTTTCTAACCTTGGTAAAGTAACAAGATGTTTGCACTATCTCGTCTCTACGGTGACTATACAAATATTCTTGGAGGCTCAAGATGTGATATTTGTTTAGCGGAGCATTGAACAGAGATGTGCTTGTATTCGTGTATCGAAACTGCAATGTTGAAACTTCTAAAGTTTCGATATTATTTGAAATGCCGGAGACAAGCACTGGACAATTTAGATGAAAGTTGAGATTTTTTTTGGGTCAGTTGAGATTTTTTTTTTCTTTCTTTCTGATTACAAAAATGGGATCCGAAATACAAGTTTTATAGATTGTTGACTTTTATGAAATGATATATAGATAATTAGTGCAAAACATCATTTTTATCCACAGCACGAATCATTTCAATTTTAATATTTGCATCTTTATTTTAACCTATTCTTATGAGGATAGTCCTTTTCATCTCTTCACGTTCAATTATTTTGTCAAATTGACGTGTGCATCATACTCAACTCATCTGGGAAGGATATTTTGTTGGAATTGATCAAGTATAAACTATGAGAAAAATGATTTTTGTATCAGTTTCAGTCAAATATTCAAATTTAATCTGATAGTCAAATTATAAATATAAATAGACTAACTTATTCTACTTGTCAAGTAGATTGTCGTGGTATATTTGACATCTCAAAATCAATTGCGGGTGCATGTGAAATTACAGTCCAAAATCAAGAAGAAACAAGGAAAAAACTGGCTGGAAAATCTACCAACTCCGTTGCTCGCCTAGCGCTTGAGCGGTGAGGTTGTCGCTTGAGCGACGGCTCTCTATTTTTTATGTTCAAGCGAGGCAAAAATGACGAGCGAGCGACAGCAAAAGCTGCGAGACTTGGCAAAGGTTGCGGAGTTTTGGGCCATGTCCTTCACTCACAATCTCTCCCCCTCTATAAAAAGGACCATTGAGACGTTCATTTTTTTCTTCCCAATGATATGCAATCATAGCTTGACATTACTTTCATCCTTTCTATATCATAAATTCTTGGTTTCTTTTGTTCATTCAAAAAGGAGTACAAAATCCATTTTTAGTTCGCTGATCTTGTGTTTTGGAGTGCAACTAACATAAGAAGATAGTCGTTGTACCTTGCGGGTTGATTGTCATTATCAGTACGCACCGTAACGGGGCAAAATCGACTTAAAGACTCTTGCCTTAATGTTTGTACCCATTTCGTTTGGCGTTATCTGTAACATAATCTTCCTTGTTTCCTTGTTGTTATTCTGTTTGGATTTCGATAAAGTTGGTAAATTTGTTTTGATTTTAAAGTCATCACTCTATTATTTATTGCAACAATCATAAGTCGATTTTCTGAGTGATAACTTTATCCTATTTGGTTAAATTGATTTTACTTCGATTTAACATCTTCTACTCCTTCTTGGATTAGATTTGTGGTTTATATTTTGTTTTATATAAATAGAAATGAACACTGTTTACAATACCGACTCCACTTCGAATGAAACTTTGAATATGAGAACTTCGAAAGTAATTGTTCCTAACGGTGTGATCACTTCGGTTGCAGTTGCCCCTCCCACCATCCATACAAAGTCCGTTCACATAGAGAGAAATCAGATAAATTTATTGGGGTTGATTTCAAGAGATGGCAACAAAAAATGTTATTTTATTTCATTATTCTAAACTTGTCAAAATTTTTAAATGAAGATATTCCTGCCATGCAAGAAGGGGAAAATAACATGGCATTACTAATAGCATTGGATGCTTGGAAAAATTAAGATTTCTTATACAAGAACTACAAATTGAATGGATTGGATAATACATTGTATAACATATATAGTTCCAGGAAATCTGCAAAAGAACTTTGGGAGTCTTTTGAGAAGAAATACAAGACTGAAGACGCTGGTACGAAAAAGTTTATCGTGAAAAAAAATCTTGAACTACAAAATGATTGATTCAAAGACGGTCATGAGTCCAGTACAAGAATTGCAGGTGATTCTCCATGACATTCACGTTGAAAACATGCCTCTAAGTGAATCATTTCAATTGGTTGCAATTATAGAGAAACTTTCACCCATGTGGAAGGATTTCAAGAATTATCTCAAGCACAAGCACAAGCACAAGGAGATGAATATTGAAGAACTCGTTGTCCGGTTGAGAATCGAAGAAGACAACAGAAATTCGGAAAAACGCATTATGAGCCATTTTCCACAAGCTAAAGCTAATGTGGTGGAATCAAATAACAAGAGCAAGAAAAGTAAGCACTCCGTTGAACCTTCTAAAAAGAATGCAAAGAAATTCACAATAGAGTTTGAGTTTATTACTTTAGATAAAATCGGAGAAGAAGCAGAATGACTTTGTAATTTTCTCGAAGATATTCCATATTGGGAAAAATCGGTACCTACGATTAATATCCATTGTGATAATCAATCGAAAATTGCAAGGGCACAAAATAGTATGTATAATAGTAAATCTCGACATATACGACGGAGACAAGAACCAAAGTGGTTAGATAAGTTATGGTGTTGGTACAATTATTTTGATTTATACGAATGGTTGAATGGTTTAAGACACCGTGTTCACCAACTAACCTAGTAAATTTGATTGTATTCAACTAAGGAAGATTCAAAACAAGAAGCCACCTATCTTGATGCTATAACTTGTCATATGTACTCTTTTTGTTAGAGTCTGCATATCATTTACATTGTATATTGCATATTATGAATTTTCATTCATGTGGAGGATTGTTGGAATTGGTTAAGTATAAAACATGAGAAAAATGATTTTCTCGTCAAAGTCGGCCAAATATTCAGACTTGATCTGATAGTCAAATTACAAATGTAAATAGGCTATCAAGGGTTGACATTGAAAAACTACTGTCTTTGACATGCTGCTAGAACAACAAAAATACCGTATATAATGGCTAGAAGCTTAGAACACATGTAAAGGATTCTGGTTTGGATGAACCTGCATATGTGGCTTGAGCTGAAACTTAAACATATATAATGGCTAGAAGCCTAGAACACATGTACAGGATTCTGATTTGGATGAACCTGCATATGTGGCTTGAGCTGAAACTTGCTCTTAGTGGAGTAAATCACACTTCAAAGACTGGAACACTTAAATAACTAGATGTGGTATGTTGTTGATCAATCTTTGTTGAATGTTCGACGATACAATACTCAATGCAAGGGAGAAGCCAATCTTGACTATTCTAGAAGAAATTAAGGTATATTTGATGAAAATGTTTGTGATCCAAACGGAAGCTTGTGAAAAAATGGTTTGGAGATGTTGGGCCTAGAATCCTAAAGATCTTGGAGAAAATGGAGTTCTATCAAGGAGTGAACGTGCTTATTATTGGACTGCTGCATGATGTGGACATCAGAGCAAGAACTTGTTCTTGTGGAGCTTGGCAGTTGATTAGGATCCCTTGTTGCCATGTCATTGCTTCTCTAGTCTCAAGGGTTTGAAGATTATAGACTACGTAGATGACAACTACAAGGAGGAGGATTACTTAAAGACATATTCATCCTACATTTCTCCCATCAGAAGCCTAGAAATGTGGCCTAATTACCCAGGTTTCAACCCTTTAGACTCCCATTCTACACAAAGAAGCAAAGGTCGAGAGACCAAAAAGGATTTACGAAAGGAAGCTAATGAACACGAGGCTAGGTCATCATCAAGCAATGCAAGTAGAGTTGGCCTGACCATGAAGTGTGGACAACAACCTGGCCATGACAAGATAAGGTGCATAAGGTCACCAACACTAGCAGCAAATTAAGCCAATACTTGTGTTTACTGATGTATTTTGACTTCTTAACTTTTCGAACAGCTACAATCTGTTGTTATTGATGATTCACTTTCAACATAGATGGATCATCTGATTGCGCTATTGAGCATTCAGTAACATGGTGATTAGCAACACAACTATCGCAAACCAGGTTTTGCGCTTGTACTGTTTGGAAAAAAAAAGAAAAAAGAAGAGACTTTGTAGGGCTGATTTTTGGCATAATTTTGAGTGGGATCTGTTCATTCATTTTGGAAGATTAAAGTTAATTCGTGTTTTCCTCCGTAAGAAGATCAAAATCATATATTTACTTGTCAAAATTAATAATCGGGTGAATGATAAATTGGAGTTCAAAATGGAGCATTGGAAGATATTTATTGTAACGCCCCAATTTCACTATTAACTCGAGGCGCTACTTAAATCAAAATTGCCTGTAAATAAAATATTTTCAAAAGTCGCCACAATACGAAGGCAAACACATACTTTAAAAATCCATAAAAATTTAATACAAAACGCGGAAACATCATTTCTAAAATAATTTCTCACATTCAAGAGTTAATACCAAATGTAATAAGCAAAAATCAACATTTGCAAAGATACCAAAATTCAATACTCAAGTGTAAAAAATGGAAATCAACTATTTAAAATTCTTATTGCAAAATTTGAAATTTAAAAGTTCTATTATTAAATTAGAATTTGCCACGCTCGTTGCCTTGCCCTGCCAAACTCCTTAACCTGAAAGGGTGGAAAAATAGTGGGGTGAGCATAACGAATTATACTCAGTGGAGTTACAGCAATCAGTCCAAATTAAGTCAAAATATGTAATCAAGTGGTGAAAATAATATCCATACAACATACTATAGAATATGTACTGTGGGCATTCCCAAGGACCCAATTTCGATCCCGGACCTATTTACGGTCCCTGACAACATGGCATAAGCTTAGCAAATTTTAGCACTGTGGGCATTCCCAAGGACCCGATTTCGATCCCGGACCTATTTACGGTCCCTGGCAACATTTTCATATGTATAAACATCATATCACAATCAAAATCACACATCAAGAATTAACATGGACAAATAACCACAATTGCTTAAATGTAAACCCCACCTCGAAGTCTTGAAAGTTTTTCTGGGAAATTGAACAATTGAAATGTTACCGTGCTTCACACTTTGCCCGCGAACTCGTCTAGCAAGAACAAAATTAATTTAATTTAAGATACTAAGTTTAATTAAAACTTTAAGGACTTAGTTGAAAAGATTCTAAAACTGAAATTTGAAAGTTTAAAGGGCTGAAATAACCTTTTTGGAAATTGTGGACTAATTTTAAAAGTAACTTAAAACATAGGGACTGAATAAAACAATTTGAAAAAACTTTGGAATTGAAAATAATAAACATTTAAAACTTTGGGCTAAATTGAAGGGCTTTTAAAAGTTAGGGATTAAAGGAGTAATTTTCGAAAAACCAAATATATACAATAACTTATCTTTACTCTCTCTCTCTTTCACACGATTGCACAGGGAGGCTCGAGAGGAGGAGGCGAAACCGGCGACGGGGAGAGTGATGGAAGGGAGTGATTTTCGGCCAAAAGTCGAAGGCGTCGCCGTCGCGAGGACGCCGGCGGGTGAGGGGTCGATTGGCGGTTGATTGGGTGTCCTTTTGGGCGTCGATCGAGGCCAAACCGAGGCTAGGAGGCGTGAAATTTCTTGGGTTTTCCGGTGGAAAGTCCGGCCGAACGTGCGTGGGGTCGAGGTAAGTGTATGGGTATTGTGTTTTCTTGATTTTGTGGTTGCTTGGGGTTGATTTTGGATGAGATGGAGGCGGTCGATGGTGTTGTAGGCGGTGGGTTGGTGGCGGCTTGTTGGTGGGTCGATTTCTTGGTGGCGGGTCGACTGGATTGGTGGTTGAATTGTGGGTGAATGAAGGCGGCGGTTTGGTTGAACCTACTTGCAGTGAAAACGGGATGGAATTGGTAGGTTTGAATTCGGTTTTGACATGGGTGACATGGTGATGAATCTTTCAAAATTTTCAGTTGTTAATTGATCAAAATTGAAGGGAGATGGAATGTGGATTCTTACCAATTTCTGTGGTGTTGAGAGGAGGCCGTGTGATTGGAGTTACTGTAGGTGCTGCCAGACGTGATGAAGGTGAAAGAATAGTGAATATAGGGCACGTAAATCGAGGTAGTAAATTGGGCCAAGAGTTTGTATTGGAAAACAATTCTTCGGCTAATAGGACTTAATAAAATTGGATTAAAATATAAAATTTGGGTTTAATGAAATTGGATATTAACTAGAATATCGAACATTAAAATTAGATTTAAATCGATAAGAATTTGGTACTTTTAAAATTGTTCGAAATTGAACTCGATAAGTAAATATTGAAATTTTAAGATTAAAAATCGTTTTGAAATTCTTAAATTAATCGTTTTCGCTAGACAATTCGACGAACATAAAATAAATTCTAAACTTTAACGGGATTGTCGTAGCGATACAATTGAAGTTATGAAATTTGTATTTTGAAAATTCGGGTCGCTACAACCTTCCCCACTTAAATAAATTTCGTCCTCGAAATTAAACTTACTTGAATTGAGAATGTCTGGATATTTGGCTAAAATCTCATCTTCTCTTTCCCAAGTTGCTTCTTCTCTACCATGTCTATTCCATTGGACTTTGACTAAAGGAATATCTTTGTTCCTTAAGTTATGAACTTTCCTCTCAAGTATAACTGCAGGAGTTTCCTCATACGTCATATCCTTGTTAACATCCAAGGATGCATAATTAACAATGTGATCCGGATCATGGACATATTTCCTTAACATTGAGATGTGAAAAACATTATGTATTGTTGTTAACTCTGGCGGTAAAGCCAACCTATAGGCCACATTTCCAACTCTTTCCAAAATTTCAAAAGGTCCAATAAATCTTGGTTTAAGTTTCCCTTTCTGTCCAAATCTTACCACTCCTCTCATAGGAGCCACTTTAAGGAATACTTTTTCACCAATTTCAAACTGTAGTTCCTTTCGTTGTTTGTCAGCATAAGACTTCTGTCTGTCTTGTGCTATTTTAATCCTTTCTCTGATCTTTTCTACAGTCTTTACAGTTTGTTCCACTATTTCTGGACCCAAAACTTTCCTTTCACCAACTTCATCCCAATAAATTGGTGATCTGCACTTTCTGCCATAAAGAGCTTCATACGGTGCCATGCCAATGGTAGACTGGAAACTATTGTTATATGCAAACTCAACCAAAGGTAAATGCGTTTCCCAGTTACCACCAAGGTCTAAAGCGCAAGCTCTCAACATATCCTCTAAAGTCTGTATAGTTCTCTCTGATTGTCCATCTGTCTGTGGGTGATATGCTGTACTGAATTTCAATCTAGTTCCCATAGCTGTTTGCAGACTTTCCCAAAATTTGGATGTAAATCTGGAATCCCTGTCTGACACTATAGAAACTGGTACACCATGCAATCTTACAATTTCTCTGATGTACAACTGGGCATACTGGTCTAAACTGAAAGTCATTTTCACTGGTAGAAAGTGAGCAGATTTTGTCAAACGATCAACTATAACCCATATAGCTTGATGACCTTTAACTGATCTAGGAAGTCCCACGACAAAATCCATTGTTATATGTTCCCACTTCCATTCTGGGATTTCAAGTGGGTTCAACATTCCAGACGGACGTTGATGTTCAGCTTTAACTTGTTGGCAAGTCATGCACTTCTCAACAAATAAGCCAATTGACCTCTTCATGTTTCTCCACCAATAAATTATTCGCAAATCCTGGTACATCTTCGTACCTCCTGGGTGTGCAGTATAAGGTGAATAATGTGCTTCTTCTAAAATCTCCTTCCTCAAAGTTTCATCTTTCGGTACACACAGTCTTCCCTTAAATAGAAGAGTGTCATCAGTTGATACTTCAAAACCTTTAACACTGCCAGCGAGTGCTCGGTCCTTAATCTTGCATAAAAATTTATCCTTACTCTGAGCTTCTTTAATTCTGTCTCTGAGAGTCGGTCGAACAATCATAGTAGCTATAATTGCAGTTGTGTGATGTGGAGGAGCTACAACTTCGAGTCTCATGTTGGCAAAATCCTTGATCAATTGTTCTTGACTGGTTAAGGCAGCTAACTGCCCTTTACCTTTCCGGCTAAGTGCATCAGCAACAACATTGGCCTTGCCGGGATGGTAATGGATAGTACAGTCATAATCTTTAACTAACTCCAACCACCTTCTCTGTCTCATATTCAATTCCTTCTGAGTGAAGAAATACTTTAAACTCTTATGGTCTGTGTATATCTCGCACTTACTACCGTATAGATAGTGTCGCCATATTTTTAAAGCATGAACTACAGCAACCAATTCCAAGTCATGGGTAGGGTAGTTCTGCTCATGTGGCTTCAACTGCCTAGATGCATAAGCAATCACTTTTCCATGCTGCATCAGTACGCATCCTAAACCTTGTTTCGATGCATCACTGTAGATTACAAAACCTTCTGACCCTTCTGGAATAGCCAAAACTGGTGCAGATACTAATTTCTGTTTCAATTCCTGAAAACTCTTCTCACACTTTTCTGTCCACTGAAACTTCACTCCCTTCTTGGTCAACTGGGTCATCGGTCCAGCAATTTTTGAAAATCCTTCGATAAACCTTCGATAATAGCCAGCCAATCCCAAGAAACTACGAACTTCATTTATATTGGTTGGTGCCTTCCAATTAGTGACAGCATCAACCTTGGCTGGATCAACTTCGATACCATCTGCGGTAACCACATGTCCAAGAAAACCAATTCGGTCAAGCCAGAATTCGCACTTCTTGAATTTTGCATACAACATTTCCTGTCGAAGTGTCTGTAATACAATGTTGAGATGTTCCTCATGTTGTTCTTTGTCCTTTGAATAAATCAGAATGTCATCAATAAAGACAATTACAAACCGATCCAAGTATTGGTGAAATACTCGGTTCATTAAGTCCATGAATACAGCTGGCGCATTAGTTAACCCAAACGGCATCACAGTGAATTCGTAATGTCCGTATCGAGTCCTAAATGCAGTTTTTGGTATATCACCGTCCTTAACCTTCAATTGATGATAACCTGATCTCAAATCAATTTTGGAGAATACAACGGCACCCTTTAACTGATCGAACAAATCTTCTATTCGTGGTAAAGGATACTTATTCTTGACTGTGAGGCGATTCAACTCCCTGTAGTCAATGCACATCCTCATTGATCCATCTTTCTTTTTCACAAACAGAACCGGTGCTCCCCAAGGCGATACACTCGGTCGAATAAATCCTTTATCCAACAGTTCCTGTAGTTGCACCTTCAACTCCTGAAGTTCTTTCGGTGCCATCCTGTAGGGTGCTTTAGATACAGGTGCAGCTCCAGGTACCAGGTCAATCATAAATTCCACTTGTCTATCTGGTGGGATACCAGCTAGGTCATCTGGAAATACATCCACAAAATCACGCACAACTGGTACATCTGTAACAGTTACCTCAGTTGCCTGAACACTAGTGATGCTCACTAGATATCCTTGATTTGTACTCTTTCTCAACATCCTTTGTACTTTCAACACTGATATGACACGGGGCATGGTTTTGACTTTTGTCCCGAAGAAAGTAAATTCACATTCTCCTGGTTTCTGAAAGAGCACTTCCCTCTCATGACACTTAATCGTAGCGTGATTGCAACTAAGCCAGTCCATGCCTAAAATAATATCAAAGTCCCTCATGTCTATTAAGTACAAGTCTGCCTCTAAGTTCTTCCCATCTATTTCAAACTTAACAGCTTTCGACATCATATTAGTGATAATAGTTTCACCTGAAGGGATACTAACTTTTAAGGCATCATTCACACTTTCACATACATTCCCAATCTTAGCATGAAAACTAGCAGAGATGAAAGAATTCGTAGCACCGGAATCAATCAAAACAATAGCAGGTATATTGAATACTGATAGAATACCTGTCATCACGTCTGGATCTTCCTCTGCCTCTTTCTGAGTCAAAGCGAAAACTCGAGCCTTTCCCTTCCTGGCATCTTCTTTACCCTTGAATTCAGGACATTCACCAGCAAAATGACCGGGTTTCTTACATCTGAAACACATTCCTTTCCCGAGTAAGCACTCTCCATGGTGACGCTTATCACACTTCGGGCATGCAAGTTTCTCAGTGCTAGCCTTTTCCTCCATTTTTCCCCATGATTTCCCCTTCTTATTCTGATATCTTCCTTTGCTCATATTCTGATTGTCCCATTTCCTTTTCACTGGTACTTCTGCGGGTTTCTGAGTAGTCTTTTCCAGGTTTAAGCGAGATGATATAGCTTGTGCTCGCTCAATTGCTTCGGCATAGGTAGTGAGTCCTAAGCCTGCCATGATTCCTCCAATTTCTGGGCGTAAGCCCCTTTCAAATCTTCTAGCTTTCTTGATATCTGTGTCAACCAGATGGGTAGCATACCTGGACAACTGATTGAATCTCGTTTCATATTCCACCACGGACATACTTCCTTGTCGAAGTTCAAGGAACTCTGTTTCTTTCTGATCCCGAAAAGACTGGGAAAAATACCTCTGTATTATCAATTCCTTGAATCCATTCCATGTCAATTCAAGTTGCTGTGCCTCAGTTCTGGTGCGCTGATGTGATTCCCACCAATGATCTGCGTCCTCTTCAAGTTGGAATACAGCACATGACACTTTCTGAGCGTCCGAACAGGCTATATGTTTAAAGATCCTCTCTAATGCCCTTAGCCATTCCTCTGCAGCTAGGGGTCCTGTTCGACCATTAAATGTTGGTGGTTTATATCTGCGAAATTGTTCAACAACCATACTTGTATTGTCTGCATTAGTTTGTGGATTAGGGGCATTTCGTCGAGCTGTCGGGGCTTGTTGTTGAATGAGCCCCTGAAGTGCATTCACGAGCTCCCTTAATGCATTATTCCCCGCATCGCCAGTAGCAGCCTGGCCTGGGGTAGCTTGTCGTGCAGCAGTCCGATTCGCGGGAACTCGATTTGTTCTACGAGACATTTTCCTAAATCACAACAACATTTGTTTCAGCATCCACTAGGTTGTGAGATTCACAATGGCCATTTAGGAATAATAGAATCTAAAAGGAATATCACAATAGAGCTAAAAGCAAATTTTATTATTATCTCAAATTTTTCAAAAGGAAAACAAATAATAAAATTGCAACCAATATCTATAATCCGAAATATGTTCTCCTATTGAATTTCTACAAACCGTTCTTTCCACATCTCTATCTCATACAGTCCTTTTTGACATATCAATTATGAAGGTAAATTCTATTGAAATGGGTTACTTCATGTTTTAGCCTAATTCTGAGGACTAAATTTATAATTTCCAAATATTTTTTAAATACTTCACATTGCAAGTTCAATTCCCAAACATAATAGCTCATGGAAAATTTTTATAACATGTACTGGATACAAACTTTCAAACATTTCAAACTGCATCAACTATAGCAAAATTTCATTCTCATGTAACTTTTCATTGTAACAATCAATTTCAAATGCAGTAATATAATAAATTCATAGTATCCAGCAAATGAAAATTTTCAGACTTCATCAAATAAAATTTTCTAAACATTTTTACCTTTTCGGAGTAGGCGTGACGCGGCAAGAGCGGGTAGCATTTAAATTAAATACTAAACACTTTTTTTTTTTTTTTTTTTTATAAATTTTCACAAGTCTACAGAAAGGTAAACATGTGCTCTGATACCACACTGTAACGCCCCAATTTCACTATTAACTCGAGGCGCTACTTAAATCAAAATTGCCTGTAAATAAAATATTTTCAAAAGTCGCCACAATACGAAGGCAAACACATACTTTAAAAATCCATAAAAATTTAATACAAAACGCGGAAACATCATCTAAAATAATTTCTCACATTCAAGAGTTAATACCAAATGTAATAAGCAAAAATCAACATTTGCAAAGATACCAAAATTCAATACTCAAGTGTAAAAAATGGAAATCAACTATTTAAAATTCTTATTTCAAAATTTGAAATTTAAAAGTTCTATTATTAAATTAGAATTTGCCACGCTCGTTGCCTTGCCCTGCCAAACTCCTTAACCTGAAAGGGTGGAAAAATAGTGGGGTGAGCATAACGAATTATACTCAGTGGAGTTACAGCAATCAGTCCAAATTAAGTCAAAATATGTAATCAAGTGGTGAAAATAATATTCATACAACATACTATAGAATATGTACTGTGGGCATTCCCAAGGACCCAATTTCGATCCCGGACCTATTTACGGTCCCTGACAACATGGCATAAGCTTAGCAAATTTTAGCACTGTGGGCATTCCCAAGGACCCGATTTCGATCCCGGACCTATTTACGGTCCCTGACAACATTTTCATATGTATAAACATCATATCACAATCAAAATCACACATCAAGAATTAACATGGACAAATAACCACAATTGCTTAAATGTAAACCCCACCTCGAAGTCTTGAAAGTTTTTCTGGGAAATTGAACAATTGAAATGTTACCGTGCTTCACACTTTGCCCGCGAACTCGTCTAGCAAGAACAAAATTAATTTAATTTAAGATACTAAGTTTAATTAAAACTTTAAGGACTTAGTTGAAAAGATTCTAAAACTGAAATTTGAAAGTTTAAAGGGCTGAAATAACCTTTTTGGAAATTGTGGACTAATTTTAAAAGTAACTTAAAACATAGGGACTGAATAAAACAATTTGAAAAAACTTTGGAATTGAAAATAATAAACATTTAAAACTTTGGGCTAAATTGAAGGGCTTTTAAAAGTTAGGGATTAAAGGAGTAATTTTCGAAAAACCAAATATATACAATAACCTATCTTTACTCTCTCTCTCTTTCACACGATTGCACAGGGAGGCTCGAGAGGAGGAGGAGAAACCGGCGACGGGGAGAGTGATGGAAGGGAGTGGTTTTCGGCCAAAAGTCGAAGGCGTCGCCGTCGCGAGGACACCGGCAGGTGAGGGGTCGATTGGCGGTTGATTGGGTGTCCTTTTGGGCGTCGACCGAGGCCAAACCGAGGCTAGGAGGCGTGAAATTTCTTGGGTTTTCCGGTGGAAAGTCCGGCCGAACGTGCGTGGGGTCGAGGTAAGTGTATGGGTATTGTGTTTTCTTGATTTTGTGGTTGCTTGGGGTTGATTTTGGATGAGATGGAGGCGGTCGATGGTGTTGTAGGCGGTGGGTTGGTGGCGGCTTGTTGGTGGGTCGATTTCTTGGTGGCGGGTCGACTGGATTGGTGGTTGAATTGTGGGTGAATGAAGGCGGCGGTTTGGTTGAACCTACTTGCAGTGAAAACGGGATGGAATTGGTAGGTTTAAATTCGGTTTTGACATGGGTGACATGGTGATGAATCTTTCAAATTTTTCAGTTGCTAATTGATCAAAATTGAAGGGAGATGGAATGTGGATTCTTACCAATTTCTGTGGTGTTGAGAGGAGGCCGTGTGATTGGAGTTACTGTAGGTGCTGCCAGACGTGATGAAGGTGAAAGAATAGTGAATATAGGGCACGTAAATCGAGGTAGTAAATTGGGCCAAGAGTTTGTATTGGAAAACAATTCTTCGGCTAATAGGACTTAATAAAATTGGATTAAAATATAAAATTTGGGTTTAATGAAATTGGATATTAACTAGAATATCGAACATTAAAATTGGATTTAAATCGATAAGAATTTGGTACTTTTAAAATTGTTCGAAATTGAACTCGATAAGTAAATATTGAAATTTTAAGATTAAAAATCGTTTTGAAATTCTTAAATTATTCGTTTTCGCTAGACAATTCGACGAACATAAAATAAATTCTAAACTTTAACGGGATTGTCGTAGCGATAAAATTGAAGTTATGAAATTTGTATTTTGAAAATTCGGGTCGCTACATTTATGTATTAGAGGGAAATTTATTTTCGTTTGTCCAAAGGTTTATTACCTGTTAATGGGGAAAACAATTTGAGTTCAAACTCAGAACTCCTAGTCTGAGTGAAATCTTTCTCTTACAACCCCTAGTTTTTCTCCAACCTCACATAAATTATTATTATTTTCTATTCTATTTCTTTCTTCTTCACATATAGAAGGAGGAGGATCTTGGGATGTGAATTGGGAAATTGATCCGTATTTCCAATAATTAGAACCAATTAAAGAAGTTGTCTAGTGTCAATTGGTCAAGTGGAGAATTGAACCACACACAGATTGTTCATAGTAAATATATGCATTTAAATAGACCGTATTGATATTCTCGATATAGGTATATTATATGATAACTAGTTTGGTGCTATATGACATAGTTTTGGATAAAATCGAGTCATACTAAGCAAAAATTATTGAATATATTATCAATTTGGAAAAGAAGAAAAATATATAATTTATTCAGTTTTGATATTATTGCGACTGCTCGATCATTTTCAATGGTGTCATTATAATATACTCTTGGTCACAATTATTAACCAATATCATAATTGGTTCAATAATGTCATGACTTCCTGCTTATTAGGCCTCGTGATGACGTCATTACAGTTGAAAGTATAACTCTAATAAATAGTTGCATTCCTTTTAGACAAATTGAAGTTTCAAGTTCAAATTTCATTCTTATAAAAAAAAAAAAAAAAAAAAAAAATCATCAAATAATTGCAATTGAGACGTTGTATTGAGACCAACCAACAAAATAATAACAATTACATGCTAAAGTTTATGAAAAAAATCATTTGTACAGAAAAATGGTTTACTCACATTGTCATGAGACTTGCACGAATAAAAAAATTTAAACAAAAAAGTGGGCTCCTTGTGTTTGTGAGTGTTCTGTCGAGTGTTGGTCGTTTATTTTCTGTAAAACCAGCACAATTGAAAGTTTATACTAGTCGAGATCATAAGGGTAATTTGTTGAAGCCATATACATGATCGACCAACTAAAAATGATTAAAAAAATTCACTCCCTCTAAATAATGTCTTGGTCCTCTTGGATGTTACACTCATTACTCCTAGTCGTCCCATAATAATTAGGCTAGTTGTTTCTTTTGTAGTATTTTTAAAAATTTAGCTAGTGACATTGATATTCAAGCCACTCATATAGTAATTAAATAATTTTTATTATTTAATACAAAGTAATGCATAGTACTTACAATATTTTAACTGAAATTGTCAAAGTATCAAGACATTTATGCCTAAATATATT
Source organism: Osmanthus fragrans (assembly GCA_019395295.1). Lineage (NCBI taxonomy): Eukaryota > Viridiplantae > Streptophyta > Magnoliopsida > Lamiales > Oleaceae > Osmanthus > Osmanthus fragrans. The sequence continues at coordinate 4,695,481 of CM033346.1, forward strand.
GGTTTAGCTGTCGTTATCCAAATCTACCTAACTATTTGTTAATTACCGACATGTATTATTGTACTGTGAAAATTATAATAACGTGTTTGATCAAGGAAATTACATAGTATTTAAGTATAAAAAAATTTACAAAATATAAAATAATTATCGAAAGTGTTGACGTAATCATAATCTAAGTATGCAGACTAGTGGAAAAAAGATAAAATCAACCAATTATTAAGCTCCTGCAAATCAATAAATAATTTTAATTATATGTTACTTGTGATCCACAACTTTTCAACGACATATTTCATTAATTTTTATCAAAATTTAATTTTAATGTCGATCAAGTAGGGAGCTATATGTCAACTATTAATTAGATGTTAATGTATTAAAATCAAAGGCCATTTAACCTAAAAAGTGACCCCACCCCTCAAAATATTTAATATTACATCTTTAATAAAAAAGAAATTTTTTTAGTCAACTATCTAGAAAAGGTTAGTATTGATTTGATTGAAATCAACTTTGGCTTGCCTATATGCCCCCTCCCTAGTCACTTCAAGCAGTGACTACGGCAGGTATGTACCGTGATAACTAAGATTAGTTTAAAATTATTGTAGAAAGCCACTTGCCCCCAACAATATTGATAACGAAAGTTATGGCAAGTGACAAAAATAAACGAATTTTTTTTTTTTTTTTTTTACAGTAATTTGTGAAAAATATTTATTTGAGGTTCCTTTTCCATAAAGAAAAGTTGGAAAAAAAAAAATTGTCATATGGCCTTTAATCTATTCCTCAATCGAATTCAAGAATAGTAGGTGGAAAGTCCAAATTCTAGCTCTAGACTCTAAAGGGAGTGTAATTAATAAAACTTTTTAATAAAAAAAATTATAGACTTTTTTTAGTGACGAACTTTTTTAAGATTTGTATGGAATTAATTAAAATCTTTTGTAGAATTTTAACTGACTTTCATTTTAATTTTAATTTTTTATTGAATTCATAAGTGTTTTGAAAATCTTTATCTAAAATAGAATTCATGTGAATTTAGTGTAATAGTGTATAGTTCTCATATAGGAAGTAGTGGCTCGATCCCACAATTCCCTTTTTCCTCCACATGTAATAAAAAAATACTTTTAAACTAATAAAAGTTTTAAGTCACCTTAGTTAAAATGAATAAATATTCAAAATATCAAAATATTTTATTATTCTTTGATAAAAAATAAAAATAAAAATACGAAATTCGTAAATAAGTGACTGTTTGATAATGAGCAACAAATACTCGTTTTTTCTGCTAAATAGGATGTATTGAACTCATAATTTAATAAATACTTTTTATAAATGTCAACTAAGTATCGTAAGTAAATAACTTTCGATTTTTCAATAATTTGATAGCTAAAGTCATGCTTTGTTAAATGATCATTATGAGTCAGGCTCAATAAAATTTGATCAATAATTTTTTTTCTATTGTTATGGCAACGTAGAACTGAACCAACAATTCTCTTTCTTCATCATCAATCAAAACATTGTTTGCGATCCAGGATTTTATTTTATTATCAATCACTATTTATTGTTGAATATTATCGGCAGTGTTCTAAAAAGCGCGTCGTGACTAAGGCTCTTCGCCTTGAGTCTAAGCGTGAATTAAGCGGTCAACATTCTCGTTGACCGCTTAATTAATTCATTTATTTTAATACTTTTTATCTTCATTAAATGTAATTTTTTTTTTTTTTTTTTTTGTAGATAAAAAAGAAGATATTGATTTAGGGTCCGATAAAGAGTTAGATAAGATTTAAACTACAAGTTATCAATATTATATAATTATGATTTTGAAACTTATCTTTTTTGTAGGAATTATTAAGTACATACAATATTTTATAATTTTGGATATTTGACATATATTATATGAATTATTGAATTTTTTTACAATGATTAAAATTTTAAAATAAAAAAAAAGTTTTTTTACGCTTAAGCTTCGCCTATGCTCGCTTAGACTTGTAATGCTTGAAACTTGGCCTCAACGCCTACCTACACTTTACGCTTTTTAGAACACTGATTATCGGTATGTCATACCTTTTAAAAGTAAACAACAAATGATGTATTTAAATTTAATTATAAATTTGTTTTTTTCTTCTTTTTATATAAAATATTATAAAATTTAATTATGAATTGACTTTTTTTTCCATTAAAAATTTGATGAAAAAATGAAAAAAAAAAAAAATGTGACAAGAATTTTTAATTACCCACTGTGCTATACGGATGCTTACCACTTGCTACGAACTTGATCATGCCCTGAGTAGATCTGGGTGTTAAGTAAACTAGAACCTATACTTAGCCAAATATGGAGTTGAGTCAAAACTCCATATTTGGTTGAACATTTTTTTTAATGTCTATTTTGGAAGGCAATTCGGATACCCTTTTGCTATGTTAATCTTACTTTGCAGTACTTGCATACTAGTTTGTAATCTGGCTTTCCATCTACTTGACTTGTGATCACTCGTTTAAAGTGTTCCCAATACCTAACAGTTCGTTTCGTTCTTCGTTCATCGGTTGAGCCTACTATATACAGTTATTCTTCTTCTTCCTCTTTGATGTCATCCAAATTAATTGGATCTATACTCCCATGAATATCTTTGTTTCCCAAATCAGAGAATTTGAATGCCATTGATATCGTCGTCGAATATAGGAGATAAAATGGGAGCTACACTTAATTTGTAGTGGGTTGGAGCCGATAGCAAACGTATCTTCAAACTCATTATTCTCCAAATAATTAAAGTGATCCATTTGGAATTTGAATAAAATATCAAATTAGAATAAGTAGGTAAAAAGAATATAGAGAAGACTGTAGTGTGTAGATATAATTGTACAATAAAAGAAGAAATTGAAAGAAACAGAATATAGATGAAGTGATAAACTAATTGTATTAAATTAGAACTTTGTTACACTGGCTGAACCAGCTGACTGAAGCCATAGCCGAATACTCACAATAGGTGGGTGGAGGACACTTTTTTGGAATTTTTATTAACTCGGGTCTCATGCACATGTGAGAGGATGTCAACCGACATGTCATCCATTTGTTGTCAATCTAGATTAATTCTATAAATTAAATTAGCATAATTGCATGAAAAATTTAGAATATAAATTCCTAGATTGTAGAGAGTTGTGGTGTCAAAAATGAATTAGGAGGATGAGATATTTACTGAGAAATTTTTTTTAAAAAAATAAAGAAAATCAAATTCCGCAAAAGTATAAAAAAAAAAATGTAACAAGCGGCTCGTGAGCTCGGCTATCTAGAATTTCGTTAAATTGTTACATGACCTCAAACGTTAACTTCATGACATTCTCTTGAGATATAGTATATTTGTAAGTTGGAGATTAACAAGTGTAGTGAACGGTTAAGGACCAACAATACAACTTTCCCTAAAAACTGGCAGTTGAATAGGCCAATTTCACGGTCAGTGGAAGAGTGTTGCCGTGTTGGAGGCCATTACGGAATAGCAGCATACAAGTTGATAAAAATAAAAAGGTCATGATACCCGACCCGATTTCTTAGTCATATTTGCCGACTCTAGTGCACATTTCCTTATGTGCCCCACCCGGCCCGTGTCCTCCTCCTACACTTTTCAAAACGTTTAATTTTATTTTTATTTTGGAAAATTTGTCTTTGCTAATTGGCAGCTCGTGCACGTATTGTGTGAACAGATGGATGCACAAGTGAAACTCAGATGTTGCCTCCCAAGTACGTATTTCGTGACAGACTAACGACCGTTGGCAATAAATATAAAAAAATAAAAAATAAAATTTAGACCTTTTTGGTGGATAGAAAATAACTCGTGGAGTAAATATCTATATGAACGAATGGATAATGCCAACTTCGATGAAATAGTATCTCTATTGTAAAGGAGAACTTTGACTTAAAAAAAAAAAAAAAAATTGACCAGACTTATTCAAGTATTGATGTCGATTTGTTATATAAGAAAGAAGATATCAATGAGTTTCGAATGCACGATATTAAAAAGTATGGAATGAATTAGGGTAAAAAAATTTATAATTGTTAGTTTACTTTCAATATTGTTAGTCGATGGTCGCTAAACTTTATAATGTTTTCGATTAGTTGTACTTTCAAAGTTGTTTAATTTGTTTTTTGTTTTGGAATCTACTTTAAAAGTGGTTTTCCAACACCCACTTTATTTTTAACATTGCTTCTCATTTGTCACTTTAGACCCTTTGAAAAATTTATGATTCCACTTGTCATGTTATCAAAATTGTTAATTTGCAAACATTTGAGAATTTATATATTTCAACTAATAAATGAATTTTAATTATGTTTTAACCTTTAAATTTATAGTTATATATACGCCTTTAAAGAAAAAGTATTTTACTTTTCGATCCTAGAATAATCAGCATGTTGAACCAATGATCCGCTAGCTCCATGCTTTGACAGAATCGATGACGGATCGGGTCTGATATTATCCACCAAAAAACTATAAAGTTTAGGGTGCGTTTGATAGTGAACATAAAATTTGTATGGAAAGATTTATGTATGAAAATTATTAATTAAATATGTACGATTGGTTTATGAGGGTGCCCTTAACTAAAATTTTGATAGATTTTAAAATTTCTTGGATTTGAATAGATTTTCATAAATTTCATAAAAATCTAATCAAATATGGTAAAATTTCAAAAGATTTAATTATATGTATTTTTAAACTTGAAATCCATCCAAATCTTTTAAAATCCATCTATTAATGAAATCTTTATAAATCAACTAGTTATTGAGGATATCTAAATTTTAGAGAATTTCATTGAATTTCATTAAAATCTTAATTGGAGACTCCTAATTAATTTTAATGAATTTCATTAAAATTCATTAAAATCTCAATTAATGACACATAAATTTAGAAAGTTTTTTAAAATCCACCACGATCTCAATTAAGGACACTCCCTTAGTTTTGAACTTAAAAAATATTACATTTGTCCATTATTATTAATAGATAGATGAGAGAAAAATAAAAATAAAATAAGAGAGTGAATTACATGAAAAATAAAAATCACTATTTCTTGATGAAAATGTTTTCCTTATTTCTAAGAAAAATATGGTCACATGGTTAAATAATATTTTTCATAAAAAATAAAGTCAATCAAACACACTCTTAGTGAACATTGAGAAGCAATATTAAAAGTACGATGGCCATGATATTTTTAAACCTACGACCTAACAATAAAATTTTAGATTTTAAAAGTCAATTGTCTAGTGTAGTGAATCTCCATATTTGACTTGAAGAAAATATTCGGATGGGAGGGAGTTGAAGGGCTCTTTGGAAATAATTGTGTTTGACTGTTTCCTAAGTGAACATGTATTATTGTGATAAGGAATTAATAAATACCAGTTTTTTCTCCTTAAAAATCTCATCTAAATAACAGAGTTTCTATCTACTTCTCTTTTTTCACCCTCTACTCTTTTTCGTAATTATTTTATTTACTAAAGAAATAATAAATAATTTAGACTGCAGATTTAGCTGTTAACACTTAACCTCAAAGCCAATAGCCCAAAATTAAGTAACCCTCCAAAATCTTTAGGCCTCACACGTTTCTTCCATCCATATAAATACTGGTTCATTCTCATATCCATTTCCATTCCATTCTTTTTTCTCTCTCAAAATTGTCCTTATTTTCTCAAATCTTGATATATAATTGCTGAATCCCCCCCTTTATCCATCATCATGGTATGTGTTTTTGTTTTCTACCATTCTTTATAACTTTTTGTTCATAATTACTTCGATAACATGTCATCTTGACATTAACAGGAGAAGACCACTGGCGAGAGCAACGTTCGATATGAAGAGGTAAACCCTATTTTTCGTTTTTCGTGTTGTATTGATTTTCACTCCTTGATAGTAAGTCTAATATATTATTAATTTTGCAGGAATATATATTGAATTCAAGAGGAATGAAACTTTTCACATGCAGATGGCTGCCTGTGCATTGCGAGCCAAAAGCTTTAATCTTCTTGTGCCATGGATATGCCATGGAAAGCACCATCTCAATGAAAGGTCGACAATTGACAAAGATTTTTAAATTCTTCTTCATTCTTGATACTGTCACAATTTACTGAAATTTCGTGGAGAGATCTATATTGAAATTAATAGGGTGCGGTTTGATTGGAACAGGGTGTGGAACTAGGCTAGCAAAGGCTGGTTATGGAGTTTATGGAATGGACTATGAAGGCCATGGAAAGTCATCTGGGCTTCCTGGATATATTCCTAACTTTGAGGATCTTGTTAATGACTGTTCTGATCACTTTACAAGCATTTGTGGTAAGTAATTAACTCGTCGATGGCGATATCTTGATAAATACTTACTTTCTAGTATCTCTTCTTTAATTGTGTTTAGTCTAATGTCTATTAGAATCGTGAGGATTTGCAGGCTGACTGTGAAATTAATTGTATGCAGAAAGGAAAGGAAATAAGAAAAAGATGAGGATTTTGATGGGAGAATCCATGGGAGGGGCAGTCCTACTCCTTTTACACAGGAAGAAGCCAAATTATTGGGATGGGGCCGTCCTTGTTGCGCCAATGTGTAAGGTACGTTCACTTTTATTTTTGTTTATTATAATCGCGTTTAGTCATATTTAAACCTTGTTTGATTCCATTTTTTTTTTAAAAAGAATAAAATTAAAATCATAATTAATAATTAATTTTAACCATACATTTCATGCGATTCATAATTTTTCAAGCACACATTTTAATATATATATATATTTTTTTTATTAAAGTTGACTAAAAATCTTATTTTTATTTAAATCAAACATGGGTTTATTATTGACATATGAAAGATATCATCAGCGTCACTATGATTTATGTGCCAGATTATGAGTTCTAGTATCAATTATTAGTACCATGGATTAAAATTATAATAATTGATACTTAAAACTCTTTGATAATCATAACCACGATATCTTGTAGGAAGACGCAAAATTCGTTTTATTGTTACTTTGACAAAAAAAAATAAAAAATGAGAGAGTCTTGATGTACAGAAAAAGAATTTATAGAATTTGTACAGATAAGAAACAATGGGGGTGGGTGGATATTTTTTGAACAATAAAATACTCACATTTGAAATTTTTCTAAAAAAAATTAAGAGGGCTGAAAAAATAATAACTTGTAAAGGAGTTGGTGAAGTCAATATTCAAAATAATAAAAATATTGTTTATGAAATGTCAACTTTGTCAATCGGCAGTTGATTTTTGGGCTGCGCTAGGAGTGTTTAAATAATTAGACTTTGCTAAATTTAAATACAGATTGCTGACGATATACGACCACATCCAGTGGTTGTGAATGTTTTGAGCAAGCTCGCTCGCGTCATTCCAACATGGAAAATTATTCCTACTCCAGATATTATTGACATCGCCTTTAGGGTTCCAGCTATAAGAGACGAGGTAAACTTTTATTTTATTTTCTCCTTTTATCTTCAGATTTCACCCCAAGTTGTTTTTTACTTTTAAGTTAACATACTTATAAGTTCTAAATAATTTCTAATTACTTTTTCTTTAAAAATTGACAGATTAGATCAAACACATATTGTTACAAGGGAAAACCTCGTCTACTCACTGGCAACCAACTCTTAAGAGTCAGCTTGGATTTAGAGGCGAGACTTAAAGAGGTTTCACTACCATTCTTGCTTGTCCATGGGGAAGATGATAAAGTCACGGACCCGTCTGTTAGCAAACTTCTATATGAATCAGCTTCAAGCATAGACAAGACCTTCAAGTTGTATCCAGGAATGTGGCATTCTCTGACCTACGGAGAGTTGCCTGAGAATATCGAAATAGTGTTCTCAGATGTCGTTAATTGGCTTGATGATAGAATTGCCATTGGGAATTCGAGACTAGAAATAGAGCAAAAGCAGGGTAATGACATTTTGCTCAAAAATTGAGCGGGTTCAACTTCAGACAATCTGCACAAGACTTGCTCAAGGACGAGATAAAGTTTTAAAACTTCTTTTAACTTCTTGTCCTTAGACGGACAATTGTTTCCGACCATGTGTAGCATTTCAATCTTGTAAAAGCCATCAAAAGTTGTTTTTTTTTTTTTTATTGCTATAATTATTTGTAACTTCTAACTATAATAAAATATATTCTTATTAGTCACAACTTTGATTGGGGACAATTTTGCTAGTTAATTGAATGGGAAAAGATAAGAATATGATGAGAAAAAAAATAAAAAATAAAAAATGTTAAAGACCTTTAGGGTCCGTTTGATTGTAAGGGTGGAAAATAGATGGAAAGGAATTAAATTGTAGGGAATTGAATTGTTTGGAATTGTTTTACCGGGAATTGAATTAAAAGTGTTTGATTGGTTTAATTTTTCACTTTTCTATTATAATACGTTTGACTTTATTTTTCATGCAAATTGTTAATTAAATGGATAAATTTTTTTACCATTGGGGACAAAATATGTTTAGATTGCAAAAAAAAAAAAAATTAAAAAAAATAAAAAAAAAAAAATTTATTTTTTATTTTTACGTTTGACTTTGTTTTGTATGGAATTTTTCAATTAAATTGATAATTTTTTTTACACTTTATCTTAGAATTTGTTTCTATTGCTATAAAAAAAAAAAAAAAAAAAAAGGGTGGAAACCAATTCCCACCCGTATAGCAAGTCATTGAATTTCACGAAATCACGCTTCAAATGGTTGTACCTTGAAATTGGGTGAAAACCAATTTCATGGAAAAAAAAAACGCTATCAAACAGCGCAAAAATAAAAGTTGAAATCGAATTCCAACTTTCTCGGAAAATTTTCGCCTATCAAACATACCCTTAATTCCTAATCCTAAATAAACGACAATCATGCCTCAAGAGGAGAGTATATGTTCAGATATGTAAATTACCAATTTACACATTAATTTGCATGTGCAAGTTTTCTTGTGTTGAAGCAATAGTTAATTTCAGGTTTATTTTTCTAATTTTCATTTAGTTCTTTTTTCATCATTTTCAAGTGAGAAATGGCCAGAAATTCCCATATTCTTATTCCTAAAAATAGATGTCATTGAGATAAAGTATATCAATCCGAGCGAGTTCAACTATTCGGCAAATCGGCGGTTGACTTGTTGGAGCCCCATTATTATTAATGCATTTTTGAATAGTGTATTAATAAAAAATATGTGATTAAAAAATAAAAATAAAATTTGAATTTGCGTGTAATATTATTTTATTGAAGAATATGTGGTTGAGATGATATCAAATCGCTATTGAAAAATGTATTTTGATGGAAGAAAAAATGGGGCTCAAACAAGGGCTAAGGCTTCGAATTTAGAGAAAGCATAATGTTTTTTTAAAATTTCATATTTTTGAATTTTTTCTAAATAAATCTTTTCTGTAAAAAAAAAAAATAAAAAAATACTAAAATCAATTCTACTTTTTTTTTTTCTTTTAATATTTGTATTTGTAGTTTTCTTACCATGAAAACCCAAGAGACCATAGGCGGATCCGGGGGGTCTCGCAGGATCCTGGGGGCCTCCAATTTTTTCAGAATTTTTTTTTTTTTTTTTTTTTGGTGAAATTACAGCCCAAGTTTAAAAAAAATAAAAATAAAAATAAAAATTAGAAACCCAACTGATAGCACTTGAATATGGCTATTATTTGGCAAAAATCGAGGGTGTTGATAAACACAAATGACAAAATATTTATCATTTTAAAGTTTCTGTTGTTTTTGGCACTTAATCTGCACTGAGGTTAAAGTTAGGGATGGATAGTGTCACCTAATTTATCAGTGTTTTAAATAATATCGTCTACCAAGTTTTGGTCCCCTATTTATTGGTTCTTGTTGTTCAGTAATTTGTGGCATAGGTATCCCTTGATTCAACTTATGCCCAGAGATAAAAATATTATCTATAAATTAATGCAATAAATTTTACACTCAATGATGATATCTCCGTTAATCAGTATCAATATCCTGGCATCATCTGAACTACATTTCTATTGTAAAGTAAAAATTATTTATACCTCTGAAAGAAATAAAAGAAATTAAATTAAGTAAGAAAAAATAAAGAATAAAAATATATAATAAAATATTTTATATTGGATTAAATACCAAAGCAAAAAAGTGGTCATTTTCAATCATCATTCACGAAATTCGATTTGGGGAAGAAAAGGAAATGAAGAATTGGATTCTCATTTCCAGAATTTTGTAGTGCTTATGAAATGCACAAATTGTACAGGTTCTTTAATCATTATGAACGTTTATGCTATACCCTCATCTTAAAAAAAAAAAAAAAATTCGGGGGCTGCTCCCCCCCTCCTTCACCTCAATATCTTCCATTTTACGACCCCCAACTCTAACATCGTGGTTCCGCCACTGCAAGAGACTATTTTTTTTTTTTTTTCAAATTTACTATCAACATACACTTTATTATTATAATTTACTGTCAACTAATCAAACTAATATTCGTACTCATGGAAAACAAATAAAACAACTAATTCACTGAGTTTTCCATATTCTTCTCAGTCAGTAAAAATCGTATCTTCCAAAGAACTGCATGGTGATTTCTTATTAAATAAAGATAATAAATTTCATTTTTTTTTATCTGATTCTGTTGAGGTGTATAAAAAATACTAACATATTCTACATTTTTTCTCAATTCTTCGTGCACCATTTCATGCAATTTGAATATTGAAATCATAAAATATTGACTTTTTAGTATAAAATTTTAAAATTGCAAGTGTTAACTGAATATTTTCAAAAGGAAAATAACAGCCCAATTTCTACTCTTGATTAAATAGAAAGACTTTTTTAATGCATATGTTGTAATTTCAAATTTTGTTTCGTTAATTGTAAAAGGAGCATGCTCCACTTAAAGAAAGAATTCTCACAGAATACACAAAGTTGGGTGGGCCCATTTTTTTACAATATCTAATTCATGTGGGACCCACACCCCTTGTGAGGATCTTTATACACTCTGTGAGATTTTTTCGTTGTAAAAATGTCGTGTAAGAATTTTTTGAAGGATCATTCTAAAATGTTAAAGAGACGTAGAATATGCATTGTGCTCTATATTAAACAAAATAGACACTGTAGGGAAAGTGGTACAATAAGTGTAAAAGGTTGTAAATTCATCCTTGTTAAAATCTTCATGTACTATCTGTGTAAATAATTCTTGAGAGTTACTATCACCATATGCTCAATTTGATGTGCATCGTCCATTCTAAGGAGGTATAACTATATAAGGCCGAGGGAGCCTTATTTCTAAACGATATGCATTGAGTGAGAATGAGTGTGATGCAACACTAATAGTACTTTCGATGCAAAACATTGATTTAAATTTTTAATTCTAGTTTACGTTGGACTAAGATTATTATCTTAGTTAGTTTCCTATTCGAATTAGATTTTTGATTAATTTCTTACTTAATGTAGGATTGATTGTGTCTTGAATACAAACTTTTTCCTCTCTCAAATTCTTCTCAATTATCTATCATAAATTGCTTATTGTGATTTTTGTTTACGAGCTTCTTGGGTCAATATGGTATATGATCTTACTTTTTCCTCTAATCGAAATATTCTTCACGTGTTAAGCTTTGCAAGTTCTTCAATGAAACTATTGTTCATGCACATGTATTACTGTTTTTTCCCAAAAAAAAATATGAAAAACAATTTGCGTTGTACAAGGAATTCTCATCTCTATCAATCTAACTACAATAGCCCACATCAAAGTCCCATCATTAAAAACCTAAAGCCCAACAACTTAAACAGCAAGAAACATCTTACTAGCAAAATACACAAGGTCTACATACATAACCCACACACCTGGCCTAAGACACAAATTAACCCGACTTCCCAAAACTCCACCACTGCAATCACTATCGTAAGCCCAACATCTATCCACTGTCATCATCTTATTCAATTAGCACCATCGTTCTCCAAAACATTCTCATACTCACTTGTGATTAATGACGAATTGAAATAACGAAGATCACAATTAAACTAAACAAGATTAAAGTAAAAAAAAAAAAAAAATAGTAGAGAAATCAATGTTTTATTGACAAAATATGGAGAGAATACATGAAATTTAGCAATATAGGCTTAACCTAAACGGAAAGAGGATACCTATATTTATAGTACACAAGTCAAGCCCTAAAAATATAGTTAAATGTGAAAATAGGTAAGAATCGTGTAAAGAAATAAATATGTCTGCAGCCAACAGATTTTCTTTCCATAAAAACTTGGATACAATTTGATTATTTCCATATCCAAGTCAAACACGTAATTTCCACAATAAGGTAACTCTAATTTGAGTCACTAACCTAATAATCTCCACCTTGACTCAAATCATGTAAGTTGTTAACTACATGTAGTATTATTCTACATTAAAATTAAAAGTAATAGGTGATTATATTTACACCACATTTTTTTTATAAATACACTATTGTATTAAAAGTCATTAACCTTTATTTATTATTACACTTATATTCTTAACTTTTTTTTTTCCTAATTATATTCTTATTTTTAACATGGATTATTCTATGTGTACATCAGGGTCTACATCTTGGTGTACATAATGTGCAAGCAGCATTTTATCATTGGTTAATGGAAAAAAGTTAGTTTTTCTCGCGTCAATGATGAAATATCACTTGATCATTATCTACAGCAGGATGTAAATCCTGATGTACCTGTAGCATAACCATTTTGACATTTCATTAGTTAGAAAATTATTCTTAATCACGGTTTTCATCCAAAAAAATTGTAACGTGCTTTAAAATGATGGTCAGATATTTAATCGCATTTTTGCAGTATTAATTATTTTACTTATTCAAAAATATAATGGACAAATAAGTCTTTTTACTCTATCTTAAATTTTTTTTTTTTTTTTTAACAGAAACCATAATCTAGAGAAAAAAAACATAAATGTGATCATGTGTAAAGATTTCATGCAATTAAAATGTAGTCTAATTATTAAAAACTTGAAGTGTGAATATATTTAGCCAAAAGTAAGACCCATGTAATGACATTATTATCAAACTAGTTCATTTTTACAAAGTGTTTATAAACATTCAAATTATTTTTATTCATACATTTCAACTTTCAAGGAACAAAAAATTGTTAAAGATCTACTTAATTTCAATCTTCATGCAAATTTAAAATGAACCGAACAAAACGAGAAAGGATGCATGTAGCCAATCAAAATTTCTAAAGTTTCATATTTCTCTTGATGTTTAGAAGTAAAAAATTGAACCTAGGCAAAGTATAATTGCTATGCCAAAATTGTTGTTGTTCAGACATTACATGTATGACACCAAATAATTCAGAAAAATGGAAGAGCTCGTTCATCATCTCTGCACACTAACTCTATTGCAAGTTCATCAAACAAAAAACTCTCTAATTCTCTAACAATGATATTAACATCTTCCTCCAATTCAAACCATTTCATTTCTTTCCCTACAACATTTTCTGACAAGTTTTTATTCTTTTCCTTGTCCTGGCTAATTAGATATTGCCACAATTCTTCTTCGACCTCATTCCGGTTTAAAGTCGTACTATGCCTTCTTCTTACAGGCGCTGTGTACTTGTCGAAATCAATGAGTGGAATAGTAATAATCTCTTTCAACCCGGAATTTATACGATCAAACAGAAGCTTCCTCTCAGACTTTCTCCATAATGTCTGCTTACTATACTTTTTCTCTAATGCCTCGAACACCAAGGCACTTAATGGGTATTCCTGTGAATTAAATGTCTTAGAAAAGTCGACTAAGTCCACATGATCAAAGTCTGCCTTGTCTAAAACATCGAGCAGGTAAGAGAAGTCCCGACTTTCTTCATATCCAAACGACCACTGGAGAATTCCGCCATCTTGACAGAGATCATCAGACTCTTTCTTCATATTCTTGTCGCTTAATACAGCCATCTCAGAACCTCCGGAGTGAGTTTCTTCTGACTCGAAAAGACCTAGAAGTCATGAAAAGCTTAGATCTTAATTCAACTTGAAGTTGTGTAATGTTAACAGAAGGTTCAATACTTCAATTCACTTACTGTCGAAATCAGTAGCTACACTCTCAAAGCATTCCGATGTAGAAGAATTCTCTATTTCATGTGGACTGAGAACCGAATCAGGGCTATACTGATTTATGCCATTCAAAGTCTCGTGAAACTCTTCCTCAGAAAATTCGTTTGACAATTCCTGCACCAGAATCAAAGCATGAGCTAGGGACAGCCAAGGAACATATAAAATGTAAAGTTAAAATAAAGCATCAAAGAAGAAAATATATTATGTTTATTATGCTAAAATCCATACAAGTTATAATCTTTATCACTTAAATAAAGAATGCTGTGTGAGAGGCATACGGAGAAACAGGGTAAATCCTATACAAAGATTATATATATATATATATAAAAAGTATCATGGGCAAAATTTATGATATAAGAACAACCTGAAATAGAAAGTTTTCATTTCAAAAGAACGTGATGCCAAAAATGTTTATCATGCTGCTGGGCTTTAATTAGGAACATCAACAGATTGAATACCACTACCTATAGTGATGCCCAGAAAAATAATATACTTCAGCTGGCATAAGAAAATACTCCATGAAAATGATTTTGGAGAAGAATAGCAGAGGAAAATTGGATAAGATGCAAAAGATAAGCTTTTTCCATTCAAGATTTTTCAAGATATTGCGACAAAATATCCAGGTAAATAATAATCTTAGAAAGAGAGAACACACCTGTTGAGTGAAAGCTTCCCAAACATCACAATAATGTGCATCAATCACTGAAAACATGCCTGGATTTTGTTCAGAATTCTTCCCCTTGTTGATTATAGACGAAATCCCCATGTTCGCTAATTTTGTCTCAACTGTACTTCGAGAGGCAACATGACCGTTTGATAGCTTTGAAACCCTGGGCACATGCTCAATATATTCACACCTATTTTCCTTCTTGGAACTGTTTTCTATTGCATCCTGAATACCTTTGATGTCTGCTTTATTATTGTTTAAACCTAAGCAAGAGAAGTTGCAGGTAGATAACTCAGCAGTCGTAGCACTTCGTGATATAGTGCAATCATTGCATAAATCCACACCATGAGAGGGCTGGTTTTTCTCATAACCCCTCGAGCCTCTAGATCCTAAGCTATCTTTCTGGGCAATCATTTCAGAATCATCTTGCCTCAAATGCTGGGCATTTGAAATGGTCTCACTTGTAACTTCAAATTCAGAAGGTTGCAAACTTGTATTCATAGTTAGATTACGAGCGCTAAAACTGTGAATGGGAGATTCCATGTCATTGGATACTTGCTCTTCGTATATTACCCCATTATGGAGTTTTCCGTTTTCTGCTTTTAAGGATTCCCCACGATCTCTGTATCCTGGTCTAGGATGTAGATAAGACCTTATATGTCTAAAATCAGTTTTATTTATAGTGGAATTCAATTTCAATGCAGAAATCATTGTTGAAGAATGATAAGACCTGTCAAGAATCTCCAATTGAGATTTCAAGAAATCGTTCAAGTGATCTAGACCGAGCTCTCCACAGTGACCTGCGAGAGAATCATTCTCAACTTTCTGGACAGATTTCAAGACATTTCCTGGAGCATGCCACTTGCTTTTCTTGCTGAATATTTCTCCATTTTTGCTTCTTGGTCCAGGCAATAACTTCAAGATTTCTGTTTGTAATTTTTTTGTACTTAAGTTTGCACTTTTATCATTAACTGACTGAGTACCATGTTGATCCTTTGATATCTGAAGTTCAGAGGTACCCTTGATTCCCTTCAGCTGTCCACTACTTACTCTACGTGAATTGTCAATAGAGAATAAGCTTCCCTCTCGTAAACCTATGGAAGCCGTCTTGAGAATGTAGCTCTCAGAGAGCACACTTCGTTGTTTATAGATAGGATGCAGAGGTTTCTGCTCATCAAGACTCATCAGACGAGCGATTACACTTTCTACATGCGGTTTTGTTCCCATCTCTTTCACAGGAATTCAGAAGTTCACTCTCCTGAAACTTGGGAACTGCACAAATGAATTTACTGCTCTCAAATTATACGATACTATTTCAAATAAACCTATTTATGAGAATAAGTTGGAAGGAGAGCAAAAGGGCTAGGTGAGGGACAACTACATTGTCTGATGCATTAAATCAAATGGACATCTTCAAGAAAACAAATAGAGTTCACAGAAAAAGACAAAAGGCACCCAGAATATGGTCGATAGCTCAAATGAGATCACTACTCCAAGATCAAAACCGGACACTACATCCTATTTGTTCACAAAACTCCAGATGTTGCATATATATCAATTAGAATAACAATAAATGCAACAAAGGATGCCGCCACACATGCTGTAGTTCATATTAAGAACAAATTTGACATAGAAATGCCAACTGGAGATATAAATTTCACATTGTCACTTCCGAGAAGTAGTTTTCAAGCTACAAACCTGAAAAATGATAACTGTTTTCGATTGAGATTTTTGAAATGCATTAAAAGGAAATAACCCAAAACAACAATGAAAACGATTGTCTAACTTTGGATCGGAAACAAATTACTGCGTAAGAAAAATGATCTCAACAATAGAGAAGAACATTCTTTTCATCATTTATAGAAACACCTTCACCGATAATATTGTAGTTGGATTTCGTAGAGGAAAGCGAGAAGATATCTAAAATCATGAAGGGTTAGATTTGCAGTGAACACTCTGAGACAAATAAACTTCATAATCTATGAAGCTGTGGTAGCATGTTCATGTCCGTGTCCCTGCCCTCTACTGTTTCATATATTTTTGAGAAATCACGTAAAAAAAGTAAAAATCCGTGCCGTGGTGTCCGTTCTTCTCAGTTTATAACCATAACTATCAAATCAAAGACACGTCTTCACAGTGAATTGTCCAATATAGAAGAAACCCTACTAGGTTGTATAGCCCATAGACCAGTCATCATAATCTCTCATCTTTAGCAAAACAGATATACATCATCAAAAGCTAGCAATTATTCAAAAATACACACACAAATATCAAAAACTCAATACAAATTAATGAGAAACTGAATCAGAAAAAACACCCACCTCTTCATAAGATCTTATCCTTATCAATTGCATCATAAAACAGAACAGCAAGATAATCGAAAATCGCTTTTCCTCAATAAAAATTGCATCCTAATTAAATTTCAATCACAAATTAAAATTGAAACAGTAACATACACCACCAATAGAACTGGAATAATTTCGCCCCCATATGCAATTACTGCGAAACAGAATTCACGCAGTAGAATAGGAAATTATAGAGCTGAAATTATTCATAATTGATTAATATATAAAGAATTATAAAAGTTGAGATGGTGGATTTGTTATTTTGTTATTGGATGATTACGTAATGAATCTAATGATGATGGTTGGTTAGTGTACGCGCTGACCGACATTACCAAATATAAAGACAGTGATGTGATATTTTCTACGTTAATTTTGCTTTGGGTCCCAACCTAAGTTTTCCTTTTCACTGTACTTTTCCATTTCATTTTCCTCTCCTTTTCAGATGACTTGCAATTTACTACAAATTTCACAACTTCGTCACTGAAAGTCTGAAATACTCTCGTTCTTCAGTAGTATCCAATATTGTTTAATCAATTTTGAATAATAATATTTGTACATAAATAGTTACATAATGATTTACATACAGATGAAGTGTCAAAAAAATAGTTGGATTTATTTTATTTTATTTCATTTGGTTGAAAAAATTTTGATCCAATCATATCTCATGACATCATGTGTACGTAAACCTATTATGTACATGTAGCACAATCAATCTATTTTATCAGTTAAAAATTGATACAGCCGAGTATGATGCTCGTCCATTAATCTGAAGTTTTATGTTAATAATGTGGCAAATGCTTCAATTCGAGTTGATATGCTACCTCTTAGTTCTGAATTAGATGATGGTACTTGCCAATTTGTTCCTCGAAATGGGAACCATGTGGGCTGTGGCTCATGCACGGCCTTGAATGAATTATATTCCCCCTTTTGTTTTGTACTGAATTTATTTTAAAGAAAGTTACTTTATCTCTTAATAAATAAGCAATACATCTTAGACCTATTTCTTATCAATTTGTTTTTTTTTTTTCTATATTATGAATTATTTTATATACATTCTACACTTTTATTTTATTGGTGAAGTAAGGAATTTTTTTTTTCTATATGTGTGGACTTTCAACGGTCAAATACTAAAAGTTTGTCAAAAATGTAAGATATATTAAAATAGGAAACTATACTAGGAAAGATTAATTTTTTATTTAATTATGTGAAGACCATTTAGTTTTATTTTTTTATTTGGGTACGTTAAGACCATTTAATCTATTTGTTGATCATGTACTTATTAGCTGTCTCATTATAGGTTTGTTTCTCCAGCGAGGGTCATAGTATTCCAATGAACGACTCGATCCTATTGAGACTTAAAAAAAAATGAGCATATGAATTTCAAGATTGATTTGCTCAAAATAACCACCATCTTGTGGGGACATGTTAAGGGATAAATTTCACATCGAATAAAGATGAAAATATAGACCAATTTATAAGGTCTTGAGCTACTTCTCTTGATAAAGTTGGCATTTTAAGATGAAACTCTAAATCTCAACAATCGATATGAGATTTTGCCATGTTATGTAATGGAAAATATTTCCTACAAAAAAACAAACAACAAAAGAAATTCAATGCCATTGAAAAATATATATAGTATATTGTGATAGCCAATATAATCTTGCACGACTGGCTTGAGAGAAAGATGAACCACAACGTGTATAAACTATTACTATATCCGTTATATTTTATAGACTTTGTTTTCTTTTTCGTCAATTTCAAATTATAGACCACTTTCCTTATTGAAAAAATATATATATATTTTTTAATTTTCTAATATTCTCTTATTTAATGTATCTTATTATCAACAAATATAAATGCTAATCTTATTTAAATTATTATTTAATGTAGGGACACATTACAAAAAATGTAAGGAAAAAAAAATATATTTTCAACTATATTAATTATATTTTCTTTATTTGAGTGAAAATAAAAACAAGCCCATGTCTATGGACGGATGTAGTAACATTTAAATAGTTGAACCTGATTGTATAGATAACCATTCGACATAAGGCCGACATTCAAGTTGCACCAGCTCGACTTCTAATGACATCAAGTACCATTTATGTAGGATCGGTTGCTTGCAACTCTACCTCGATACCATCGAGCTTGCATAAATCATTTTGCTTCTCACCCTCAATGCTTCTGGTGACCTGCAACTACGAATAATTTACAATTAGTCTAAGAGTGTTATGGATTGGGTCATTTCTCTTTTATTTTATCTAGTTTAGTTGAGCTTGTATTATAAGTGGACTGACCCAAAGCCTTTACTTTTAGATTGTTATTTGGTCTATATATGTTGTATCTATGCATTTTGGAAGGGGCGTGTAATTGGATATTTTGCAGTGCAATTGTTGAACGATTTCAAAAGCATTTCTCATCCCTCTTCTAATTTTTCTCATTTATACCTTCCCCATTCTGTTTTTTCTTCATTTGTTTGGTTACATTTTAGCTACCAGCAACTATTGGTTCATCTGCTGTGTGTCACGGTGAAGAGTTGCTACTGTTGAAGGTTCGATCGTGACAAAGAGCCACACCGAACAAGGAAAAATGGATCATTAGTATGATAAAATGGTAAAAGCATGTTTGATACGCAGTACTGAACAATGTAATGGATAATATTTAAATTCTTCTTTCATATTCAGTACCATCCAGTCCACCTTACCAAAGATGCTCTGAAGAAACAAATGGGGTTATGTTACCAAGCAACGAAGAAGTTTTGACTCTTCTAGCAGTTCTTCTGTCATAAAATCGAAATCATACACAGCATAGCGACATTCCTTAGCACGAAGACTTGCAGTGAATTCCGCATAGCTTTCACAGTTTCACTTGGTTCACCAACTTTTTCCACGACAACCTGCTTTTGCTTCTCTTCAATCTTGAAAACTATAAATCGATATGTTCTTTTTTGCTTTCAGTTCTAAAAACTTCAACTTAGATTCATCATGAACAGCCATCCCCGACACTGCGTTAGCTCATGTAAAATACAAACCATATCAAACGAAGCCCACATTAATTTTCAGTTGCAATTTCACACACAATTATGCCAAATAGTGAAGCTTTGCATATTAAAGAATAGTCCAACCATTTAAGTGGAGCCAAAGTCAATATTAAATAGTTTGATAGATCAGCTTCACCATAATATACATTTTCAGTTCCACAGTTTTTATTTAATCTTTTTTATACTTTTCAGTTAAGTACTATTGTAAGGTAATACATTCCAGAAAAAAACCACACATTCATCAATCGGCGTCATCTGCCATATTTTCCAGAATTTCTTTTTGGCGCGTGCATCATTTAACAATTTTAACTCTGCCTATGTACCCAACCACAAGTTTATTGCAAAGGCGGCTTAGCTTAGCTTAGAAGGGCTATGTCAGGTATCATGGTGTTTTGCATTTGTGACACGAGTCTGAAGCCTCAAGGCACTTCAACGTATCAACCAATAACATAATCCAAGATATATTTCGTAACAATCTTTAAAACATCTTTATCTCAACGAATTATTCTTTTTCGACAAGGCCACGTAGCCCCTGTCCATTCAGGGGGGCGATATGGCATCCCCCTATTGGTCGGGTGTCTGAGGCTAATAGGGGTTGCCCTGTCCATATAGGGAGGTGTCACATCGACCCTTGGACATATAGCTATGTCCATATAGCAGAGTTCTTATCTCAATAGAGTGCAAAATCTAACTTGCAATTAGATATATGAACCAAACTTATAACAAAATAACAAAGAATGAAGCAGTAATCACATAAAAAGACTAGTTTGAGTTGGTTTCAAGCGATTTTTAACTATAGAAACCTAAACTGAATAATTTCTAAACAGTTCGGTTTGATTTTGAATAGAAATATTGATAGGTCCACAAAAATCTAAATGAACAATTTCAAAATTGCAATTTCATTTCGCTTTGACAGGTTGACAAATTATTTGTTCACGCCTACCCTCCACCCTTATGGTGGTTTGAACGAGGAAAAAAACCACAAAGGGAACTCCGTCAAAACTAAATACGTACAAATTGTACACTGCTTCCTTCTCTCTCTCTCTCTCTAGTTTCTTTATGCATTATGCATTATTTTTATTATTGACAAAAGTATGCCACCTAGAGTGGTTTTATGGGAAAAAAATGCTGGTTAATCCTGAACTAGAATGGAAACACTTGAACGAGACCGTGCCTATAAGTTGTGTTTACTCATTTAGTGACAGTTGGCGATTAGTGAATAAATATATTTTTATGATAATTAATATTTGTTTAGTTAATTTACTTATGAGCTATGGCCTGCATGGATCATCGGTCGGTAGAAATACCAACAAATATATTTGTTTGTCAATTAAATAATGATTTAATTGTTTAATTGGTTGACTATTCTCCCGAGTCATAGATATAGGGTAGCATGAACTGACCTATATTTCATTTGTTTAACATATTTCCTTACAAAATATGTCTGCTGCTCAATATTTTAAGAATGATTTTATTGTCAACGATAGAAAACAGGACCTAAAATACAAGATTGTATGACAGAAAATCCCTATCCATGGCACATAATAATTATCCTAAAACCTTAGCCAATTACCAATGTTTTAAAAGCTGGACCAAAACAGGCAATATTCCGACTGAAAAATATTTATAGATTGAAAACGGTATCAATAAAACTCGAGCTCGGGCAATAAATATGTAGAATAAGAATGAAAAATATAACCGTTATGAGCCCCACATAAAAGATGAAAAGTAAAAATGGTGGTTGGATGTGATTGATAACGGTCATATTTTTTATTTTTATGGAGGAATAATGTGGCTCAAATGGGGGGCTAAAAGAACTCTGATCGAAAATTTTGACTCTTAATCTTTTATTGTTGAATGCTGGACTCCAGTTATAAACGATGCATTAATAAATATTATTTATAAGGAGATGTCCTGGTCCTATAAGTTTCTGGTGGAATAAATTAAGCAAATTTATTTTGATATGGTGAAGAGGTCAACAAACATTGAACAATATACTAAACCAAGCAACAAAAACAAGGTAAGGAAGACAAAAGAAGCAGTGTATTAAAATGTAAACTAGGTCAAACATATCGAATTTCTAATTGTTTGAATATCAGTGTCTTCCATGTCAACATACCAAATGTATCATCTATTATTATAGAATTATGCTAGTGGTACATAATAAAATGTACATCAAAGTGGAGGGATCCACTAGAATAAAATATTCAAGTGGACCCCTCATCCATGTGAGGGGAATGTACACCGTGATGTATACCTCGATGTACCACTAGCATGATTCATTATTATATCCAATCATTGATTTTCCAGCTAAGTTTACTCTTTTGGAGTTCCATTTAAAATATAAATCTTGTTAAGAGGTATAATCAATTTTTTATTTATTTTTATTTGATTAATTATTCTTTTCATTTAAGGGATGTGATATTTTTACATAACCTCGTATAATGTTAGCTCGTTTGAATATACTTATCTTGAAATTCAACTGTTCATTGAGATTTAGACCGATCGATTTGTTCGTTTGAGTATGTGTATTGGTACTTATCGAATATAAAATAAATATGCTTTTCTTGTTGCAATAACTTAAAATACATCTTTCTCGAGAAGAGTAAATCAATCACTCATATGTTTACTATTTTGTTTCATATTTAAGTGATATATGATTTTTCCTTTTAACATACAATGATGCTTGATATGCATTATTGTATAACACTACTTAAGAAAATCCACACGATTACTTGTTAAATAACGTATAGTGTCCATTTGTTGCAAAAATTACATTAATCATGTGAAATTGTTGATTTTTTTAGATTTCAGAGTTAAAATACTCCATTACATAATCTTAATTGGGGTAATCTGGTTTTGCAATATGAAAATGAATCGTATTAATAAAATATTTCTCGGCCTAACTGATACAAAATGAAATCTCATCTTTTCTTATTGTCTATTCAAAAATCTGTTCTTTATTCTCAATCCCTACAAGAGTCAACTTAGTTGAAAATGAAATTAAACAAACATTTACCACATAAATTAGAACCGTCCTTGTTGTGTTCGATATTGAACTCTTTTGTCTAGTTTCCTGCTAAACCTATGCATGACTATACTTGTACAACTCCTATATAAGCAAAGGACAATCATCAAACATTTTGAAGAAACCTTAGGAGTTCCCATGATTGAGGATAAGGTTTAGTTTGTGCTAATCGAAGACAAGCTTTATGTGCTGCTCACAATCACATTATATATAGGTAGGATGACAGAAACTAACTTGAATACTATTCAAAAAACCTGTTTTTTCTTCAAATTTCACAGCCATTGATGAAAATATTAGGTGTACTGATTAAGCATTGAAGTTTTTATTGCCAAAAGATGTCTTATACTCTTTTTCCAAAAGATTTTCATACTTTTACATGCACAGTACATAATCGGATTAGACCGATATTCTATTAGGATACCGCGTCTATTGGGAAGAAAGAATTTCGAGAACCCAACTTTATAATGCAAATAAACTTTACTCTTTACAGGGATTTCTGTACTGTCTCCTTGTCTGAAATATTAAAAATACCTTGAGAAGCTTTTTCATTTATACAAAAGATTGCCAAATTTTCAAATATGAAGAATGCCATTTTCCCTCAGGTGTCATCACATCTGTACAGCTTTGGTAAGTTACTAGCATTAATTAATGTAGGTATTTCTCGAACTAAATTCTAGTACTTACATTAATTGTGATGAAATTAAAATTCTGTATATATTTTCAAATTTCAGGCTACAACGAGGCCGTCTCTAATATTATTCCTGCACAGATAGACAGCAACTTGTAAGTCACTTACTATTAAATTCTTGGTATTCATTTAAATTTACGTTTGATAAACTAAAACTCTTGTAATATGTACTAATTTGCATATTCCGAACGGGAATTCGCATGACAGCAGCTTTTGCATGGATTTAGATGCCCAAAATCAGCGTAGTCGGTTTGGTGAAATAGTTAGCATGTATTCTCAATCATATGTCGACTATACATCAGGTTCGATCAATGTCCCTATGGATCATTAATTTTATGAAAAAAAAATATACTTATGTAGAATCTTGTGCGTGCACTTAATTACATGTTAATTTTTCAGGACCGCAGTTGACAGTGCCAATAGAAAGACTAGATTGCCCTCCATTTGTAGAAAAAAGCCATTCGACTTCGATGCCCATTTTTGACAATAATAATATTTTCCAGCCGCCGGTGTCCCTTAGCAATGCTCTTCCAGTTAAGCAAAGTGAAAATGTATGGAAATCTTACACTCTCTGGCATGTTTGATGGAAATTTCTGTGTATCTAAGCACAGAAATTCCATGATATTTTCATCGTCCTTTCATAATATTTTCATGATTATCTACGATTAATTCCTTGTTTTCCTAGTTATGTAAGTAATTCTTTTCATTTTTTAAGCTATAGAAATTTTCTTGTACCTTTTCTTGTTTATTTCATCAATCATTAATTTATAGTTTCTAAGTTTAACACTGACAATAAATAATCCCGTAGTTGTTTGCCTTTGTTGGACCAAAACTTTGTTACTATATATTAAGAATACAGTGATTGAGACTGATGAGTTCAATTTTCTTCTCAGTCTAATTTTTTAAATTCATAGGAATTACTGCTCACACAAAATACAAGAAAACGTTCAGTTGAGGCTACTGATAAAAAATTCAAGAAAGCAATGTTCTTTCAAGAAGACATGGAGGGAGAGAAAATCATAAGACGAAGGGTATGTAACTCTATGTGTGCGCGTGGGCTCACGTGTAGGCTCCCATTTTTATTCTCTATTGAGGGGTTTTGATAGGAATTAAAAAATGGTCAATAATGTTAATAAAAAGCTAATTTGTTTAATTTGTATACGCTAGGTGCCAACAAGGAGAAGCCAGAAGTTGACGGACAAGATCACAGCCCTTCAGAAGCTAGTTTCACCTTACGGCAAGGTGTAATACTGATACACAGTAATGCATCAATAGGACTGTATTTCTCAGAATTAGAAACCATAACTCTATTCTTTCTAGAGCAATCAGATTTCAGAAAGAAAAATAGACACGCAAAAAAATGCAATTTTATAGAGTTTCGTCTCAATGTGAGACTACATTCTTTTCTGCCACTATAGTAATTCACTATGACATAAAAAAAAAGTTCACAAGAGAAAAAGCGCACACCCTCTTTTCTCTAATATCTCTTTTATGATGATAATACAAAAGTTTAATAAAAGTTCCCAATTTGTAAAACAAATTAGGGTAAAACTCAAATTTACGAAAACATGAATTCCTAGACTATGCTTACTGAAATTTTGATTCGAGGGCCCCACGGCGATCTCATGTGAAGGTCGATTTGGGTACTGGCTCTGGACGGCAACAATAATTAGATTTCACTACTTAACATGTATAAGTTTAGTATGTTGAACTCGAAATAGTAGTACATAAAAACATTTGAGTCTATTCTCGTTTTTGTTATTGATCGATGACTGTCTTATGTACATTGATCAAGTTTATTCAAGCTAATATTGACTAGAAACTGTCGCAATTGTCAGAGTAATCCTATATTCTTTAAGATTTCTGGTGAATTAAGTTATTTCCTATTGAGTTCAAAATTTGGTCCACTTGCAGACTGATACGGCTTCAGTTCTTCTGGAGGCGTATATTTCTATCAACGTCCTTCAAGATCAAATTCAGGTTTTTCACTTATTCTAATTACCTTTTGGGCTTATCCAGACTAATAGACTGAACTTATTTACTTAGAGCTTATGTGTATATTTTCTTATTCAAGAGGATAAATTTAAAGCTTATATTATACCGAAAATTACTACTGCGATTTACTTATGTGTTAATTTGTGTGCAGAACTTGCTTCATACACATGGAGCAGAAAAAGGAGTCGATCTACAAAGAAGAGGGCTGTGTTTGGTTCCAGTGTCATTCACACGGAAATTAATGGAGGACTGTAATCTTTATTAAGTTAATGAGCTCCCGCCGGCCTGATTAATTATCTCCTGCAAACAAAAAATATAGCTATGGCCATGATCTTTTCTGCTAGAAATTCTTTAGTATTTTAGTCGTCGTATAGAACGAGATGCTATTCAGAAGTGAGCAATTTTACGACATATCTTTAAGTTAATTTAGTTTTTTCTCGGACTGTCACAACAATTATCTCTTACGTGTTTAGTATAATGGCCTTGTGCTGGCGGTGTCTCATGAACTTATGACCGTCTTCATCTTGCTTGAAAGTGGGGGGAGGGTGGATTCAGAATTTTCGTTAAATTGGATGACCCTTAAGCAAGTCAATATGATAAAATTTATATATAACCAAAAAAAAAAAAAAATTGAAGGACATTAGTGTTAAGTTGCTTACATCGAGAATTTGAAACAAAATCTTTATCGATAATGAAATCTAGATCTAACTGCTCAGTAAGCTCTCTTCATAAAGTGTTGCACGTACGGTAGAAATTAAATGTCCATTTTTTATTTATTCCGTAATGAATTGTACTTTCACTAGATTGATCTGTGTTTTTTAAAGAATGAAATTAAATAACGTCTTTCCTTTCCTAATAGAAGGTTGACCTTTCATTTGTAAAATTTAAAAATCACATTAAAAAAATAAAAAATAAATAAAAAAAAGAGGGGGACAAAGCAACAATATAAGTCGATAAGATAACAATTATCCAATAATAAAATATTAGGCAAGAACAATCCAACAATTAAAAAATAATACATTGACAAGACAACAACACACTAGAAAACTCATTTGGAAAAAAATATATCAATAACAAATTAACAAATAAATGCGTACTGTATTTCAAGAGTGAAGTAAAATTAAGTGCAAAAGTCAAGCAAGTAGAAATGAGCAACGACGTTTGAAATTTTTTGAAACAAATAGAGTTAGAATTTGTGTTAAATTAGAGTTAAGAAATCTATGGATAAATTAATTAGGCAATTTCACTAATCATACATATGATCCAATGAAAAATGCTACTTTACCATTTGGGGTGACCGCATGTGAGTGTGCGAATCTCATGTGAATAAAATATTTTTTTTCCCATACTCACATGCGACCCATGCGGTCATCTCCAATGTTCGTGTAGCATTGCTCATGATCCAATATGGCTTCGCAACAGATGCAAATCAATAGTTTTTTAAGCACTATTTAGATTTGAATGATAGAGAAATATTTCTTGGTTTTTTAAATATTATTTAAACATCAAGACACTTAAAATCGAAAAAAGCATTTATTTCATTCATATTTACAAGAATTTATTTTCCAATCAAAAAATAAAATTAACATGAATTCTACCAAAGCCTGATTAAACCGCAAAAATAAGTGTTTAAACAACAATTAATCAACAAAGATAATTACACAAATAAGTTTGAACAATTATCAATGAAACAATTTTGAATAAACAATTCCAATTAAAAGTTTGTAATAGTTAATCCTAATTAACAGTCTTAATTAAAGGTTAAAGAGTTAAAAAAATGTCTAATAAACAATTCTAATTAAGGTCGAAAATTTCAATCAAGAATCCCATTATTGCTTCCTAAACCTAAAATTAAGAATTCAAGGGAGAATTGAATTCTTGTAATTCGAACTCAATATCCAAATGCAAAGAATTAACCTCGTATGGTGGAAATCAACCCTTTTTTATGGTCGAAAATCAACCTGATTATCATATTAAAAAAAATGATAAAATGATAAGTGCCTCCCCTAGTTTCTAAATAATACAATATTTCGATTTTATTTTTACCTTGAAGTAGAGGAGATGCAGATGACGTCGGTGAAAAATACACCCTGCCTTATTCATACCAAATTTGACAAGAGGTAGGGGAAATGTTCTGTAGTTCTAATGATGAACCCATCGAGTGAAGAAACAAAATGAGAATTTTGAAATTAAAATGCTTTGTGCCTTTGTCAAGAGGCTTGGACTGTATTTTTTACACAAGCTGCAATTTTTTTAGCAAAAATGCTAATTGTACATCAAGTTTGGTATATAATGGTGTTCCCCCTCTCACATGGGGAGACCCACTCGATTATTTTATTCAGGTGGACCCCCCTTTCATGTGAGGAGGGGAACACTTTTAGGTACACGTTGATATACTAGTAGTAAGATTGATTTTTTAGACATAGGCTACTTATAAAAAAAAAAATAGAAAAAGTTGGTCCAAAATTGGATCTGAGCCCGGTCCAACCCCATGTATCTGCCCTAGCTCGAACAAGAAAGTGAAACCCTAGGTGCTGTCACAAGTTAGGGTATATCCTGTAAACCAAATTAACCCCTCCCACCCAAATTTAACCACTAAATATGTCAAAAATATCTTGACATGATTTATAATGGAAAAAATATAAAGGAAAAATTGTAACCATGATATCAAATCTTTCATTTAATAGCAGATTATGCTCAAACATTTCATTTGTTTTATTGTAGGTACCAAATCTTATAAAAAACAAAAAACAAAAAATTGGTAGCTTAAGTCAAAAATTATTGTTTCCGTCAGTATGACCTTAGAACTGTCTATTGACCCTAGAAATTAAAATTTTAATAATTTCTTCCAAATAAGCTAAAGACTTTTTGGACATAATACATTTCTCCCATTAAATCACAAATTTTAAAAATAACAAGATCACAACCCACCCCCATTTCCTTCTTCCCCAACCTCCTCACTACCCAAAATCAAAAAAAGTCTTACTATTTGTACTCTTAGTTTGACACTTTAATTTACTCGATCTCTTCTTCCTCTTACATGAAGTCGGTCTCACACATTTATTGGACGTGAAACCCGACCCCATCTGAGAGGACAGGTGGGACTGAGTAAACCAAAGTGTCAAGTTAAGGGTACAAGCAACTCAATTCAAACCAAAACTACTCCAACAACGGCCTCCCGGGACATAGCTCAATGGTGCAAATGATAGGAATGAGGTAGTCTCAGTTGAGCTGGCAGCTGCAGTGTGAGGGTTCAATTCTTGCCTCTTACAAGATATAAAATTAGACTCTTTGTAGACACCAATATGAAAGTTCTTGTACCCTGATCTGTTGAGGTACATTCCGCGATTTACCTTATCTACAATACTCTAAAAACGGAGCGGTGAGGGACGCTCAAGGTTGGAGTTGAACCTTTAAAACTACTCCAACAACGTCTGTACCACCTAAATTGATAGGTTAGGTGACCTCTACCAAATCTTGCTCTCCAATCCACCGAATGGTCGTCCTCTTCAATCATACGCTAGTTGGCGACTCATAATTGAAAGTGCATTTTTCAATCAAATTGGCAGGCAGCATTAACACCGTAGGGGCTTTAGATGATTCAGGATTCAACAATTGTGGTGCCATTTGGTGGGTCCTACTCGAAATGGCCGAATTGTGGATCTTGGAATTCGCACCCATCGCAAGTTTGGTGCTCAAATTTGATGGGATTTCTTCAACAATTGGATCAATTGGCTCCCTACCCATTGTTGATTGGTCTTGAATTATATGTTGGCTGGTAGAATTTGGAGGATTAAGGTGTTGGGACCCTTTAATTGAAATAGAGGAACGGTTATGCATTGTTTTGGCCAGTGCTCGATTCCCAAAGAGCAGCTGCTGCATTGTTTTTGGCCAAAAATTGTTCCTTGAGTTGGTCGCCCTGTGTAGGGGGTAAACAGGTTGTGGTCGGCAATCATCAAATTGACCAGAGGTTGTGCATTTTGGAAGTTGGCCGTGTGCAACCTTTGATGAATTTTCATTGATTACTTCCTCAATTGGTAGTGTATTGAGGGGGTTAAACCGCCGGTATGAGGGGCATTTTCCAATGGCTTAGGTGGCGGGTTAAGGGGTGGTTTGAAGGTGGTGAGGGGTTGGGGAAGAAGGAGATGGGGGTTGTGATTTTGTTTTTTGTTTTTTATTAATTTTTTTATGATTTAGTAGAAATGTATTATATCCACAATGCCCTTAGCTTATTTGAGAGAAATTATTAATTTTTAAAATTTTTGCGTTAACCGAATGTTTCTAAGGTCAAATTAACGGAAATCGTCATTTTAGACTTAAACTGCGATTTTTTTAAAGATTTGATACCTACAATGTGACAAATGAAAGATTTATGTAAGATCTGCTATTAAATGAAAGATTTGATACTATGGCTGCAATTTTCCCAAATATGAAGGGCAACTTTAATACCAAACATATTCTTGGCCAAATGAATAGAAAAGGTAGGTAAATGGTAAAGATATGCTATTAATAATTTCCTATGAAATGTCATCTGATTAAGATGGCATGATATTCCCACTATAACAAAGTAAAATGGATCCCTCGTCCCTTTGCTATCCCTGGAATAGTTTGTGATTCTAGGTAGATAATAACATGACTTTATTTTTACTTTTTATATATATAGGTGGACCATAATGTCTGATCCCGACTCTTCTAAACATTGATAATGAGTTCGATATGTTTATCTAATTTGAATTTGACAATATTCAAAAAGAAAAAGAAAAAAGATGTGAGATAAAGTCTATTAAGTGTAAGGGTCCGTTTGATTGCAAATTTGGAATTTGAGTGGAAAGAAAATAAATTATAAGAAATTGAATTGTCTAAAATTTGTTTTAGAGGGAATTGATTTATATAATTTTTCACCTAATCCGTTAGACTTTATTTTTTTTTTGCAAATAGTTTATTTTTAGGATAAGTTTTTTTTTTAATAATTGGGAATAAAATTTATTTGAATTGTCAAAAAGTAAAAAAAAATTAAAAATAACTTTTTAATTTTTTTGGTGTTCGTTTGATTTTATTTTACATGAAATTTGTCAATAAAAGTGATGAATTTTTTTACCATTGAATCTAGAATTTTTTTTTCCCAATTGTCTAAAAAAAGTAGAAAAAAATTGAAAAATATTTTCCAACCAAAGTGGTGGGACAACATTTTCCTAAAAAAGCGGGAAAATGCACATGTGAGTAAATCAAGAAAACCAATTTCATGAAAAATATATGCTATCAAACATCAAAAAGTAGAAAAATAGAATTTGAATTTCTAGTTCTAGTTCTAGGGAAAAAAAAAGGGTAATCAAACATACCCTAATATTTATATAACCAAACAATTAAAAAGTACTTGTCCTATAACAGTCCATGATAATATAGGAACAAGTTACCTGCGGAAATAATTGGTTAAATAGTATTACTCGTTTACCCACAAAATTCTTACTTGTTCTATTAATTTTGACGAGCAATTATAACATTGTGTTCTCTTCATGAAAATTATTGGTTCAGTAATGCTTAGGGTACAGGAGGGTGGTTCACAGGGGGCGTACAGGCCCCTCACAGTGGTGAGATCCACACAATTTTTTTTTTTAAATTCACGGGCCCCACAATGAGGGACCTTACTGTGACCTACCCCCTGTACTTGGGGCTTTGTTGGTTATATAGTATTACTTGCACTTAAATTTCATGCTAAAATAGAGATATCAAGAATAAAGATGCATAAGATTATGCTATGTGGTCCCTTAAAAAATATAATGATTTTGTGAGCATATCTAAATAATAAAGTGATTTACAAATTTACTTACAAGTGCATGTTTGTCAAAACTTATAATTGTATATAAGGGCTTAGAGTTTTTCCAACTAACTTCTAGCACAACATTACCTTAACGATTCAAAGTTCCCACCCGTTAGAGGAATTACAATAAGTCAGCCTTTATCCCAACCACGAATTTAACGTGTAATGTTAAATTACTACATCTGAAACTAAAGTGAAAATGGACATAATATAGTAGAACATGAGCAAGACAAAGTTTGGAGAGAATATGCCCCAAAGAGAAATCTTGTTTTTCCTCACTTTGCCCAATGATTTATAACAAATTATAATAGGTGGGTACAATTGAACGTCGCCTGTTCTTCGCCTCAAAATCTCATCATTTGGGCCTCTAGATATACGCCTCGAACATCTTGATCAGCCCCTCTAATATTGGATTTTTGCTTCCATGCCTTCACAAGCAGTTGTAATCCATTCATCTCTATCTTTAATCCCTGCATTGACCTCAACAACCTAGAAATTACTTACTTTGAGCAACACAAAAACACAAAAACCAACTACAACTATTTTCATGCCAAAACAAAGAAAGCGATTTTCAGTATCACTTTGAACAAAATAGGTGACAGAAATAGAGCGATGTGATTACCTGTTGTCCACAAATAAAGAATCTCTTTATTGGGTTCACATCAATCTAAAAAGTGTTTATTGTGGGCGAACAATTTTGCTATTTAGTAAATGTCTTGTAGAGGTCAACAAAACCATTTATCAAATATTTGGATGGAAAAACATCCAAAATGGCAATTCTTGCTAATTAGTTGAAGGTTGTGTTAAAATCGGTCAATAAAGGATGGAGGCATGATTACAACTCTAGACAAAGATTGAGATGAAAGTGTAATTTACCCGAGTAGTAATTACAAAATGTCAATTAAAAATTAAAAAAAAAAAGAAGAAAAGAAAATGTCGACAACCCTCCCGTCCCGAACTCATCCCAGCTATTTTTTTATTTTTATTTTTTTGGGGTAATGCTAATCTAGAATTACGAACCTGTTTGCACTTTGTTAAATTAGAAAAATACATTTTGAAATGAATAATGTTATATGTAGTCACTTACTATCACATTTGTTATGTGTGACATACATGTGACAGTTAGTGATTTGATGTATGAGGCAATACAAAATTATCACATTAATGCATTAAATTACAAAATATCATGTAGGACGACACGTATGACGATTATCGCAGTGATTGACTGTGGATAGTATTACTTTTTTAAAATGGTAGATTATTAAAAAATGTGTGGTTAAAAAATAAGAAATTTTTTTATATTTATGAATAATATTATTTTATTGAAGGATGTGACCTCGAAAAGAAAAGCAAAAAAAACGTAGTTTAGGGGAAAAAAAAAGAAAAAAAAAAAAAATCAAACATTAATTAGCGTTACCAAACGAGCCACGCAGAAAGATCTTTCTGGACAGAAACGCGTATGCAGGCGGTATCCCATTTATTCACTTGCAATTTCCATCAAACTCTAAGTAATTCGTCAGATATAGAAACTTCCGTGATCCATCAATGGCTGTGGAGGTCTGTGTTAAGGCTGCTGCCGGTGCTCCTGACGTTCTCGGCGACTGTAAATATGAATCATTTCTTCGTTTTCTGTTTTCTATTTTTGTTGATTGTTTAGTTTCGTCCTTCATATTTCATGTTTCTTTTGATGTTTTAGGTCCATTCTGCCAAAGGGTACTCATGACTCTGGAAGAAAAGAAAGTCCCTTACAAGACTCATTTGATCAACACCAGTGACAAGCCCCAATGGTAAATACTGCTAATTCCAATATCAATTCCGTTATATATTTTTTGATTAATTTGTTTGTAGTAATGAAATGAGTTTTTGGGATGGTTATTGGTTGTTTTAGGTTCTTGGAAGTGAACCCAGAAGGCAAGGTGCCAGTTATGAAATTTGATGACAAATGGATTGCTGATTCTGATGTTATTGTTGGTATTATTGAAGAGAAATACCCGAACCCTTCTTTCTCTGCTCCTCCTGAAGTCTCCTCTGTGTATGAAATCATTATCGCTCTCTCTTTATCTGCATTTTTATTTGTATCATCTTATGTTGCTGCATCTTAATTTTTGAAGTCATGATTTTGGCATAAAATTTAACTGTTTGTCTTTTGATGGGCGTGAGATTGCAAATTTAAGATTAGTATTCTTGTAGGAGTAGGTTTGGAAATTTGTTGAGATGGAAACTGCTTCGAAGGAGATTTTTAAGTTTCTATGATTTTGGAGAGTCATTATATTTCTAGTGTGTGCGTTTTCTTCGAACTTTTTATTAGAAATAGGATGTTTATGATGTTCATCTTCTTTATACACGTGTTTGGGTATGTTGATTCTTAGTTAACATAATATTCTTTATTGTTATAATGGGAGATTTAGGCCAAAGATAGCAACTCCGTTTGAATCAAGTCCACCGTTTTCCTAGAAACTGGTAATGGACTAGTAGTTTATATTCATTTGTTTATTAAACTGAGATGATACCCTATATAATCTTTTCTCCTGGTGCTGTTATTGATCTTTTCTTTCTGTAATGGAGTCATTGATTTGATGTATGAATTGTGCTTACCAATTGTGCTCTTTGCCTGGTGCAAAGATATGTTTTTCTTTTTGAATTTGAATTTACTCTGTATTCCTCCGTTGGTAAGACAATGTAAGCGGGTAATTTATCACAAACTTGACAAATGGGTGAATGGCTTTTAAACATATATATTAGCTAAATGGTTTGGTGCACTATTTTATTGTTGTAATCTTTAGGAAGTTGGAGTTATTTGCTTTTTCTTATCATTGAGTATTTTTTTTAAAAATTGACCATCCCTGTATTAGATATGT
This sequence comes from Osmanthus fragrans, assembly GCA_019395295.1. Lineage (NCBI taxonomy): Eukaryota > Viridiplantae > Streptophyta > Magnoliopsida > Lamiales > Oleaceae > Osmanthus > Osmanthus fragrans. The sequence goes on from CM033346.1 coordinate 4,729,952, forward strand.
TGCAGTTTTTTCTGCGTTATTTCTAAGAACGTGTTCTGCTACTAATTCTTATTGTTGACTGCTGTGAAACTGTAGGGGATCAAAAATATTTTCTTCTTTCGTTAAGTTCTTGAAGAGCAAAGACGCCAACGATGGTTCAGAGCAGGCTCTGCTTGATGAATTGAAGGCATTGGATGAGCATCTAAAAGCAAAGGTATGAAGTTTTGTGTAATAAAATTAAGGTTTTACCTTCTACGGTTCTACCCAAATTACAAAGGTAAAAACTATTCCTGAGGGTTTTTGTTTATTTCTGTAGATGATGATGTACTTAGTTGTGTGCATATTCAGGGACCTTATGTGAATGGAGAAAATGTATGTGCTGTTGATTTTAGTTTAGCACCGAAGCTTTACCATCTTGTCGTGACTCTTGGCCATTTCAAGGGTTGGAATGTTTCCAGAAAGTTTGACTCATTTGCATAACTACATGAAGGTATCAGATATTTTTTCTGTTAATTTTTTTATTTCTTTGACTTTTAGTCTCCTTTGTTTTTAAGGGTATACACATTCAACCGGATCTGAAACGACATAAATAAAACACAATAGATTTACAAGCGAGGGATTTCTTTTCAGAAAATTTGTTTACTGAATTACTTTCAAAGTTTTGCTGCGTTGATTGCATCAAGTGTTTCTTTGTGATCGCATATATGCACCGAAGGGAGAAAACAGGCAATAAATGAATAAAAAATTGCACAAAGATGACAATAACTACTAAAGTGATCTAGACACATGATTTTCATGCCGCAATATGCTAAAATTAAATAGGTGTGGGATAATATTAGTTGAAAGATACAGTAGGCCCCCACTTAAAGAATAATTTCTGAGCCACTAGCAGCATTAAGAATTAAAAAGACCTTTATTGTGAGGACCAACTCTTTCCAAGACGTGTCAGATATTTTCTCTCTTAACAATTAAGAGATGAAATAGACTAAAAGTAAAGCAAACAAAAGAAAATATGGATTACGGTTAAAGTAAACAAATAGTATCATGAAGAAAACTCTAAACATTTTAGTTCTGCATGTGCTTAGTTGTGCTAGTGCAGCCACTTTGAGGCCTACAAATCAGTTTATAGTGTGTTTCTCTTATCTTCTTTTGGCTTTTGGTTTTGATAATGGACTTGTGATCTGTTAAAGATCAGATCATTTCCTTCCCTATTGATTTACTTTCCTTTTATTGTAAAAAATTGTTGCCCACATAAGTGATCTTATTGTGAATAGAGCAATGTTAGGGGTACATAATTATTGTACATAGGGGTGTCCACACCTCTCACATGGCCGGCTCGAGCGACGAGCCCCACCCCATGTGAGGGGGTGTGGACACCTCTATGTACAATAATTATGTACATCAAGATTTATCCTTGTGAATAAGATCATTTCTATTGCTGAAGATAGCCTCTTATTCCCCACATCTTCTCTAAACTGCCAAGCTTGTTACTGTAGCAAAGTTTGTGAGCATGTTAGTTGCATCTTCTTAGAAAGGTTATACTGGATCTTTTTTTTGGTGAACATCTTCTAAAGACTTGATAAAGACATTCTAAGAGCCAAAACTGGGACCTGGAGGTTGATCTAATGCTACTGTAATTGTGTATTTGCCCCCTTAGAAATTAGCGATTATTAGCTGATCTTTAAGTGTGTAATTCTTCTGTCCCATAGACCAGTTTTTCAAATTCTGAAGTTCATGTACAGTAATTGCACCAGTTTCTGCCAGTCTTAGCATTGATAAAATATTCTACCCTGTGCTTCTGCTGAATTCCATCAATTACATGCATATTGGGCAGACACGAATATAGAAAAGTGGAACTACTGGGGTTATTTGTTAGCCTAGTCTAAAGGGGGTAGTAAGTTGAGTCTCTCCTATAACTAAAAATTTTTTGGAAGCAACTTCATTGTCTCGAAGTAAAGTGGTACATAAAAACTCTTTTTCTGATGTGAATCTTTTTTTCTGATTGCATGGACAATGTTCCACAATTGACTTGGTTTAATCAGTGGCCACACTTTGCTTGTGTTCCCATGGTTGCATAAAAATATGAACTGATTTACATTATGTGTTTTGAAAATAAAGTTATAATGTTTTTCTCTGTTTCACATCATTGTTTACAAGTGCATCATATATATATATATATATGTACATCACTCAAAAATCTTTTCAATTATTTTGCCCTTGGAGGCATCTCATGTAGCTGTACCACATACCATAATACCTGGATGTGTTACCTGGATATGCACACTATACTTAAGGATATATATTCTATATACAAAGATACAGTGACAACAAAAAATAATCAACATTTCAGATACATCAGGGATCTGATGCATATGCATTTATTGTACTCATTTAAACATAGTTCTATATGTTTCCAATTGAATTAATGATTATTCACCTACTTTCATACAATTTTTGTACACCTTTTCGTTACATTTTTGTTGCAAAATTACATTGTTTTGGTCTTGAAGCATGCAGTTGATGCATTTGGCAACTTCAATGAAACTTGGGTTGATTCTGATTGTTTATTCTGGTATAGATTCTAAATTATATACCATATTTATATGATGTTCTATTTTTCTGTTATGCACCTATTATTATTATTTTGCCCACAATGTATCTTAAGTTTCATAGACTGATAGTTTCGCCCGTTTCCCGTGCCCCTATGTGCAAATTTTATTAGATTATCATTACTCTCTGGCTGAGCTGTTTTCATTATGAAGCTGGTGTTGGATATAAGAACATTTGTAAATTTTTGGTTGGCTTTTCGTTTACTGTTTGTCTGCGATACAATCTATTTTATAATGCAGTCATCTACTGTGTTAACATTATAATTCAACAGGGTGGTTGGTTTGTGAAAGAATCTTGTACTTGACACATCATATAAGAAACCCATGTTCAACTTTATTGTTTAAATATAACATGTCTCTCATTCTCTTTCTCTGAGCCACACAAACATACATAAGCCTGCTGCCTTCTTTCCATGTGCATTTTATGCCTTGGGATGTTTTTGCTGCTATTCTGGTCAAAATGTTTACTGCCTAATGTGTTCTCAATTTTCTTCCTATTCTACAGTTGCTCTTTTCTCGGGAGTCTTTCCAGAAAACGAACGTTGCAAAGGAATACGTAATTGCAGGTTGGGCGCCCAAAGTTAACGAATGAACATTGTGAACTCTAGCATGGTGTTTTATTGTGGCCTTGTGTGAATGTGTCCTAGAAATAAGGTGGACTAGTCTTGGTCCTTATGGTGAATAATTGAACGGTTTACCCATGTATATTTTCCTTGTTAAGGGCTGATGTATGATCTAGAACGTGTCTTGGTTTCCACCATTCCACTGTCAAGAACTATATATCGATCAGATGCATGGTAATTTTTTAGGGTATTTTTCTTGACTCGTGGGATCGTCTAAGAAAGGGGCAATTTGGACTGCTGGGGTCACTTATTTGGACATTGGGTTGTCTGGGAAAGCTGATCACTACATTTAGGCCACAAAGGGACATAAGCGAAATGGAATCAAGTATTTAACTATCCGGACCCAAAAGATTATACTAGTTATGGATCAACTATTAAAATTTAGGAGACTCGAGTGGTCTGTGGTACTTTGAGAATTTGTTAGAGTATGAGCTTTCGGTGCCCCATAAAGGCTCAACTGCTGCATAGTTGATCTAGTGCCTCGCCCGATTGTGAAAGGCAACCAGTGCTGGGGATGGCAATGTGGAACTAGCATCATTCTCTTGGGCAAGCTAGTGTTCGCTTTAAGGTTTCGAGTTTGTGGCCACCAGTAGTGATTTCCATTAAAATTAGGGATGGCAAAAAAATTTGTTAAATCTAATACCCGCAGGCCCCACTTTGAAGGGGGCGGGTATTACTTGCTTAATCAGGTATTTGTGTAGGGACGGGGCATGGGACTTGCCCCGGGGTGGGTACGAGTAACAAGCGTTTTACCCTGTTTATTTATTTATTGGAAGAATTTAATATTTTAAATAAAAAATGTCATGACATTTCATTAATTATAATAGAAGATGGTAATTAAGATTATCTAAGAAATATGACAAATAATAAAAGCTTTAGTTTATCAAATATATTTGAATAATTTAACTTTTAAAAATAAATAAATTAATTTAAAAAATTAAAAAATATGTTATTGTTTCACTTAATGAACGGGGGCAATAAAAATGAATTTTTTAAAAAAATGGGGATTAAAATGGGCAAGAGCTCTGTTCTGTCTTGAATGGGTAACCGGGGAAAAAAAATTACCCCACCGGGATGGGGGCGGGGGAGGCTGTTTTGATCTTGATCTATCTCCCTGCCATCCCTAATAGAAATAGGATTGCATCCATTAAAGATTTAGCTTATGTTCGGCTTATATTAATAAATTGTTTAAGATACCTAGAATAGTTGCAAAATTTAAGTAGGTAGTTCGTTAATTCATATGAATACTGAATGATTGACGAGAGGCTGAAAAAATGAATAAAGTCACTTGTATATCAATGTTTGTACCATCTTTGGTGTCAACATTTGATTGTTTAAAAAATTATTATTTTTAAACTATTCAATTGTATGTTGTTACGTGACATAGTGCAAAATTTGGTGTACACTATGATGTACACCAAGTATGGTGGTGAAAAAAATTCGCAGGGTCAATAATCTTAAGGTGTCTAACATCTGTTCACAAGAACTCTTCATCATTGGATTCAATAATCACAACGGTCTCCAAATTTTAATAATTTATATGATTTTCTTTATTAGCATATCCAATAAAGGTATATTTAATGCATTTTGGACCCAACTTGATTCTATTAGAGTTCATGTTCTTACAATAAGCAAGACACTTTCACACTTTGAAGTATCCAATATTAGGTTTTCTTCATTTCCACAATTCATAAGAAGAAACATTTGTAAATTTAGAAGAAATCTTATTTAATATTCTACATGCACTCAATAATGCTCCACCCCATGAACTAAATGATAACTTATCATAAGTTAACATGACATTTATCATCTTAATTAAAGTTCTATTTTTCTTTCAGTCATACCATTTTTGCTCGGGTGCCCTAGGAGTAGAACATTGATGAATTATGCCTTATTGTTCACAAAACAAGTTAAAATCACTAGAAAAATATTTACCTCTTCTATCACTTTTTAGAGTTTTTATTTTCTTTCTTAAATGATTTTCAACTTCATTTTTATATGTTTTAAACATATCAAAGGATTCATGTTTATGTTTCATCAAATAAAGATATGCATATCTAGAGTAATCATCTATAAAAGTAATGAAATATCTATTTTCACTTCTAGTTAACATACCATTTAATTCGCATATATCCATATGAATTAATTCTAAAATACTAGAAGTCCTATTTATACTTTGGTAAGACTTCTTAGTCATCTTAGATTTTACGCATGTTTTACATTTAAATGCATCATTTTCATTATATAATATTAAGTCACATTTTAACATTCTTTTCATGGTACTCTTACCTATGTGACATAATCTAGCATGTCATAAAGTAAATAAAGATGAAGGCTCATTGTTCTCAAATGATATTTGCTCTCTCCAATTGAATTTGGTGTTTAAAGCGACTCTTAGCAAATGGTTTGAAAAATTTATCAAGTCTTGAAAATGAATAAACACTTAAGTACTAGTGAAATTCTTTCAAAAATTGAGAACACAAAAACCAGGATTTTGAATATGATAGGAAGAGGTTTTTATGTTTTTGTAGAATGATCCTTTTGTGGAATAGAATTTTTCTCAAGTGGTTCTTATGTAATTTGTATTGATCATTGATCACCTATTTATAGGTCTCAATCAACATGCCTCCATGGCCTATACAGTTGCATAGATCAATGTTTTGGCCTTCAATTTCCACTTCTAGTTCCACACAATTTTATTGATTTTAAACAATGTTTCCAACAAGTATACCATGGTTCATCGCCTAATTTCACCACTTGATTAGTCTGTTCGTGAGCGACTTGACTTTCTCAGGTGAAATTGAGATGATCCGACACAGGGATCCAATGATGATAAGTTTGCATCCAATCAAATACGTTCCCGAACAAAAAATCGCCGAACTTTCATTATATAAAAGCATGAGATTAAAGCTATTACTGACTATTATTGCTCGTATGATTAGAGCATCAAAATCAGGATATGTGATTTCATTCTTATTATCAATAAACTCAATCAAATGAGATTTAGGTTTCTAGACCTTGACTTTGGCGATGTTCCAAGGCTGAATTACTACCAGCTTGCTTACCATTCCTTTTCGATTTTGCTATCTTCTTTTTCGTGCAAGATTGGATACTAACGGAATTGCTGTCTCCTTTGAGCTCTTCATAATTACTGACTTCTTTAAGCTTTTCTCGCTGCCTCTTTGGATTGTCACTGTCTTTGTGATCATAGCTTGGGAATTCAGCTTCAGATTCCAATGCTTTGGTTTTCTTTGTTCTGTAATTGTTGGCCTCTAATTAATAATCAGAAAATTCCTATTACCTATTCAGGATTTTCTCCTTCTAAACTCACTTATCCAATGCACAGGAGATAGAAGAGTGTTCGTCAAAATCCCGCAAGCGTACGGGTTCGTTGTACAAGTAATAATTAGTGAGTTAAGAGTTATCGTCCCACAGGGAATATGTTTTAATTCTAGTGTACTCGATATATTTCAATTCGTACTTGTAATTGAGAGAAGATTTTGTGAAATTGTGGTTGAAATTGTAATTAAACTTAGAAAATCTATAAAAACTTGATTTAAAATTCAAATGTGTGAAAGTATTGGATTTCCGACTCCACTGATCAATTCTTAATTCTAATTCTCGACTAGTGTTAACTTCTCAATTCATGCAACTGTGACAATCGATAATTCCGCATTTATTTATTATTCTTTTCCAAGATATAACAAACCTATGATTACCACGAGACGATCATATTCCTAGTCCGAATTCATATGGCAAACACGTAGAGGTGTCAAAATGGGCGGGTCGGCCCGGACCGGCCCGCAAACCTTCAAGCCCGGACCGGCCCGTTTTGAAAAAGCCCGTCTATAGCGGGCTTTCGGGCCGGGTCGGCCCGGACCGCAAAAAAAGAATGTACAACCCGGCCCGCACTAAAAGCCCGTATGGGCCGGTTAACCGCGGCCCGCTCGCTAAAATCCGTCTCGGCCCATATAATTTTTTTTTTTTTTTTACCTTAATAGCATAAAATTTTTTTATTTTTAAATTTTTTAAAAAAACGGGCCGGCCCGCGGTTAACCGCGGCCCGCTTGGTAGGGACCGGCCCGGACCGGTTCGCAAAAAAATCGGCCCGGAAACCGGCCCGTACGGTTCACGGGCCGGGTTGCTTCCGTGCGGGCCTGACGGCCCACCCGTCTTGACACCTCTACAAACACGCATTAATATTTAGGATTATCATACATGATCGCATACACCACAAATATTATTCCTAATATTTGTTGCCTATGTGTCCCAATAACAATGTTCTACCTACCGTGAGTTTTTCAACACTACGAATAAGCAACTTTATTGTCCTAATGGTGCACAAACATTAAAACAATATGATTATACATGTTAATGGAATCACATTACAAGAATCGATAATAAAAACACCAAGTCTCGAATTAAAACTAAAAATCAACAAATTTCATCATTCATCCAATACAAAAGATTTAGCCTAACATATTCATATAGAAATTACAAAGAAAATAAAAGAAAGACATCACCCGAATCATAAAATGATGAAGAAAATCTGGAAATCTCCAATTTTGCCTTCAAATCCGGATCCAAATGATGAATTCTCCCTTCTTCAATGTATATTTTTCTCTTTTTCTCTCAACAATAAGCTTAGAAGCTCTCTAATTAGGTTTTCACCCTTTTGACGGCCCTTTTGATAAGTAGGTCGACCCCCAAAAACCGTCCAAAACATTTCCAAAAACAGAATAAGGAAACTGGAATTTTTCCCGGATTTTAACCATGCGTACGCATGGTTTTATGTGTGCGTACGCACAATGCATTCCACAAGGCTTCAGTCGAGAAATTTCAGCATCGTGCGTACGCACGGCCTGCAGGCGTGTGCGTACGCATGGTACAAATTCTAGGGACCAATTTGGCAATTTGGTCCCTGAACTTTTTCATGTACGTGTTTTGATCTTTTTCCAAAATTTCTCGTCTTGTTGACTTCTAATCAATTCCAATTGACTTTTGGCATTCCCAAATCATCATTGAGCACTCCGATTCAGCTTTTGAAGTATTGCATTTCAGTCCCTAAACTTTGCATTTGACGCGAATGAGTTCTTTTTCCTGCTCATTTTCCTTGTTGCTGTATCTTTCGTTGATTGTTACCTACAAACAATATATGGATAGAATTAAGCCATGTTTCATCAAATTTGGCAACAATTAATCAATTTTAAGTGTTCAAATGAGTGTGTAAAATACCCTTATCAAAGAGAAATGACTATTTGAAAGAGGATACACAGATTTGCATGTTTTTATTTGTTTCCAATTATCCCTATTTATAAAATTCTGATGCAGACAATTACGTCTTTTGCTTTTATGTCACATGACAGCCATTGATTAGTTATTGTAATTGAATATTGTGTTAGCTTCTCATGTTTTATTCACATGTCGACGTGTTCCTTATTTATTGGTTATGAAGTCATGCTTTACATTTGTGCTTCCTTCTACCGTGAAATAGCTGATAAAATCAGTTAGATACACTTGCTTCTTGTTTACTCTTGGGATTAATCATAATGCCTCGCATCACAAATGTTTGCTTATTTCATCGTGTGTTCATACATAGTTTGGTTGACTTTAACAAGGTTTACTTGACAGAGACGTGGATCCGCTATTAATTATTTGTGATTTTTAATTGATAACACAACATTTTATGAAGAACATTTTTTTCAGGATAACGTTTGCTTCTGCAGTTCCATTTCTTTTTAAGAACGGCCTAGATCGTTTAGTAACGTTAAATTCTTGGTTCTGACACTGACCTGTGACCCTATTTCTTCCTCAGAGTTCAGACAAATAATTTTAAAGACAATGATAGTGACACAAGAAGTATCCCCCACTTGATTATGCTTTATTCAATAATAATAACAGAAGACACACACATATAGCCACATTCTGCTCAGTCACATCCAATATATATTCTCTACTGTCTTAGCATATGAGTATCGGTTTTGCTACAAATACAAATAGCAAAATCCTATGAGTATATGAACTTTGCTACTCGGGGAGAGCCCCACCCCCCTATTGTGGGGTTTCGGTCAGAGGGTCTGTCACCCCTTCTGGCTGAGTAGCATTTTTGATGAGTATATATTTTACAGCCAAATTCACCAGACATGAGAATCCCAGATGTTGCACTGGATCGGATCTTACTCGATTTGTTCCACTCTGAATATGCCTTTCAGCATATTTAAGTGAATGTGATTTTATGTTTGTGTGTGCATGTGACTTTTTATGCTCAGTCCGATTCGATCATTTCCTGATGATTAGTTACTGAGAGGATGAATCTTGGGGTTTCTTGGTGTAAGAATCATGATCTGTTATCATCTTCTGGATCATGGAACTCGTCTCAGCCTCCGACATCTTATCTCTCTTGCTTTGAGATTCATTGTATGCTTCGAAGAACCCTTTGTTTTCTTTGACTAACTCGTTCCAAACTGCAAACCAATTTATAGATATTAATCAAGGTCGATCATACCTTGTTTGGCTCATAATAGTTGGATAGCATTAAAGAAGAAAAAATTAAAATCTTATCTGTTGTACTTTCTAGTACGGTTTAGTGAGATGGCCCTAAAAGTTTTAAGAACAAACAAGTTTGCAATAATAGAGGAAACAATGGATTCTATTTATTCATATGCATCATACATATATATTCTCCTCTATACGAGGAAATTCAAAAGATAGAGATCCTCGCAAAAAGCATGGACAGATCTCCGCGTTACTTTTAGAAGTCCGGGTTTGTAGTAATTAATTATATGCTTTGGAGTTACTAGGGTTATCCAAATTATAAGTAGAGGATTAGGTTAAGGGGCAAACCAGTGGAAGTAATAACTGGTTGGATGTTTGCATGCTTGGAAATGGCTTCCATGCACTCTTCTTTTGTCATGTGGAAGATCAAACACTTTTCAATCAGATATTGTACCTAAAACAGATGAAAACCCATTAAAATAAACAGATCAAAGCTCATAAAAAAGGTTTAGAAGGCCAAAAAAGATACAAAATGACAGCAGGCTTCAAAAAATGAAAGAAAAATCAATTATAAATAAGAAGATAGAGATCACTTATAAGTTATAAGCTGTCTGGATTGATTAATTACCATGTGTATGTATGATGCAGAAGATTCTCCCATAACAGAATTCGGTTTGATGGATATCTGATCTTCAAGTCACACAAGTTCTTGCAAGGAGATTATATGCAGAGGGCAGTATATAATGAGGTGATGATCAGATGATATAGAGCCAAAGGAGAGTGGTAGGGGTGGGGCCAAGGTCCACATGGGAGATGAGTGATAATTGGTGGAGAAGGGATTAGAGGATTTGTAAACCACCATTTTTCTCTCTTTTAAGGATTCTCGTTTCTCATTAGACACCCACGTCTCCACGTGATCAATGGGTCCCATCCACGAGAATATTATAGTTGAGTTCTCAACATATAAGAGATGTAGCAAGTGGGTCACCAACCTTTTGGATACATTCATGGAGACTATGAAGAAGATATGATCATTCCAAACTTGGAGTACGATAATAAACTTATATGATCTCCTTTCACTAGTGACAAAGTGATGATTTAAGGGGAAAAAATTATTAATACATTTGAGAGTTCTCTTAAATGCTTATAAACAATAACTTCTATGAAATGTCTGAGTATAAAAAATGTTTGATCAACTTAAATTATAATTGATTTTGCCAAACATGCACTATACTCATCGTATGATGACGATGAATATGACTAGAACGCATGAAATGTAATCCTTTATTTTTTAGATTGTACTTTTTGTATAAAGGCGGAGTAAATTTACTTTTATTATACCTTTAGTTGAAGGTCAAGTCAATCCTCCTCTTATTCGTTAGCCACCTATAGCGGTTTATTTTAAAAAGAAAATATAGAGAGTGTGTGTAAAGGAAAGAAGAAAAAAATTACAAATCCTACCGGTCCACTTTCTGTCTAATCCTCTAGAACAAACTTAGACCCCGTGCTCTCACTTCCTCTCCTACTTCGTCAACTAGACCACACTACCAATCGTCTCCCATCCCCATCCTCTTCCTCTCTTTATCCAAGTCCCACCTAACCCCCTTTTGCAAGCCGCGCACCTCATTCCCTGTTTAGTTCCAACTCCGCTCCCCCTACCTAGCCCTCCACACCCTTCTCCCTTCCATACCCCTTTCCTTATCGACTAACTCCCTTGTTAACCCCATTTTACCCACTTCTTCACCTTTTCTTTTTGTTATTTATTTATCGGAGGGGAAAGTAGTTTTTAACATTTTTTATGTTGATTAAGAACAAGAGAAAAACTATTTAACCAAAACTTAGTGTTTAAATGTTAAAAGGAGGAAAACATTCCATTGAAGGCACAATAGTTACCAAAACTAATATTAAAATTCGGGAAAAAGTTAGAAACTTTTCGTACATCTGAATTCTTGAGGAGAAAAATGTTATTTTACCATTGGGGATGACCACATGGGTGATCGCATGTGAGTGTGCGGGTCTCATGTGAATAAAATAATTTTTTTCTCCATACTCACATGCAATCATCCGTACGATCATCCTCAATATTCATATAGCATTACTCGAGGACTTGCCTATAGTTATATGTTTGGAACACTTCAATAGTAAGAAGATAACCTTATAAGTTATCCTGCCAATTAAAAGGAGCCATGTCGCCTACAGATTGAATTTGATTGTCATTTTGTAAAATATCATTAAGGGTAAAGTGGTAGTGAAATTACAATGTTTTTTATGTGTATAAGCTTGGAAGTTGCTGTTTGGACCCACCAAAGAAATGCATATTTCTTTAACTTGCATGCATTGAATTGTACCAGTGCAGCTTTGGAGCTCCCTATCAGATCACTTGTCAAATCTCTTCCTCTCCCAATAAAGGGCAAACACGTGTGAGGGGTACACTCTTGGCCATTTGTAGGAATGCCTACTATAATTTGGATGATTTGGACTCCGATACGTTAGAATGTTATATCTAAATATTCAAGATGTTAAAGTTTGATTGAATTCCTTTTTTACTAAATTATTATGTTCATCACGAATTAAGTGTCACAGCAAAGTCGGTTGAACAATTTGTAAGTGTGAGTAAATTAAATTTAACATAGTATCTCACAGTTATTAAGAATTTTGTTGTTTTAAATTTTTCAATAGATTAGAAAGAATAAAATGGAAAATTTTCATATGGTCAACTCAAAATTTATTGAATATAAAATTTTATTTATTATTTAGCTTGTTTCTTGCATGTTGACGGAAGTTATTTTCAAATGCTGCGAAAACTTTTTTACAAAAAGTTGTTAATAAATTTTTTAACAACATTCACTCGTTCAAACGTTGCAATAAATTTTTTTAACAATATTTAATTAATAAATATTGTATTTTAAGTATTGCAGAAGGAAATTTTGATTGTGAAAAGTAGGGAGGGGGGGAATTTAGAACTTTTGTAATTATTTTTAGTCTAATCCAACTTTTTTTCCCCTGAAAGCAGTCTAATCAATGTTCTAGCATTTATATTAAGAGAATTTTGTCTTGTACCATAAATTTGTCCTCTTTTTCCTCGTTCAGTATCACCGCCCCATTATAACGCCGGTCACAATGGGAAATAATTGAGCAAAAGACATATAGCCCTGTTTGAAAACATTCATTTTCCCTAAAAAATAAAAAATATTTTTCATTTCCACTCAATTATATATGTTTGATATCTTTTTTTTTTTCCCTAGAAATGATTTTCCCACCCCCCACTCTCGCGCCTCTTTTCCTTGGATTTAATGAATCCATTTTGGATTCTAGGTTCTTTTTTTTTTTGGCAATAAAAAAAAATTCTAAATCAAATGGTAGAAAAATTTATCATTTTAATTCATAATTTGTATGAAAAACAAAGTCAAATGAATGATATTCAGTATACTAATTTTTTTTTTTTTTTTTTTTTTTTTTTTTTTTGGTAATTGGAACATATTCTAGATGTAATTGTAAAAAAAATTATCCCTTTACTTGAGAATTTACATGAAAAACAAAGTCAAATGAATGATATTTAATAAGTTAAAAAAAAATTATTAATATTAATATATATATATATTTTTTTTTATAATTTGAACAAATTCTAGACACAATGATGAAAAAATTTATCACTTTAATGGACAATTTTTATATATAAAAAAAAAATAAAGTCAGACGAATATCAAAAGATTAAAAATTTCAAAAAAAATTGGGATGAAAAATTATACCAATCAAACACAATTAATTTACAATTCCCGATAAAATAAATTCTAGACAATTCAATTCCCTGTAATTCATTTTCTTTCCACCCAAATTCCACATTTACAATCAAACAGACCTTTGCATTCAAACAAAATAGATTTCAGATATTTCAACAATATTGATCTGAAAATGAAGATCAATAAATTTCCTCACCTAGTCAGGCTAGTCTGAATTTTCCTTTCCTAAATTCCTTATTTTGTTGATTGATACTGAGTGATAGAAGAAATGACTATTTGTACTGCTATTGAGGTTCATGGTGTGATTGTTCAAGTTCTTGAGGCTAAGAAAACTCATTCAAGTGATGCTTTTCTTTTTATGAATGATTTCAGGGAAGGTTTTTAGTTTCTTTTATTCAGGCTGATGGTTGGATTTTAAAGACAAAAAGTTTATTGGAAAGCCCTAATCAAGTGCCCCCGAAGAGATTTTGGGGTGTCGACACGAAGTTTAAAATATTTAATATGACAAACTACAAGAAAGGTGATTATGACCTCTTTTGATAGCATAATTAAGACAGAAGATTTACTGAGTGAAAATTCAACCCACATTCTTGTGGTTCATGGAAAATGCTTGAATGAACACTGTTTTTCTCAGATCTTTTCAAAAATTCGGAATTTTGTGCCATTTTAAAACATTCAGAAAGGCTAAATTCAGGAGTCGACGAGATGACAGAAGTACACACTTTGTAGTCATAGCATAATGTTGCTATCCATCGCAGAATGCTTTTCCTAGGCTATACAGGTACAAAGTAGTAAAAGTTGTTCCATTCTATATTTGTACTGTGGAATTTTTCTTGGAGGTGTAAAGTTTGTCTGCTGAATTATGAGCCCAATATTAATAATTGAAGCCAGTTCACAATCCGGCACAATTGATTGAAGTTTCCAGAATTGTTGCCTTTATTAAAAAGGCGGATCTACGGGATGTCGAACACCTGGCAATATGTTGACCGTTGGATCAACACTTTGGCTGTATCTTATAAATAAAGAGGGTTGACTCTTGGACTGCATAGTTTTCTTTTGTGAAACCTAGTTTGTTCTTTCTCTCTCGACTGTGAAATTTTGAAGTGATTGATCTGTAATTTCTGAGTGAAATTCTTATAGTGAGGAAGAAAGAGATTAGTTTGATCTCTTGGTGAGATTGTGTTGTATTCTAGAAAGGGTTTTATTTGTGTTCTTGAGGTTGAACATTCTGATTATTCGCCTATGCTTATTAAACTGAGTCTAAGTTTGATCTCATGTCTCAAAAATGTGTTTTCTTAGGTTATGGAGAAAGCATAAAAGGCTATAGACTTTGGGTAAAAGAACTTAGAGGATATAAGGTGATTATAAGCAGATCTGTTGTCTTTAATAAAGAAGTATTTCCTTGTCTTAATGACAAATCAGTAGAAAGAATCACTGGAAGGGATTTTGTCAACATTGAAATTGATTTTAGTGATCAAGATTCTACTATGCAAACTTAGATTGAGGTGGAGACACCTTAGACTGAACCTCAATTAATCACATATAATGAAAATTCTGATAATAATCAGGATTTTGATCTTGCACATGATCTGGACAGAGAAAGAAGACAGATTGGACCTCCCTCTAGCTATCAATTTGTTGACTATGTGTGTGCTCAAATGGGAATTGACTCCTTTGATTCAGAACCTGAATCCTATGAAGAGGCTGTTGCTTCTAAGGAATCTATCAAGTGGCTTGAAGCCATGAATGAAGAGATGAGTTTTCTATACAAGAACAAAACCTAGAACTTAGTTGAAAGTCCCAAAGACTGTAAACTAATTGATTGTAAGTGAGTTTACAAGATTAAAGAGGGAGAGTATAAATCAAATGATAGGAGATACAAGGTAAGACTTGTAGTTAAGGGGGTTACACAGAGAGAGGGTTTCGATTACACTGAGATTTTTTTCACCTGTAGAGTTTTACTTGCACTTGTAGCTCAATTTGACTTAGAGCTAGAGCAACTTGATGTAAAAACAGCTTTCTTGTATGGTTCTTTAAATGAAACCATATATATGGCACAACCAAAAGGCTTCCGGGTTAAAGGTAAGGAACACTTGGTGTGTCTTTTGAACAAATCCTTGTATGGCCTAAAACAGACTCCATGGCAATGGTACAAAATGTTTGATTCTTTTATACAATGCTTAAAGTTCAGAAAATCTGATTATAATCCCTGTTTCTATTTCAAAAATGATGGAAAATTTAAATCTTTATATCTGCTTTTATATGTTCATGATATGCTTCTAGCTGGTCATAATTCTGTTGCTGTAAATGTCATAAAAGAAAAATTGAAACATGAATTTGATATGAAAGATTTAGGACCTACTAGGAAGATATTAAAGCCCCGTTTGATTCTCATTCTTTATAGAATGAGAATGAAAAATATAGTCGTTATGGGCCCCACACAAAAGACGAAAAGTAAAAAATGGTGGTTGGATATGATGGATAACAGTCATATTTTTCATTTTTATGGAGGAAAAATGGGTACCAAACGGAACCTAAGTATGGAAATAAAAACGGGACAGACTTAGTGGAAAACTATTTTTATCTCAAAAAAATTATATTGAAAAAGTAGTCAAAATTTTTTTTTTTACATGATGTGAAATTATCTTACCTTTGTCTGGAGATGTGAAATTATCTGTTGATCATTCACCTAAAAATGAAGATGAACATAAAAGGATGTTAGATGTACCAAATGCAAATGTTGTTGGATCTGTCATGTATGTCATGGTTTGCTCTAGGCCTGATATTGTCTATGCTATTAGTGTCCTGAGTAGATTTATGAGTAATCCAAGTGAGCTTCATTGGGAAGCTATGAAAATTCTAATCAGATACTTGAAAGGCACTCAGAACTTAAGACTGATGTTTAAAACTGATAAAACTGACCTTAAATTAAGAGGTTATGTAGATTTAGATTTTGTTGGGAATACTAGGGCTGGGCATATCTCCCGAACCGGACCCGAACCGAACTGAACCGAACCGAGCGGTTCTTCGTAACTGAAATACCCGAACGGGTATCTGAATCGAGAACCGACGGGTTCGGGTCGGTTCTCGGTTCTCTACCTAGAACCGAAGAACCGAATAATAACCGAATTTTTTAAAATTTTTAAATTTTTATATATGAGAAACAGAGAAAGATTAAATTATTTTAACTTTTTCAAAATAAATTAGCTAAGATAGAGTTTACATTGAAGATACTGAGTTCTATGAGAGCATTGAGACAGGTAATAAAATATATATTATATTTTTTCTTATTAAATCTTATTAGTTCAACAATTTTTAGTTTATTTATGTTAGTTAATTGTGATTTTTCAAATTTTCTTTTAGAGTTTTTTAGTATCTAGTAACAAGTCAAGCAATTGATGGTTAAATCAACTAGTCGGTACGTACTACTATATTAGCAATATTTTATCTCTACGAGTCTATGACTCCTAATTTATATGAATCACCGATATTTTAGTATTACTAATTTACTATCTACTTTTTTTATTTGTATACATTGGTAAATTAATTTTATTGGACAACTTGTTATTTATATGTTATTAAATTGGAATACATTAATTTGTAAAAGTTAAGATTAAACACGTCAGATTGTAATATTGTTATAAATGTTAAAAAAATTAATTATAGTAAGGAACCGAATAGACCCGACCGAACCGAACTGAACCGAATGGAACCGAACCCGAACGATTCCAAAATTATATTTGGACCCGACGGTTCCGTTTACTCACTACCCGAAAATTTTCGGTTCGGTTCGGTTCTCTTCAGAACCGAACCGAACCGGACCGTGCCCAGGCCTAGGGAATACTGATAACAGAAAATCCACCATTGCATATTTTTATGTGATGAATAACACTTGCATTAGTTGGAAGTCACAACTTCAGAAACTTGTTGTCTTATCCTCAACTGAGGCTGAATACATAGCTGCTATAGAGGCAGTGAAAGAAGGCCTTTGGCTGATAGGTTTGTTAAAGGAATTACAACTTATAGAAAATCAGGTGGAGCTATGTTTTTATAACCAAAGTGCTATCTTCTTGAGTAGAAATCCAATTTTTTTATGATAGAACCAAACATATAGATGTTAACTTTCATTTCATTAGAGATATAATTAAAAAAGGTGATATAAAACTGGTAAAAATTTCTACTAAAGTAAATCTTGCTGATGCAGGTACAAAGGTAATCACTATTAGTAAATTTCTTGATTCTTTAAGATTGTTGAATCTTGAAGCTTTCCAACTTTGTTTTAAACAAGTAATAAGAGCAAATGAAGTTAAATGTTTGCTTGAATCCATCTAGAAATGGTCTCAAATTCAGCAAGGTGGAGATTGTAAAGTTTGGTCTGCTGAATTATGAGCCCAATATTAATAATTGAAGCCCAATTCACAATCCGACCCAATTGATTGAAGTTTCCAGAATTGTTGCCTTTATTAAAAAGGCAGATCTGCTGGATGTCGAACACCTAGCAATATGCTGACTGTTGGATCAACACTTTGGCTGTATCTTATAAATAAAGAGGGTTGACTCTTGGACTGCATAGTTTTCTTTTGTGAAACCCTAATTCGTTCTTTCTCTCTCGACTGTGATATTTGGAGTGATTGATCTGAAATTTCTGTGTGAAATTCTTATAGTGAGGAAGAAAGAGATTAGTTTGATCTCGTAGTGAGATCGTGTTGTATTCTAGAGAGGGTTTTATTTGAGTTCTTGAGGCTAAACATTCCGATTATTCTTAACTCTATTTGGCCTGATTTTGGAATGTTCTAGTGGATTCGAGCAATATCTTAATGGATGCTCAATGGGGGATTAAGCGTTTGAAGTGGTCGTTGAACATCCGCAGCCTTGGGCCGAAAAATTCTGTGTTCTTATTATTTCTGTAATTATTTTGTTTATGTTTGGTCTATTCGGTTTAATCACAAGATAAATTGTTTTGTCTGGGACCAACAGGAGGTATTCAGCAATGAATCTCATCTGATTGTCAAGATATTGCATTACTACAAAGCATACAACCTTCTACTCTTGCCCTAGCAGTCAAGTGACGTGTTATGCCAATTCACGACTCGAGGTCAACTTGTTTTTTCACGAAAAGAGCAGTTCATACGGACATGTGATGCAAATGGCACT
Organism: Osmanthus fragrans; assembly: GCA_019395295.1. NCBI lineage: Eukaryota > Viridiplantae > Streptophyta > Magnoliopsida > Lamiales > Oleaceae > Osmanthus > Osmanthus fragrans. Next base: position 4,748,552 of record CM033346.1, read on the forward strand.
TATGCATAATTTCTTACTGGAATATTGGTAATATAGGTGTCAGTTAGAAAACGTATAAGTTTTATTCTAGCTTATTTTATTAAGCAATCTTCTAACATTTAGAAATTTCTTGTAGCATCATTCGACATGTATTTATCCTCTAAAGCGTGTCAAATTTCCTTTGCGGTTTTCTTGGTATGATATTGATCAAATAAGCCGTTGAACATTGTGTTGCAAATGTGACCTTTAACAGATGTAGTCGTCTTGTTCCCATTTTTGTCTAGTTTTTGCATTCGCCAATGGCTCATCTTCATTCTCTTCTGACTTTGGTATTGTTAGAACATAAACCACAATCAATGTAGTGAGTGAGAAATGTAACTTGTTTTGCCAGTCTGAAATTTACATCATTGAATATTTCCAGCCTCACGAAATCAACTGCGAAATCTCTAGGTGATGACAAAGGAGGATCCATCGCAGATCTGCTTGAATATAGTTTTGAGATTGCATGTTGGAATGGATACTCCTTTAAATTGGCTTGAAGGAACAACTCCGAAGTAGATTCACAACTCTACAATAGATTTCAAGGCACATGAAAATGCTTCCTTAAAACTATATTTGTCTCAAATAAGTGCGTGGACAGGGAATCCAAATAAGCCTTCAAGATTCAATGGAATAAATAAAATATTTGTTGGAGCTTATACACTAACCGAACACCAATATATATATATATATATATATATATATATATATATGAATGCATATGATAGCTTTTGTAATTTGGTTCTGCAATATTCCGGAAACAAAGTACGATTTTAAAGAAACCAAGAACTTTAAATTGAAAGAAAAATAAAATAGAATAGTAATGTTAGATTTTCATATGAAATATTTGAATGCATATGAAATATTTGTTGGAGCTTATTTATAGATTGTAAAACATTCATTTACAAGAGGTACAACTTTAGAGTCACAAGCATTCAAAAATTTAGTTAGCCGAATTTGGGGTGGAAAGGGGTCAAAAGCACCTGTTCTAATTTCAACAGGAGCGGCCGCTGGAGGCTGGCCTCTGGGCAAGCAGGTTTACCTGCTTTATGCACCTCGGTCGCCCTATAGCTTTGGGTGGCCACCGGCTAGCCTGTTGCGGCCTCGACTGCCCCAGTTGTCCTATGCCACTAAGAGCCTTCCTCGAGTGGTTGTTTGACTCGTGCAAACTCTTCAATGCATCGTATAATGTCAAAAATGGACATTATTTAGAAAATCTACCAAGATGTGTGCCAAGTCACCAAATTCCATAGTCAATCCTCATCGATTAATATATATATATATATATATATTAATCATTTACAGAATTAAAAGGCATCAGATTAGTCCCCAAAGCATCAATTATTGAGCATCATAATTTCACTTATTGATACCTAAAAGGAGCTCGAGCATGAATAAAGGTTATTATATATCCACTCAGATAGAAAATTATTAATATTGTTAGATATCCAACATCCAGGTATAGAAGCGCGAAGAAACCTTCGAATGTCTCTGTTAACATTAGAGAGCCTATGTATGTCCCATAATAACTATTACCAACAGTTTTTACATTAAACTAGATATACTTCTATCTATTCAATGTATTCCAAATCCACTAGCGTCTTCACCTATAAGTCGTCAACTGCACAGCAAAAAATAAGTTATTGTAACTGTCACAAGTTTATAGTCCACAAATTAATGATCCCATCAGCATTCACAGGTGGTGTTTTTTAATTTTTTTTTTTCAAGAGGATTAGGTAGGATGTGTACATTGTGCTTTTGTTTTATTTATTGATAATCATATGGTACCCTTCTTATCCATTTGGCATGTTTGTATTGTACATCAAATTATTAATTTTTTTTTTTATGGACCAATTTATCAATCACTCAATTATAAGCTATGTGAAATTAAATTTATAGAATGAAATCTAACTCATTTTATATTGTTCAACAATTTATCAATTACTTAATATACTAAAATTAAAGTTATAGAATCAAATCTCATCTCAGTTTATATCATGCAACAATTAATCAATTACTTAATGTATGAAGTTAAAGTTATAAATAATGTCATATAGCCATTAGTCTATATGCCTTTAAGCGATGGGTTATCTTAAATAGGACTCATGTTCCTACTTTTAAAATGATCTATCAATAATGACACTTGATTAATTTTTATCTAAATTGGTGCTTAGTACTCGTAATAGTGATTTTTTTCTCAACTTATAAGGGTTTGTTCGAGTCCCATTATTTGAGAAAATAGATTTTGTAATAGTAATTTTTTTGGAGAATGTGTGGTTAAAGGGTAAGAATTTTTTTTGAATTTACGTGTAAAATTATTTTATTGGGAGAATTTGTGATTGAAATTATATATAAAAAAAATGAGTTATAAATTATGGGGACTAAACTAGAACATGAAATATAACCTGAGATGATCTAGAATCAATAAATTTATAACATATTTGCTTTGTTAGACTGTACAAAACATCTAACGTATCTATTCACACTCTTTTATTTTTTAAATCACGTAACATCCAACATTCTGAACATGTCTTTTAAGGAACCAAATCTAATCTCATTTCGGGTTACGCAAAACTAACATTGGAGAATGAGAAATCTCACGAACTACCTATTGAACACAAGTAGGAGATCAATGGAGAGTATATAATATAATATGAGTTAACGGTTTTAAACATGTTAGATCGAACATAATAATTAACAAATTTAATACTCTTTGTGTGTCCATGGACTAGAAAAAGGCCCACAATACGACCAAATAATTGCAGTACAATATTTCCTTTCGTTTAAACATCAACTAGATAATATATAAAATATGAAGCACAAAAAGTTGCTAATGTGATAATAACAGCTTCACTTCACACTCCAAAATGTAGTATTTATAAATCAAAGAGAAGAGCCCAATTATTGGAGGAATATACTGATTCATGAACTTCCCGTGAGATATTTCATTTATTGGGGATACCTAACAAATTAATTAATTGACATTGTAGTTGAAGTTCTCAATCTATGGATGTTGTAGTAAATGTTTCTTTAATTTATTTATTTTAACATTCACGTCCCAACTTGACATTATGTAAAAAGTAAAATGTATAAACATAAATAAATTTGTAAAAAAAAAAAAATGTAAAAACATGATAAAATTACATAATAATGTACAATAATACCAACTTAGATAATGTGCTTTGTTCCTATTTTCTCAAAAGTAATATTCTAAGTGTTTGAGTAGGCTAATTGAGTAGCGAACCTTAGTGCCAACTTCAAAGCTATCACTTGATTGAAATTCGTGTTTATAAATTTAGCTATGTGACAATTGTCAACGTTACAGAAGTTGGGTTGGGTATGGTGTATTGTATCAACCCTGCTCCTTGTCTCGGCTTGGGGAGGGGTGCCACTATTGGAGGGGGGCTGTTGTGTCAGCCTTCCTTCCAATATGGGCACCATTGTCCCCAAATCAGGACAGGGAGTTTTATTCATATTCTGTAGGGGTAATGGATTTCTTTTTTTCTTTCTTTATTTTGTTACTTTTTATTCATAATTACACATTTTACTTTTCAAACAAGCGACTTTTTAAAGTGTACATTGGCTATCATCAAGTGCTATAAAGCGTAAAGTTGGGCGTAAATGTTAACAAATAAAAAAATAAAAAAATAATAATAATAATCCCTTTTACTGCAAGAGCCATAGATTGAGAACTTCCACTGCAATTTGACTTTATTAATATATTAGGTTTCCCTAAGAAGTGAAATATCTCAAGGGAAGTTCATGAATCAACATATTCTACCTAATCCTCATAGCAAAAAACACCTGTAAATGCTAATGGAATCATTAATTTTTGTACTATGTAGTTGTGATGGTAACAAGATCCTAACTAATATTCTAAACTTTATTTTAGGTCCATGATGGATGTAAAGATACTGGCCACAAGAATGTCGAGAAATGATATGTCGTTGCCCCGTGTACATTTTATGTAAATTTTAAATAACACATCTAAATTTAAGAAATCAGCAATATATTTCTTAATAGTCAAATACCTAAATTTGTCCTTCAAAAACACAACTTCAAAAATGAGGTAAAAATCAAAACACCTTTTCATTTTCCTTCATATTAAACTAATAATACATGTTTGTTATAATTAATTAGATTAAATAAGATAACAGTAAAACATTTTATATTCTTCTCGTCTTTAATTTTATCTAATATTCTTATCCAACTATCTGATCTTGAATCCGAAGCATACCCATAAAAATTGTAATACTAAATAACTCGAGAATCATAATTAAATTGAAAAAAAAAAATAGTTCAATGATAAAAAACTTATAACGAGAAGAATAAGATTGAGTGTATACTCTTTTTGTATACTCAGCATGACATTGTAGACACGGTTGTGGGGTCCATGATTATTTTAATCGTGGACTCTGTTCATGTATATGTGAGAGAAGTGTCAAAAAAAAGTGTCAAACACAATGTAGTTGTAGCATTTCTCTAACGAGAATCCTAGGGCTGTCAATGGATCGGATATGGATCGGATCTATCCATATTCGATCCGATAAAAATGATTCACAAATTCGATCCGATCCGATAATCCGATGGATATTTGATTGTTAAATTCATATCCGATTTGCTATATTATCGGATATCCAATTCGAAATATTTTACGCATTTAGGCCCAATACCGGGGCGATTTTATTTATTTATTTATTTTTTATTTTTTTTTTGTTTTTAGTTTGAGAATTTTGCACTTCATGAAATGGTCTCTTAAACTACAATTCAAAGGTCCATGGAAAATTATTAGATAACATGCTCCTTTTATAAATGCACTTCTCTCAAATTGTTTTATAAATTTTCAATGTGGGATAGTACATTTTATTAATGCACTTCTCTCCAATAGTTTTATAAACTTTCAATATGGGATAGTGCATTTTATAGATGTATTTCTCTTCAATAATTTTATGAACTTTCAATGTGGGATAGTGACATAACAAAAATATGTTAAAATGCCAATCAAAATCATTTTCCATAACAAAAATGATAAAAAATCATGCTTTTATAAAATATATTATATTATTATAAAAAATGGGATCGGATTGACCTATATCCATATTTGATCCATTTAGTTAACGGATTATCGAATTCAAATTTTAATCAGATTATCGGATTGAGACTCTAAATTCATCTTCCATTTATTTTATCGAATTCGAATCGAATTTGGATCAAAATTCAATCCATTGACAGCCCTAAAGAATCCATAGTAATATTAACTGAAGGCTCCCAAGCAAGTCTCATTAGGTGTTGATGTATGGTGAAATGGCCATTTAGAATTGAAAGAGACAGACTTGAGCCTTATCTTATTCTACTATAAAAATGCACAAAAACCATTATTGGACCACCTAAAAACCTCCACCTTTGCTAACTCATATTTTTGTTAAATCAAATCGTACATTGTACCATACAAGTGACAAAAGTGTACGCTTTCATCGTTTTGGCCTTTCATAATAATTGAAACCAACTTGCACATTACTATACCAAATTGTCCTATCAGTAGAAAAAATTTATTTGACAACTTTTTTTTCTCAATACTACTTATATATATGAGTATATGTTACGTCTTGAAAGGAAAGAGCAAACGTGAAATAAGGCTCAACCACAAAAGTTGACACGTATCGACAATGTTCGGGGAAAAGATAATCGGTAAATTTCTTTTATAACATTTGAATTACTAGAGACAATTCCGCCAAAAAAATGTAATCTCTCCAAACGTGGTCATACCAGTTGATGTTAAGAGAAACACGTTATCTAAATTCTAATCGGTAGGAAAAATTTAGGTCGACAATAAAATTGCATATCTAATCATATTTAGTTCGTCATGATGAGGATTAATCATCCATTAGGAGTAATAACCAGTGGATTTTTTGCAGATAAATATAATAGGCATGAATTATTTGTTACAACAATTTTATATTGTACAAACATCAAATTTAATAAAATGTAAAAATCTCTAAAATCGATGCCAATTGCTTCAAAGTTGTTTTTTTGCTAAAATTACTGTATTTTATTGACTTGCACTAGAAACATCATCAATTCTATGTCATGATACATGCTTTTGACCAACTTCATACTATAAGTTCACATATTATATTAATATAAGATTATAAATAATAGTTAAGATCTAATATGATTCAATTATGTCAAAAAATTAATACAAATTTGAAATATATATTAGTGGCCACTATTATGTTGTAATCAATGCCGATTAAATAAGTAATAAAGTTGACATAAAGAGTTCGAATTATGGTTCTCACAAGAACTATCTACCTACCTACCTATTGGTTCAACTATGTATAATACTATAATTTCTATTCGAGTAAAAATAATTAAAAACGATTTTAATTATTATCTGAAATATGATAACTATATAAAAATGATAATAATAAGTGTGCAAATAGACAATTTAGGATTCTAATTGATGTAGGAAAAATGTTAGAATTTTATGGGTTCAGAGTAATTATCCTATAATCTTAATCAGGAAATTTCGACAACAATCAATTATGTGTTGCAGAACGAAATCTTCTTAATTATTGATTTATCCCTCGAGTTTAAACAAGTCATATTCAATTAAGTCAATTCATTATATCTCTATGTAAATTAGGGTAAGCTTTAATTAAGACACTCTATAATTTATCCAATTTTCGATATATTACGTGATCTAAACAAATAACTCGCCTCTCGACTTTTATAGTTCAGAAATCAATGATCACGTAATTCAAAACACGAAAAAAGAAGTAAAAGTAACGCACAAAAATTAATTGAAGATAAAAATATAATATTTTAAATGTACTAAGTTACATGGTTCATCCCAACTATTGGTATAGTTGCATATTATTATGGAAGAAAAACACGAAGTGTTTCGAAGTACATCATCGGGGTTGAAGGAAAAAGGAGAAAAATATGATATTCTTGCACCAAGAATCCTTATTTTCTTTGGAAATTTTTGAAACCCTAACATTCCTCATCTTATCTCTTGTATTTTCTCCTCTTTTCTCCTTTTCGTGTACCACTTGAAAACACTTTGCCCTTTTTGGTAACCCATCTCGATAGCTGTATTTCGAAAGCAGACAAAAATATCCCAAAAAAAAATTACAAAATAGTTACATATTCATTGAATATCACTTCTTCATGTTGCTCCATTAGGATTAAGTCATCATTCTCAAAATTCTCCTCTTGTAGTTGGTGTTTTCTCGATTTGAATGATCGATCTATTATCCAAAATCTCGATTAATTGCTCGAGGACATATTCATGTGATGTCTTCCTGTCTTATGGAGGATTATTGGAAATACCACTATTTTATTTTCGACCACTTGAAATTTGGGTGTTGCTTCCATTCTGCATTGTATGTTTGTGAGTATGAATTGTACTGTAGATGTGGATAATTTTGTATAAAATTTAGCAGTTCCTCTAGAGTGACTAATAATAGGCAACCCTCAGTAAAATGATTAGCCCCACAATTTTAATAAATCGATCTCATAACACGTTAACACCTGTACTTATAAGCCCGATAGAAGTGAGTCCCATAATTCTTTCAAGGGCATGTCATGCTTACTAACAACTAGTGGAACAAAACAATTCCATGGACAAGTGACAGTCATCAGTTTTGGCAAGTACATCATATCTCGTCATAATAAATTGTTGCATAGTGAAGACATCTCTCACACATCATGGAGACACTACAAACAAAATTGTATTTCGATATTGTCGTAAAGTTGAAGTATTCGATAATGCTCAAATACCGAAGGCCTTAGACAGATGTTTTTTTTTTTTTGGCAACGTTCATTGGAATATTGTCTTAACATACAAGAATTCTCTTTCGCAATAGTTAACGAACAATACAAATGAGTCATATATTAATTGTTCAGCAACAAGCAACAGGCAAGGAACATTGTTATAGGATAAGGTTTTAACAACGTTCATTGAATGTTGTAAAAATACGAAATATGTAAACTTTTTGCAACAGCTAGCAACGTTGCAAAAGAAGACATCCACAACATGCATATAAAAAATATTGTCAAATCTTAATAATTATGTTAACAATGACAACATACACTTATTAGAATATTGCGATAGAATCCTTTAGTAATATTCGGCCCTTGTTTGAACTCCATTTTTTCATCAAAATACATTTTTCAACACTGATTTGACCCATTTCAACCACACATTCTTTAATAAAATAATATTACACACAAATTCAAAACTTTTCTTTACTTTTTAACCACACATTTTCCATTAATACACTATTCAAAAATTCATTTTCTTAACAAGAATTGAGCTCAAACAAGGGCTCAATTAACAAATGTTGTCTTTAGCATGTTATAAAAGACCATTTTTGTTGCGGTGAGAAATGAGAATACATCTCCCACAAACATTTATGCACGTAGATCATATTCTGTAGTGCAAACACATCTCCTACAAACATGTCATTATCATCAATTTCAGGATCTCTTATATGATATTGTTGCTAATCTTTTACCTTTTTTCCCCCTAACAGACAATAAAATAAAGAAAAATAAGTAGATCAACAAAAAAAATAAAAAAGGAATAAAAACAAATAAAAAATAAAAAATATAGAAATAATTTAATTCAATATTAAATAAAAATACTTTTCTGACAAAACAAAAACTTGTAATTGTTTAATTGTAAATATACGATGTCAATTAAATAAGTAATAAAGTAGATCTAAAGAGTTCGAATTATCATTCACATGAGAACTAAATACCTCACTATTGGTTCAAATATCCCTAGCTTGTAGGAACAATTAAAAGTGACTTTAATGATGATCACAGATATAAGAAAATAATTAAAAAGCATGCAAATTGACAATTTACTATATTAATTGATGAATGAAAAGTGTTAGGATTATCAAGTTCGTTATACGTATTCTCTTAATCTCAATCAACAAATCCCAACATAATCAACTATGTGTACCCGGTTGAATTCTTTTAAATTAATTAATTTATCTCTCTCAAGTTCAAAATAATTCTACTCAATTAAATTAACTCATTAATATCTCTATGTAAATCATGATAAATCTTAATTAGGCGCATTCAATAACAAAAGAAGTCAATTAAGGACTTTAAAATTAGTAAAAGTATATTTCTATCGTCTACACAAATTCCTAGTTTTGCTATGTTTTCTAGACTAATAATTCACATCTCAACTTGTTATCATTCACAATCAATGAATTAATGGTAATAATTCAAAACATGAAGAAAAGAAGTAAAAACAATACACAAACATTAATTGAAGATCAAAACATAATAATGGTTGTGTTGCGCAGTATGCTTATTTCAGTCTAGCCCCTCAACTTTTGGATGGTTGCGCTTTGGTACCTATTTCAACTTTTTCGTCCGATTTTGGTCCTTTCATCCAATCTTGAATATTTATTCCGAAACTTTCAATAGCTTCCACATTGGTCCTCGATCTCCATAATCTTTCGAATTTGGTCCTCCACACGTTTCGATATAGTGTGCAAATTAATTCCCAAATTCTCGATGAGTTAAATTTTACTCCTGAAATCTGCAATTTCACTTATATTGTTCTTTTAATGCTTCTTATCAAGTTCAATGCAATTTAGCTAGTTTTCAGTTATTTCGAATCAACTTTAGTTTAGCATAAAATTTCTTTTTGCTCCCAACATTAAAGTCTACATTATTGAGCTCATTGGCTGGATAATCGTTTCCTAGTTTCAACTAGTCTAAAACCAGTATGACATCGCCCAAACCCACCTCCAAAGTTTTTCTAATAGCTCCATGTTAATTACAATGGATGGACGCGGATCGATTCAATTTAGTTTTCTATCTATTAGAAAGAAAAAAATCAGATGTTGTACTTGTAGTTCTCATTTCTCAATAAAGAATATGGATGGCAACAGAGCGAGGGCCCGTTAATATCTTTTTTTAATTTATTTTATTATCTCCATTCATTAAATTGAAATAATAATATGTTATTAAAATTTTAAATTTATTTATTTATTTTTAAAATTTAAATTATTTAAATATATTTGGTAAAACAAAGTTTTTATTATTTATCATATTCCTTAGATAATTTTAGTTGTCATCTTCTATTAAAATTAATAAAATTTCATGAAAAAATTCATTTAAAGTATTGAATTCTTAATAAATAAATAAAAGTTAAAAAGCTCTTGTTACTCGTACCGCCTCATCCTCAACCCGATTAAGTGAGTAATCTTCACCCCGTTTGGGGCATGATCTCACAACTATCAAGTTTGACGAATTTTTTTTGTCATCCTTAACAAAGAAATAAGCACACGGCACAGCGAATGACCAAGCCATAAACACAACGAATGGACATGCAAGTTAATTGACAAGTGACCTATTGGCTTACATCATCGTATTTCAAAGTAGAATAACTTATTGTCTTACAAAACATATATTTACTCATAAATAGACTTCTTATATTTATAAATAAATGTTTCTTCACGATTCATTATTTTATGGAATTTAGTTCTAGAAATGTTTGAGCATTAAATACCTTGACCTCCACGTAATCCATTTAATAATGTAGTTTATTCAATAATTGCAGAAGCATATTCGCTGAATATACTTATTGGTTGATCGAAATAGTTTTAAAAATTGAGGTCAATGTCGAAAATTAATTTTAATCAAATGTTTTATAGGATCTACAATTTTTATCAACTTTTCAAGCATATATTTTATTAAATTTTGTCAAAATTTACTAAAATTATTGAATAATATAATTTTGTTCCACTAATGTTGTAACATCAGTCAACGTACGTGGCGTTAAGTGATATTAAATGAGATGTACAATTAAGTCTCTGTGTTGACAACCATTATTTTTAAACTTTTTTTTTCTACATATTCATTTTTAAGCTCAAGTTTGATCCAATTATTTTCAAATTATTTTTTCTACAGAATTATTTTTAACCACACATTCATACAACAAAATATTTTATACTTAAACCCAAAAAAAATTAATTACTTTTTAACTCCACATTATCTTAAAACAATATTCAATTTTTTATTCAAAGAATGGCCACCAAACAGGGAGCTTAACCACACATTCACGTAATAAAAATATTGTGCACTTACTATCCAAAAATTATCTTACTTTTTAATCACACATTCTTTTATAAATCACTATTTAAAATTCTATTTTCCTTAAATAATGATTATCAATCAGGGGTTAAACGAGTCACATAATTGGACCAATGATATTAGATACTATTATTTAAAATTATTATCAAAATTTTTGCCAAATAACCCCTTAATTTGCATTACTAAAAATTAAGTTCAACTTTTTTTCCAATATGTTGCATATATTAGTATTTTAACGTCAAGGAATTGCCAACCCCATTCCACGGAGTGACTCGAGCTTTCTCTTGTGGACCCTACTGTTCAAACAGGTGCTGGGACATGGGCTTTTGATAGGAGTTGAGGTGGCACTTGTTTAGAATTTCAAAAATTTAAATCAAGGATGAGGTGGTATCTTCGCAACAATGTCACAAGACTCTGTCAAAAGCCCTTGTTTGAGTAGCATAATACTTCTCTTATAAGGTCAATACCACTTTAACAACTCTAGACAACCAAGGGAATGTGGCTCCCCCTGTCGCACAACCCCTCTTATAAATAAGAGGAAAACCTTGCTCAAACAGAATTTTTTGTTCCAGGTCAAATTTGGGATCCCCTGATTGGAGGGGCACCCACTAAAAGCCTGTCTAGCAGGTTTCTAAGTCCCTGTTTGATAGTCATTTTTTTCAAAATATATATATATTTTTTTTTTCAATCACACATTTTTCAATAAAATAATAATACATGTAAATCTAACAATTATTCAAAAAAAATTTAATTATACATTTTTCATCAATCAATTATTCAAAAATATATTTTTTCTCTAAAAATGATTAACAAAGAGGGCTAAATAAGACTAGAAAAGCAGGGGCCCAAAGGAGGACATGTGTCCTTCTGGCAACTGGCTTGTGTCTTATTTGATTAGCAAAATTCTATAAATAAACACCAACACTCCAAACCCACACCCCTAAACAAAACCCAACAAATTGTCATATCATATCATGTGCGATAGCCTCAAGAGCGACTACCAACTGTGCGAAGAACTTGGCCGTGGTAGATTCGGCATTGTCTACCGCTGCTATTCTCCCTTTGCCGGCGATTCTTTTGCCTGCAAATCTATCCACAAGAATTCCCTTTCCGAAGACCCAACCGACCGTCAATGCCTTGACAAGGAGCCTAAGATTCTTCAGCTCCTTTCTGGCTGTCCAAATATTCTTCAGCTGTATAAAATCTATGAAGATGATGATTATCTGCATATGGTGACGGATTTGTGCGACGGCGGGGATTTATACGACAGGGTTTCATTGGGAACGCCATTTACTGAACCTGAGGCGGCGGCGGTTTTGAAGCAGTTGATGATTGCTATTAGTTGCTGTCACCAATTAGGGATTGCCCATAGAGACATCAAGCCGGATAATATTTTGTTTGATTCTGCCGGGCGGTTGAAGCTAGCGGATTTTGGATCCGCCGAGTGGTTTGGTGTTTCCGAGGAGGGGCTCATGACGGGGGTTGTGGGGACGCCGTATTACGTGGCGCCGGAGGTGCTGATGGGGAGGGAGTACAATGAGAAGGTGGATGTATGGAGTGCCGGAGTGATTTTGTACATTATGCTGAGTGGGGTGCCGCCGTTTTATGGGGAGGGGCCGGCCGAAACTTTTGAGGCGGTTTTGAGAGGGAATTTGAGATTTCCGACAAGGATTTTCCGGTCGATTTCTCCAGAGGCCAAGGATCTGCTGAGGAAGATGATTTGCCGGGATGCTTCCCGGCGACTGTCTGCTGACCAAGTCCTGAGTGAGTATTTTTCCTTCTCAACTCTGATGTTTTTCTTTATCAATAAATTCACAGAATCTGCTCTCCATTTGGGTTTTTTTTTTCCCTCTGTTTGCCAAGAAGGGGAAAAAAAGAGTTTTAATTTTGCTTCATTTCTCTTAGCCACTGGACAAGACTGGAATTAGAATCATAATTGATGTAATTTTGTTTATGAATATTCAGGGCATCCATGGATCAATAGTGGAGGAGACACCCGATCAGTGTCTGACCAAACCTGAGTCATAACAACATTGTCCAATTCTAATAGCAACCGGTGTACATACTCCATCTCCAGGCCACTTCTTGAAGGGGAAGAAGAATGTGCAGGATGCAGTACTCGATAAATTGGACTATAACGAATGTCAATATTGTCAAGTATTATATAGTCAATCCTAATAAAAGAGTATCCGGGTCGAGGGCTCCCCCTCTTATGCTTTTTCCCTTTTTGTTGTGAAGTTGTGGAAATGTGTAAGAGAAGCTTACATCCGTTTTTCCTTGTTCTCTAGTTGAAGAAGAGATTGTATATAAAAATGCGAAATGATAAATAAGACAAGTATAGTTATGTATATGGGAAGATTGAAAATCCCCTCTATTTTCATTCCTTTTTCTTGGTTTGAGAGGGAAGTACTCTATTGTAAGAATGTTTTACGTTTTGCAAGAAATTGAAATTTCTAATGTTTTCACTTTTCAAGTTTTGGAAATATTGGGGATTCGAAATGAAAAAGAAAAAAGAATGAAGGCCCTCTTTGATTGGTACATTTGTCATGAAAAATGTCATATTCGAAAAAAATATTTTTCATTTTGGTCGTTTGATTGCAACGTGGAAATGAAAAATATTTTTTAAAGTACAATCACTTTAAACTTATTTTCAACAAATTTCATGGAAAATATTTTTCTATGATTTAGGTGATTTTTTATTTTTCAACTTACAAGAAAAATGTTTGCCTTTCCATTTTTACTATCAAACGGATCCGGGTATTCTTTGTTATTGAATCTTGATGTATTGGCATATTCCTTGGAGTGTTTACTGGATTCCAATATTCCATGTTAAAGCAACAGAAAAATATAATTGGTCAACAATAAATTTAGACTCTCCAATGACTTTAGCCCTTAGTACTCATGGCTGTACGTCTTGTTTTTCAGTCCATGTGAGGGAACAATTAGGGTGCGTTCTCTTCGTGTTTCTGTTTTGTATTTTGAGTTTTGAAATTCGTTTTGTATTTTGTGTTTTCAGTGTCTGTTTTGAGATTACTGAAAATGCGTTCTCTTTGTCATTTTGAAAAACAGTTTCTCAAAACAGAAAACAGAAAATGCGTTCTCTTTGCACTTTTTTAAAATATTATTTGATAATATTTTATTCAATAAATCTGATTATTCAATTAACTTTAATTGTTGAATGTTAATATATTATTAAATATATTATAAACCTGAAATTTCTTTGAATTTTGAAATATCTTTGAATCATGAAATATTTTTCTATATATTAAAATAACATATAAATTTGTGAAATTTTTTATTAATATTATTTTATTTTAGAAATCTGATTATTCAATTAATTTTAATATTTTAATGTTAATGTAGTATAAAATAACATATAAGTGTGAAATATTTATGCATTTTAAAAAAAAAATCCACTTTTAATAAAATAACATATACATTTCTATAATAAACACTTGTATAAAATTAAATATATTTTTTGGGAGTGCATAAAATCGATAATAAGTTCATTAATCCATACAAAATAAACATAGAACACATTTCAATAAATTAGAAAATTGTTGATTTTCCTTAAACAAACAAATAAATAAAATACAAAATAATGATAATTACAGTAGTACTTATGAGTTTTCAGGATAAAACATTTCAGAATATTACAATTCTTTGATAAAAGCTTTTGGAGTGCTTGATCTACTAATTTGCAATATAACCAAAAGTATTCACAGATGCTCTACGAATACCCTTCTTATGTGCTTTAAGCATCTCGAGAAGCTCAAAACATATTCTCATCCACTCCCTTGCAGGTACAAACTCAGCCCCACAGTCAGCAATTCTCCTGGACTTTCTCATGGCGATTCTTCAAAATTGGAGTCAGCCGAGGAAGCAAATCCTTGATTGGAGGAGTCATTTTGTTCATACCGATAACATTGACTATAGCCTTGAGAGCACCCAATATTGAGCCCAGAACTTCAGGATACTCATCTCCCAAATAGAAAGCAGAGAAATCTGCATCATCATTTGACAAGCTTCGTTTCCTACTCGCCATCTATGTGCAATGTAATATGTTACTACAATTGAAATCATTAGAATACTAGTCATTCCACAAAGTGAGAAGATGAACCATAAAGAAAGAAATGTTGTCTATGTTTAATTGAGAAGATGTCTGAAAAAGGCCAAGGCCAAAACCATAAAATGCCTTTGAAAATAAAATGTCGAAAAAGAGGATTACATAATTCCAAGACCAATTGGAAAGGCAGGAATGAAGCTGAAAGCAACTCCAAACACCTTGTCTCTCCATCAAACTAATCAAGCACCATCCTGTGTTCAAGCTACCTTTTTTACCAGGCTTAACAATTCGGAAACGGACCATGACTGCAATTTGAATTACACAAGTTCCTATTTACTGCTAAACATCATTTAAAAGATTTCAACAAATATTTTGTGCTCTATTTGAAAGAGAAGTCATTATTGAAAAGTAAATTCAAGCATCACCATAAAAACAAGATAGAAGAGATATATACCCTCTGACTTTTGTAAAATTGTTGACTCAATTGCCGTTTCAATTGTGATAAGTACTAGCAGGCTACATAACTTAGAAGCATGTACAACAAGTCAAACAACTTAGAAGCATGTTCAATAACTAATTAGCAGTTCACTCAAAAAAAATTTCAAAGGTAATTTAACAAGTCAAACAACTTAGAAGCATGTTCATTCTTTTGTTATGGTGATGGCATAACAAAAGGGGCTATGGCAATTATAAATATAAGATCTTATGACAATGGAGAATTTAAAAGGGCTATGGCATCTAAGATAGAAATCTTTTTATGTTCTACTTCTAAAACTTACATGCTTTACCATTATTACGAATGATGTACAATCCAATTACAATATAAAAGCTCTCAAAAACATCACATGCAATAAATTCTAATAATTTAAATGGTATGCAAGAACTATGAAACGCTCAAATACATCAACAAATGATATTTCCCTCTTTATGGAAAAGAAAAAAAATTAATGGACTAGACTTGGTGGTAATAAAAAAGTTGAAAATAGAGATATTTTCACTCGCATAATGCTGTTTGCCTTTAAATCCTGGGGAGAAACCCCATCAGGTCCACTTTCGTCGATTGAGCTTTGGCATTTCTGAGCAACTTGCAATAACTGGTTTACCTGTGGAAGGCATTTGTTCACGAGTTCCACCATCAAAATGTATGCTAGATGGTGCTTAGATCCATAGTTGGTGCCACAGATCCTGTATCTCTTATCTCACAGAGTAAAAAGAAAAAAAGACTAGCACATTGATTAAAGCTAGGATATCAACTTAATCTATTGCCCAGAAGTGTCAGTAATGTTACTAGCAAAACTAACAATAGGCAAGCCTACTAGTATACCACATCCCAATTCCCGACAAACTTAGAAAGTCATACATCATAAATTTGGAAGTTCAACTTTGACATTGTCATATCCTTGGTTAGTACAATTAATTAGTTATGTATGAATAAATATTGAAACCATATTAATGGTTACAAAATAATATTTATACAATAACAAAGACACATATATTATACAGTATACATCGAGAAGCTAGGCTAACATAAGTTAGGACTCCAGTGGAGAAATGAAAGTCGAGTGCCAAAACGTTCTTCATTCAATAAATTGAAACAAGAAATGTCTTGAACATATAAATTCAGACAAACTAGCTTAACTTGATTGAGAATGTAACTTGACTTCAGATCAAACATTATATATATTTACCTGTGGTGCAACCAATCTACGAGGAAGAAGTTCTTCATGGCGCCGAGCAGTAACAAGAGGAAATAAGAATAAGACTCCAAGAATCCTTTTCCCTCTCAATACAAAAATAGAATTTTACCTGCAGGTTACCCATTTGGATGGGGAATTTTTCCTATGAACATGGAGAGCATTTTGAATCTCAGGAAGATTGAAGTAGATAGTTGAGTGTGCCTCTGTACAGAGAATCATAAAATAATGTACAAATAGCTGAAACCTTACAAATAAAATTAAGTTACTACATTAACATTCATTCAGAGAATCATAATTCAGTTCACCACAAAAAAAGCATCAAGATATGTTACAAAAACATGTGGATAAAATGTCAATTATAATATGAATTTAAGCAGTGGTATACCCGAACAAGCTGGTATACAACAGGATCAACAATCTTTTGCAGGGAGTTGGAGTGGGCTTATTTCTTGCAGCAACACTATCTTCAACTTTAGCTTCCTCATTTTCCACAATATCAACTACTGTTTCCATTGAAAAATCCAGCACATGGAACTCATGAACACTAACTGAAAACCAAAAACGGAAAAACAAGCCACATATTTGTCTCCAACGTCATCAATTTTTACCTTTCAAAGTCCCACACGAAATTTCATTCAAAACATGCATTAAATTTTTTTCAAAATAAATAAAATTAATCAATTCCAATCGTGACTGATTACCAAAATAAAATTGAAACAGTCATTTACCTCATCACAGAAACTTTCAAAAAAACTTGATTAGAATCAAGCAACTGAAACCGTGGATTGGAATATCCCGGTGCCAGGGTGAAATCCCAAAATTGGTTCGTGGGCTGCCTGGCTTGATTCGACCCTATCCGTACGAAATTGGTGATGACCCATGGGTTCACTGGGTGCGCCATGATGAGGCGGTGCTAGGGGTGGTGGTCCACGACCTTGGGTTGAGTCAATGGTGCCGAAAATCACTGTTGAAGGGTCCGAGTTCACTGTTGCAAAAAACGGTGCATCTTCTTCCTCGCGACGCTGCGTTCGCAACAACGTCACCTCCCCACACAGGCGCCGGCACCAATCATCTCCCTTCGTCGCCGGCGCTCCCTTCGTAGCAATCAGCCGGCGTCCAAAAGAGAGAGAAAGCAGAGTAACGAAAGAAAGAGAAAGGAAGACGGTTTTTTCTTTTGGTGGAAGAAGGAAGACGTTGAAAATAGGAGCGTTTCGCGTGTTTCTATTTTTTCGCGTTTTGCACACAAAACGTCCAAAACGAAAAAAACTCGTTTTGGGTTTTGTGTGTAAATTTTTTTTGTGTTTTGAAAAATTCGTTTTTCAAAACAACAAAGAGAACACGTTTTCGTCGTTTTGAAAAATCGAAAACAGAAAACAGCCCCAAAACGACAAAGAGAACGCAGCCTTACTTTTTCTTTTTTTTCTTTTGGGTATATGTGAAGGAGCAAAATGATGCCCTACAAAGTACAATTAATGGGTTAGACAATGTTTGGTAAGTAGTAGTATTATATACAAAATAATATGTAAGATATTAATATTTTTTTTTTCTTTAATAATATTTGTAGTGTTGTTTATTTAATTTTCATGACAAACTTATTTGGTGATCGAGGCAAAATAACAAACAGATATTATTTTTTTCTTTACTTCTTTTTGTTTGGGAAGTTCAGTTTTTTCGAAGAGCTTATGGTTCGTGTTTTGTATATTTTCGATGTGAGGCTCGAACATATGTTAAACTTATTTAACTTTTCATTTATGTCCTGAATTATCTAATTTTTAAAAATAAACATTTCATGGAAGAACAATGATATGGAACACCCACTTGCATACTATATATAGCTGAGTAATGTTATTTAAAGCACGTAGTGGATAGTATCAAATTATGCAACAATGACATCACTATCGTATATATTGATATTAAGCACCACTAGTACTAGTATTAATGGCTAAGAATTAAATATATAAAAAAAAGACAATGGATCTTCAATTATATGTACTACTATATAGACAGCATTATTCAATTTAAGTAGGTCTATCTTGATAAAATTAATAATACAACCTTAATTAGGACAAGGGAGCGAGAGACACGGGTCGTAGATGTGGGCGGCCGACCAAACCCATGTGAAAGTACTGGGGTTGGATGGCGTTATCGAGAAGGAATCTTTGGATCAGTTGAATAGATTATTAATCAACTTTAGGGAACCAGAAACCTCCAAAACTGTCCAAAACCATGAAGGAGAACTTATCACGCCAATAAATCAGGCACCAGATCTGCACGTACCCGTAAACCCAACACTTTTTCTATGTAATTCGTACTATTCTTTGAATTTTGTATTAATACCGTGTTATCTAATGTCATTCATATCACATATAGAGCAAAAAAATAAAATAAAATAAAATAATTGTTCAATATATTATACATTTATCGATAAAAAAAAAATCGAGTTTTGCGAGACCCCTATATGAATCGAGAAAATTTTCTTGTTCTATTTGATTGGTGTGATGGAACGAGGTATGATGGGATATGGTATGTGAGGAAAATCCCCATTGCCATCCCGTAACAATTGATTAGTACTCTTGTTAAATGAATTAAAAAACATTTTAAACTTTTGAAAAAAATTGTTAGCTGCATCTTTGAAGCAGTGCTTATAAATTTGAGAAATATTTTCTGGTAGTTAAGAAAATATTAACTTTTGGTGGAATAGGAGTTGAAAATTTTAGTTTGTGTTTAGCTCAATTTTATACACAATCAAGTCACTTTTTATCCATATATTTTGAGAAATTCATAAGTACTATTCACTACTTACTTTTATCAATTTATAACTCGAATCGTTT
Organism: Osmanthus fragrans; assembly: GCA_019395295.1. NCBI lineage: Eukaryota > Viridiplantae > Streptophyta > Magnoliopsida > Lamiales > Oleaceae > Osmanthus > Osmanthus fragrans. Next base: position 4,768,291 of record CM033346.1, read on the forward strand.
ATTGACACTTTAAAAATATGCGTTTGATATTGAAACTAACAATTGAAAATCTTTGTAAGGTAATTGTATTGATATAAGAACTAATTGTGATTATGATTTCTAAAACTAATGTGTCGAAATTTTGGACCTAATTAATTTATTTAAACCCTATTTGTTTCTTATTTTACCATCCATCATAATGCATTTTTGGATCATTTTGGAGGCAAGAGCCGCGATTGTTGACTGATTTTTCTAACACTGGACCCCACATGCTAACAACAAACGGTAAAAAATATATATATTTTTTTCTTCTCACAATTAGAAACAATCAGCAGAAATTGAAAGTTGATAAGTTATCTAATTTTGAATTTTTATGGCTCAAATCCAAAAGTGAAGTCAAAGGTTAGAACATACTATTAATTTGACCATTACCTCGTTAAAAACTCTCCCATGTGACTACATTTTTTAATTAAATAAATAAAGAAAAAAGGCCTTCTAGGTTGGTTCGTATTTCTTGTGCCCGAGGAAAAGGACTTTATTTTGACTAAATTACATAAACTATTATTTTATTGATTTTTCAGAACCATCATTTTTTTTTTTTTCGACAATTCAGACTTTCAAGCTTTGTTACTTTGCCACCCAGATAAATCTCAATGCGATCACAACTTTTACACACTTGAACTGAATATTAGAGAAGCATTTTTTATCTCTGTAAACCTCTCTTTACGACGTGCGGACATGATCCCGTGTTTACTTGCAAGGACAGATGTTGAACTTTGAAATTTTGAATATGCTTGAAATTGAAAATTTTCCTATCTTTCTGCTTTTTTTCAAAGTTGGAAATTTTGAGTCAAAAAAGAAAATTAAAAGGTTAAACTTCATAAACAGTCCTTGGAGTTTACGACAATTTCACAAATATTCTACTGATTTTAAAAAATTTCATAAACACCCCATGTTAGCATAAATGTATTCATTTTACCCTTCCTCCTATGTTAAATATAAAATTGTTATTTTCTTATTTATATATATATTTTTAAAAATTATTACATTTAATATATTTGTCAAAAATAACCATCATATTTTTTCTTTTGAAAGAAATAAATTTGATATTTTTTATGGTAATTTTGGTCTATGATAAGAACAACTTACAGTTATGAGAAAACAAACTGCCCTGTCCCACAACGTGTTGCATTTGCTCCATTCCAAACCTGTCTCGACCTTCTTTTTATTTTATTTTTTACATTTTATATGATAAAATTTAGGAAAAATTGCAGCAACGGTTCCAAACTTTTGGATACTTTACAAACTTTACATTAACCTTCAATTTATACCACCAGAAATCTATAAATTTTGAAAAAATTAGCACCTGGAATCCAAAATGACAGAAAACATGATTTTCACCGTTAAGTTGATATGAAAAATGAAAAAAATTAGATATTTTGACCAATTTAAATAGAGAATTTTTTGTCAATCATATATTAATAATTAAAATAATTAAATTAAAACTCAGAAGAAAAAAAAAAAACCCCGGTTCCACCCCACCCCCACCCCCACCCCCACCCATCGCTAAATCCTTCATCTTCTTCCACCCACCTCAAAATCGAATCAACAAGAAAAACTCACCAGACCCACAACCACCATCACCAGCTGCGCCTCTGCATGCACAATCCACTGGTGATCTCCGTTTCTCCAAATGATGTGTGGTTTCGCAGGAAAATGAGATTACAGGTTCAGTTTTTAATAGTTTTTCTATCCAGAAATCTGCTTATTTTTAGCTGCGATTTCAGGTCGATTCCTACCGTTTTTGGTCGAAAAAATAATAGATTTCTTAACAATACAAGCTCTGATACAATTTGTCACTGAAAATTTTGAGAAATCTTAATTCGAGCTCAGTTTAACTTACCAAAACAAACACGAACCGAGGTTGACTTGACTGACAACTTAACACTCCGGTTGCCACTAGTTTTCACCCCCACAAAGGAGGAAGATGATGGTGACAATATCACAAAGGGAGGACGAAAAGAGATACAATGGTTGAACTCTCAAACGAACCACCAAGAAGGGCTACCTCACACGTTTTCCTCTATTGCACACACACTCACATGGTTGACAAAGGGAATGGATATATAGGATGAATATTAGGTCACCTCCAACTTGGACCAAGTCATTAATTGGGGCCACCAACAAAGACCACAACTATCCAACTATAAATGAGTTAATAATATCATCATCCAACTCAATAACTTGGGTCATCTACGAGTGTTGGGCCACGAGCAACATTACGTGACTTTTGCACTTGTGGTTTGTACTTTCTTAGCAAACAATCATCTCATTACATTGTTCAAGTTATAATTCGGTAATTCTGTCAGCGTATTATTTTCAGATTGATCAAAAGAGAAACTTATACTTCAGAAACACAACAGAAGTTTCTGAATTTCGATAGTAAATTGATACTTTCCTCCCAAGTTCTTGCTGTTTGCAATTTCTATATCAACAGAATTGACATTACAAAAATAATGTGTTACAAACTTAAGCTACCGACAATAGGCAGGATCATCTTCAATTATAATAAAATGCAGGGTTCTAGCGGAACTCTGGCAAATAGGGTTTACAATCAACAAATGACACACAGAAAGGCATGACAATGTTTGTAGTCGGTGCAAAGTTTCCGCTACGCATGTACTTGATGAAATTCATATAGATACGTCTTCAACCCAGTACAAACTTACTAGTTGAGATACATATCGTTTTGATGCTATAAATCTCTACAATCTTTGAAAAACACTAATTATTGAATATTTTTGAACATATATATCGTTGCATTTAAGGTCATTGAATTTTCACAATACATAAAAACATTTTTAATGTTTTAAAGGTCGTCCTAAGAGAAATTTTTTGGGAAAATAAATTTGAAGTTTCACTTTCAATAATGCTAGTATCAATAATAATGATATTGAGAAATTGATTAACCAACTCAATGTTAATTTTGATGCCAAGCTTTTTTATGTGAGTTATGTTTATCATAGTTTTAATATAATTTTGCAAGATGGTCTTAAGAACATTGCTTTACGGTTACAAAACATTATATGTGTTATTGTTTCATTACTATATTCCCAAACATTTGTGAGTATATGTGTAGATTCTAACTTGCGAGATAGGGATTTTGCAATGGATATAGGTAACATGTGGAATTCTTCAAATCTCTTGCTACAACCTTGTGTAAAGTATGATATATACTTTATCGGGACGGATCTTCCTACTCATAAATTTGACATACTTTTTTGACAAATAATCGCGATCTTTAATTGAAGTCAGTCTAACGCTCAATATGTATTTCATTAAGATTATGGAAGAGTTTGTTATAATTACTTGAGATTATAAAATATTCAACGTTGGATTGATTTAAATTAAATGTCATAATTATTTGTCAAAAAAATGTGTCAAATTTATGAGTAGGAGGATCCGTCCCGATACTTTATAATGGTGGGCATTCATACGATTCTAAATTTGATTTAGATTCTAATGACGGGTTGATTGCTTGATTTTGAGATCTTAAGAGTTTAGAGGGTTTTTCAATGCAACTAAGTACTGTTTTTTTACGCATAAGCAATTTTTGTTACTTATAAGTGATTTTTTTTCCATATAAGTTAATTTATGTCATAAGTAATTATTATTATTATTATTTTTTTTTTTTATAACTGACTGTTTACGTATAAGTAATTTTTTTCAGTTATAAGTGTTTTTTATTTATAAGTGATTTTTTTTATAACTAATTATTAGTATTTTTTTACTAATAAACATTTTTTTGACATATAAGTTTTGTCTTATAAATGACCTTTTTCCTTGTAAATACCTTTATAATTATAAGTAATTTTTTACTTATAAGTATATTTTTTCCTTATAAAGCAAATTACAAGAATTGAATAATATACCCTATGTCCAACCATATGGATGTATTAATTTAATATTGTGTGACTATGAGAGGATTTAGTCGGATAAAAAATAATCCGCTATTATCAATGGGTATTGGGTTGAATACTTGAATTTTATCCTATTCGGTGTATCGGACAAAGCTCAAAATGATTATTTTGTGACAAAATTCATACTCTTGTATTTACGCTTTAGTCCTTCAAAAATTGAAAATTGTCAATTAGGTTTCTAACTTTTCAAATTTCTTAGCTAAGTCCTAAAATTTATTTCAGAAAATTCTGGTCTTCTACAGTGTTATCCTTCATGAAAAAAAATTCTTCACTGCTGAAAAGTTAGCCGTCATGAGAAACTATTTTTCATAATGGCTATTATTAGTAACTATTATGAAAAGAATTTTAATGTTATGAAGCTTAAGATTTTATTCATTGTCTTAGTCTTTTTTTCGTAGTCCACCCCCACCCCCACCCCCACCCCCACGCCCCTACTTCCTCCTAGCCATTAAGACTTTATTCATCTCATATCCGTTATTTTCAAGGCCAATCCCATTGTGACCACTCCCTGAACGTTCGGGGGGGTGATGTGATGGGCGCCTGTGCATCGCAATAGGGGGGCACCACATCACCCCCTGGACGTCCGGGGGTGGTCACCGAAGCATTGCTCTATTTTCAATGATTTCTAAGCATTTGCTTGATGGATTTTACAATTTGGAGGTTCTTTTTCAACATTTTTCATTTTTCTGATATTATTATTATTATTTGAAAATTTTTAAATTTTTTTTAACACAATAGTTTTTGGGAAAATCTTGATGTGCCATATTCAAGATTCGCGGTTTTTAAATATTATAGAGGTAGAAGTTTCAATTATATGAAAATTGAAGGAATTTCACTTGCTTGTAAGACTATAGAGCATTTTTAATCTTTATGACATTGCTATTTTTAAATTATTGGATCATATCTGCGACATAAAGAAGGAGAGCATTTACATCTACATTTGTATTTCTCTCTTTCTCGAATGTAGTTTGGTAATATTGACTTTTCTTATTTATCAAACCCAAAACTTTTATCAATTTTTAGTCATACATTTTATACATTTCTATTCAAATCTGAGTTTTAGCTGAGGCAAATATGGACAGTCTTTCTTTCTTTGGTTTCCTAAAGTTTGAAAGTTCTACATGCCAAGACAAGTGGAAGAAACTTGTTACAATTTACATTTAGATTGACAATCTTACATGCTAAGAAAAGTGGAAGAAACTTACACCCAATTTACATTCAATGCCAAGAAAAGTAGAAGAAATTTACACCCAATTTGCATTCAATTCCTTTTAGACGATGTAAACTTCCATATTTTCCACCTCGTGTTAAGCGCCCCCCCCCCCCCCCCCCCCCAAACCCTCTTTTTTTTTTTTTTTTTTTTTTTTCTTCCCACTGGAAGTTGAAATTCACTGATGGAGGTGTCTCATGGTGTCCCTATTTACTTAAATTTGAAATTTTGTTTTTAATATGTATATATATATATTATTTTATTTTTTACTTTTTATTTTCAAAATTCTATTATATTTTGTGTTTGAAAAAAAAAAAAAGTCGTTAAATTAGGCCTCCAATTGAATTATATTCTTGACTTTTGCCGTTGTTCAAATGCACTTGGAATAGCAAATAGAAAAACGACATTTCAAACGTGATATTACTTATAAGGGTAATTAGTGCAAAACGTTCCTACCTTTGAAGTCTATTATAGAAAACATCCATACCTTTCATTTCTTGGCACAAGACGTTCCTATCTTTCATTTTTGTAGCGCTCAAAGTCCTTTTCATTTCTTTTTTTAATCATTTTACCCTTCTATTAAAATAAAACAAAAACAAAAGAAAAGAAAAAATTGCAATTATGAGTCCAAACTTTTAAAAAGGTGCAAATCAGTCACAAACATGAAAAAATCATCACCCTTTAAGCCGCCACTTTTGAAGGCAAAATCCCCAACCTTCGATTACCTTGGCAGTCGGACCAACAAACCACCTTAAAACCCTCATTGCACTCTTCACAACCCACCCAACCACTAGCCCCGACTCCGGCAAATTTAACCGAAAATTTGAACCAAAATCAAATATGCAAAACGTTTCCTCCACAAAACGGTTGTTCCCTTCCACCACGAATTTCGACCTCGACGACGCAACTCACGGTCGCGGACCACCACGCCTAGCGTGTAACATCCCAAAATTTTAACAATAAAAATAAATAAGAGTTGTTACCAAAAACTTCCTTTAAAATGTACATTACAATTTATTTATGAATGTAGTGGACAAATTGAGAAGAAAATATATTGCCAATTAATAATCCAATAAATAATCACACCAATAAAAGTGCGGGCAGCCACTTAAATTCCCATAATAGTCAACAATATTGAATGAATAAAATATAAATAAAATCTTAAAGTGTACATAAACATTTAAGGGGTTGGGGATAAAAATAAATTTATTTGAAAACTGACAATTATACTTTAAGAACATCTCCAGGGCAATAAATTAGCACACACGTTCATTTCAATAAAATTAAAAGAACTAGTTACGCGTTTAAATTTCAAATCCTAGATCCCATGGACCGAGGCACAACCACACCATTGAATCACCATGCTCCGACACGATCCGTTCTAACTTGTGAGGTGTAGGAAAAGGGTGAGTACATGAAAATACTCAGTAGGACACGAATCAATGGTACAATCCCGATTAACAATATTAAATCATGTGCCACAAATATCATACCGTTATATCATATCTTTAGAAACTCGGTAAGAGCTCATAGTATATCATATCTTTGGTACCGGAATGACCATTTCATATTATATAATATCATAATCATATCATAACTTTCACAAGCATAATATTTATCGACATGAAGAAATAAATTAAACGGGACTAACCACTTACACCTCGTAATTCTACCTTGTTAGAACAAACAACTTTCATGAAAAATAAATTTCAAAATCAAGTTCCAAAGCTTTTCTCTTGTTTCTGCCGCTGTGCCCCGTGTGTGTACTTTTTGACCATTGTAATGTGTATGTATATGTATATTAGGTTATATGACAAACCTAAAGAAAAGTGGGCCACCTAATTCTAGAGCAAATCCAATTAAAATTCTAAGTGGACTATGACCAATACTTTATCATAACCAAATAAAAACATTGAAGTCCAACAAAAGCTCACGTGGCCACCTCTAATAAAAATACTATATTTTATTCAAACTAAAAATCAAATAATAACAACATATATAAACAGTAATAACTTGGGTCAAACTTATCCGAATCGACTTTTTCTCGAGCTTGGTATGCATGATTAATTATGATCTATCCAACGAGTCCAATATTTATATACTTATTATTGCTCTATCAAAATCTAAATATTTGGCCCAAATAAAATTGAATTAACACACATATCACTTTAGTCCCCCAATTTTCAAAATATTAAAAATATAGTATACGAAATAAATAAATTCTTTTCTATGAAATTTTCAGGGTATTACATAGCGCCTCCCCACCATGGCGCACCCACCGAACATATGGGTCTTGGCCAATTGTGAATGAACAACGACGAATTTGAACCAAAATCAGATTCGACGGACTAAGCGTGGTCGCGGTCTGCCATGTAAATTTCTTGCACATTTCGCCCAAATTGGTGGTGAGCCATGGGTGAAATAGTTACGCCATGAAGAGAGGATGCTAACCCAGGTGGTCTGTGATCGTGGGGACCACCACCGTAGCCGAAATTTAGGTTTTTCGGCCGCGAACACATTGTTTCAAAAAACAGCTACAGATTTTTATTTTTTGTGGTATTTTCTGTAATTTGAACATGAATGGATGCGTCTATGTGAACTTGAGAGACCTGTGGAGTGTAATTAACATGGGCATCCATGGATTGGGTCGAAATTGGAAGAAAATCGTGCATGAAGACTTTTTTGCTAGACCAATTTTTGATGCGTGTTCATCTGATTTTGGTTCAAAATTTTGGTCAAATCTGTCGGAGTTGGGGCTGGTGGTTGGGTGAGTTGTGAAGAGGGCAATGAGGGTTTCAAGGTGGTATGTTGGTCTGACGATCAAGGATCGGAGGTTGGAGATTTTGCCTTTAAAAGTGGCATCTTAAGGGGTGATGATTTTCTCATGTTTGTGACTGATTTGCACCTTTTTAAATGTTTGGACCCATAATTACAATTTTTTCTTTATTTTTCTTTTCTTTTGTTTTATTTTAATAGAAGGGTAAAATGGTAAAAAAGAAATGAAAAGGACGCTAAGCGCTACAAAAGTGAAAGATATGGACGTTTTGTGCCATGAAATGAAAGATATGGACGTTTTCCACAATAGATTTTAAAGGTAGGGACGTTTTCCATTTTTAAAATTTATTTTCATCAATTAATTTCAATGACATATTTATCAAATCCATAACTTTTATCAAATTTTTAGTCATACATTTTATACATTTCTATTAAAATCTCAGTTTTAGCTGAGGCAAATATGGACAGTATTTCTTCCTTTGGTTTCCTATGAAGTTTGAAAGTTCTGCATGCCAAGACCAGTGGAAGAAACTCGTTACAATTTACATTTAGATTGACAATCTTACATGCTAAGAAAAGTGGAAGAAACTTACACCCAATTTACATTCAATGCCAAGAAAAGTATAAGAACCCAATTTAGACTCAATGCCAAGAAAAGTACAAGAAATTTACACCCAATTTGCGTTCAATTCCTTTTAGACGATGTAAACTTCCATATTTTCCACCTCGTGTTAAGCGCCCCCCCCCCACCCCTTCTTTTTTTTTTTCTCCTTTTCCCATTGGAAGTTGAAATTCAGTGATGGAGGTGTCTCATGGTGTCCCTATTTACTTAAATTTGAAATTTTGTTTTTAATATGTATGTATATGTATGTGTGTGTATATATATAATTTTATTTTTTACTTTTTATTTTCAAAATTCTATTATATTTTGTGTTTTAAAAAAAATCATCGTTAAATTAGGCCTCCAATTGAATTATATTCTTGACTTTGCCGTTGTTCAAATGCACTTTGAATAGCAAATAGAAAGATGACGTTTCAAATGTGATATTACTTATAATGTGTTGAGATACTACTTGTTATTTTCTAGTCCAAAGTAATGCAGTGAGTTGGTGAATTCTAAGTGGGGGAGCAACCATTTTTACAGTCATTTAGGAATAATAAATCTTAACTCTTTATGAGTCATTTACCAAACAATGATTAAGATTTTTGTGGCTCACATGAGTCAATTAATTTTATTATATAATTTAAGAAAAAAACCTAAAATCACGTGGCCTCTCGAACGAAAAACTATACACCGGCTGTCATTTACTGAAAAATGATTCACGGTGAACGTAGGTTAAGAATGTTTAGCCTGGCTCATAGTCAATGCAAATCCAAATCGACTCTTCAAATTATAAACAAATATTTTCAGCTCATTGTAGCACTTGTAAGATAGATTTTATAATTACATAGATTAATAGCAACCAATGGGGAGAAATTGACTTTTCAACATCAATTGGTAAAATACATTTTTCTTGATCAATCAAATTAAAAAAGAAAAAAAGAAAGGAAAATCAAAGCGTCATCATTGCTTAATTTTTATTGTGAAAATGTACTAAAATACATAAAAATAAAAAAAATATTATAGTATTGAGAAAATCCTGTATATTAAGTTTGAAAAGTTCTCATGCAGAGAAAAGAAATAGTACCGGTGGTTGGAAAAAAGGGTCCACAAACTAACAATTTGGCTATAAATTAACAAGTAGAATTGGTACAGATTAAGCCTTCTGAATTGATAAATTCCAATGAAAACACTTTCATATATTTTAATGTTCATATTAATTCATGAACTGATGCTCATGGATACAAATCATAAGGCAGCTTTTCCAGTGGAGGCTGCAAGGTTGCAAACTGCTTTTCAATGGAAATCGAATGAAGTTTTGTCAGGTGATCCACCGTCCAAGTTGGCCGTAATCGGTAATAGGAGAAGGTTGTTGTCCTCGCCGCCTAGTCCACCACCTCCACCCAAGAGACCGTCTGCACCATCCCCGCCTCCGCCAATCCCTCCTTCTGGAAGTCGTCCTTAAATTCTGCAAACGACACCTTTGCCGCCGCCACCAGCACACTCATATTACTCTTATCACTGTTTTAATCTGATGCAACGCCGAGAATAATATTGAAAATACTTTTTAAAAAAAAAAAAAAAAAGACCACAACAACAACAACAACAACAACAACAACAAAGATGTGCTCAAATGATGTATTTGACCCATTCGATTTATTTTCATGCGTTTTGTGCACCTAATAGATCTCAAAAGGAGTGTACGATAAACTTAGATGAATGATAGTAAGTAGAAACTATTATGAATAAGGTGGACATTAATTATAATTTGATTTTTGATGTTAAAAAAGTAATTTGTGTTGGAGTTTGTGTCCATATAGTATAATTTTGTTGTAATAAAATGATAATTTTATGATAAATCAATTTTGCTTTTTATTTATTTACTAATATTGCGTTTTATTTAATATTGAGCATGTGAGTAAAATTAAATGATCACTTGATATAGAATTGTTCAAAATCAATGTATAAGTGTTGATACCTTGTAGTAATTATAGTGTCGATTATTTAACTGTTAGGGTTTGCGGTCTGTCCTTATCACCCGAATCTAGAGCGCAATTTCCATTTTTTGGTAGAATAAGTCGAGATTAATGGATGTATCTTAATTGGTCAAGAGTCGATCCAATTAGAAACATTTATTGGAACTTTGGTTTTTTGGGTTCCGTTAGATCACTCTCTTGGCTCTAATATAGGTTTAAGACTTAATTGACTTACTACAATATAGTCGAAGGAAAATTGTGTAAATATGAAACTCTAAATGAGCATTATAAATATGCCCCTTATGGGCACATTGTCTCAAGGGTTAAGGTTAGCCACATTCTTTCACTTTATCAAAGATGGAGGTAGCTAAAGGTGGAGAACAAGGGAGGAATCTTTGACTGGAAAATTGGAAGGTCATTAAAGCTCCTTCAAGGTTACTATATTTCCCTTATGTGAGAGGATTTAGTGATCTAAGATCCATTCACTACAAAAAAATAAGTGATTTAGCGACAAATAAAATATTGTCGTAAAAATTGAGATTTTGTTGCAAAAGCAATTTAGCAACAAGAAGTTGTTCGTTGCAGACGTTGTCGCGCTATATGAGTCACAAAATGTATTTTGCGACAATTTTCATTCGTTCATCGCATTAATAAATTCGCAACATTATTTGTTTGACGCGGAAAATAAGAAATAGCAACAAAATATTTGTCGTCATAATGTCGTCGCGACTCATATTTGTTTCGAAAAATTAAAAGGGCGACAAATTCACTACACCAAAATTTACCTTTTGCAACGTGCAAAGTATGTTGCCTATTGCATTTTGCAACTTTCGCGTGTATGTTGCGGGATGCAATATTGCCGTAGATCTTGAGATACGACAACGTTCGACAAGTGTTGCGTAAAGAGCTTTTGCAACGTTCGACGAGTGTTGCAAAAAACTTTTTCGGCACGTTCAGTTGTTGCAAAAGCCCTTTTACGTTTTTTTTATTAATTCAACATTTTTTTTCTATTTTTACAAATTAACCTAGCAAAATTAAAGATTTACAAAAAGATTTTGGATTGTGAAAAAATAATAATTTTATTACAAATTTGAATCCATACATTTAAAATATAGAACAAACTACTCAAATAAGAACAAACTTTCTCCTACTCTTCTTAGAAAAACAAAAATTGCTTATATAAAAGGAATTAAGCTAAATGAAGACACTCCTTTGTCCTATCTCGAGTTCCATCACAATCAGTCACTCCGCTGACTAACATTGGTCACAGATACACCTTTGCTCACAAGAGTATCTGCAATCCAGCCCCCTAAATTTGCAGAAAAGGCCATTGTAAGCCATGGAGAGACAGCAAAAGGTCCCGATTCAGTGAGATTAAGTTTCAACACCTGCAGCAATTCAGTAACCCAAAATTTTCATTCAATCAATTCTAAAATTTTGAATATGTACTTTACAAAATAAGTCACTATAGTTGTATAGTATTGTTATCTATGTCTAAATTCTTGGCAGCAAATAAAAGATATTCATAACTCTCTTTAAGCCATTCCGAATTTAGGTTGACTAAAACACTAAAAGTACTAGAAAATGTTGACATCCAATCTGCACTATATATGCCAATTCCTTGTTAAAGTAGTCCACACAGCGTAAATAAATCAAAAAATACCTGGTGATCTGCACTATATATGCCAAGAGTCAGCTTCTTTTCTTCAGGCAGTAATTCAGGGTCATCAAGAGGTGAACTGCGTGCCTACAATAGGTACTTCTCAATTGTTACACATTTAGGGGATAAATGAGAATCATATGATAAAACCCGCACATCATTCAAAATAGAAGTTAATACTAGTTCAGAAAATTCACCTTAGTAGTCCACAAAGCAAACCTTACGATCCCTAATGAACCAAATGAATAAAAGATAGATAGATGGCAGCCAAAATTAAGGATCAACGTTGGTGAAAATGCAAGACCAGTTACTGATCCAAGATACATTCCACTGTAAGCAAATGCCAATGATCTACTGCTCTCTGATACTGGAACTCATTTTGATAGTATATTATTCATGGCAGGCATGGCAACACCCTGTAACAGAGAGATATAGCTTACTCCCACAGAAAACAAAATAAATCACTTCACAACTGGTTGACTTTCATGGGAAAAAAATAAATCACTATTAGACATCAAAAACTCATCCATTACTGAAAACTACAACCCAATTCAACATCGTGACTGTTGTATAACAAAAAGAAAAGCAAATGAAGTAGAAATGTGGGTCAAATTTATTAAATGAGGTACTGACCTCACCAATCCCCATGAAAGCACGGACCACAAGTAAGAAAGGCAAACCAACTTATCTGTATCACTATGTTCTTTACAAGTACACATAACTCATCTTATTGCAGTTCATCATATTAGACTACTCCTTAGAAAATATACTGTAGGATCTATTACTGTTAAATGCAATGTTGGCATTCTTGAATTGGCTGATATGGTAAGAACTCACCAGCAGAAATATTCAAGCAGACCAATTGAATCCTGAATCGGGGTTTTGTTGTTGCTTGTCATCGGTTGCAGCCAAGGCATCAGCCATAGCCTCCTAATCTTCCAAGCAGCCATCATCATCCCCTTCATCTTCCTCACTCATACTTCCAAAACAACATCCAATGCTACTACCACTACTGCTTCGACTGCTGCTCCCGCTCACAGTAAAATTGGCTCTGGAATCACTACTGCCCAAGACACTGCTGGTGTGGCTAGTGGGGCTGTTCGATGGAGATGATTCGGAATCATTGTAATGATTAAAAATGAATATTTACACATCTACACTTGACGAACCTAAAGAAAGCCACTGCTCGCGGCGAGCATCAAGCTTGCACTGCTTCAATTTGGCCGACCGATTTGCCTAAAATTCCAATAAATTAAAGAAAAAAAGAAATACACAAAAATACTATAAAAACAAAAAATTGAACCCAATTAAACAATCTGGAAATTGATAAAAGGGAAAATCAGCTTCAATCGAAAGCATGGAGAATCAATACGCATTCAAGAATATAAAAAATTAACACACTCGAAAATTTTAAACACGTACAAATAAGACATCTCGAAAATTGATACAAATCAAAATTATAAATAATTTACAGAAGTGCACGATTAAAAAAGAAAACAACCGTAAACACGTATATAAGTTTACCAACATAAAAACATAATGAATATATAAATACCTTCTTTTTCTTGGCAAATTCTTTGGAGATAGAGGAGGCCATGGGAATGGAAGCGTTGGCAGGAGGCTTCTTCATTTGTTTTCTTTTGGCTGATTCAGACTCCAAGTCCTTAAACCTTGCTATCTCTGAAGTCTTAAGTTTCTCCAGGTACCGATCTCATCATTCTCATCATCTTCAACAAAATCTCCATCTAAAACACGCCTCTTAATCATCTAAAACACGCAAAAAAAATTAGGAGGCGAGATGAGAGTGATTATGGATGTGCGATTGGGAACAGAAAATTGGGTGTGCGACGATGGTAGAGATTGAAATTTGAGGTTCCTTTTTCTCCGAATGTTCTCGAAGAGAGAGAGAGGGGGTCGGGTGAGGGGTGGAGGGGCGAACTTACAGTAGAAGAGATGAAGTTACTTTTAGGGTTTTGATGAAATATGAAAAGGGGTTGTTTGAGCCATATTTTGAGATTATTGAGAAAATGAATTTTTGAAGTTTTCAAAGCCAAGTAAAATATTAGGCAGGCAATGAAAATTTAATAGGGAAAAATGAAATTAAATGGAAATTTATCATTTACAATTTGTTTATGATTAGTTTTTTTATTAATTGAATTAATAATAAACATTTTTTAATCTATAGAATTTTTAGCAACAAATATTCATTGTCGCAAAAAGTAGAATATATTGCATCACAAACGCATTGTTGTAAGAAATAAACGTTTGTCGCTATAAGTTTCCCACCAAAAAATATTTTGTCGCTTTGCTTCCCTTGTGCTTTTTGCGACAGTCTTTATTATTTGTCGCGATTTCTCACATTCCACTACAACTTTCGATATTGCCTTATATTTTTTTATACTTATTTTTTTCACCACACTTTTAGCGACAAACTTTAAAAATGTGTCGCGCTAAATCACTTATTGCAACAACTTTTTGCATGTCGCAAAAAAATTTGTCGCGAAATCACATTTTTGTTGTAGTGATTACTCATTTGGGTTTAATCTTTAAAGGAAAAATAATTTTCTCATGTTGATTAAATCCAATAACCAACACATCTGCTGCCCTATTGAACAAACACACGTTCCTTATCATCTCTATCACATCTTACTTCTGCAATAAAATTCTTTAGTCTAAAAGCAGGAGTACAATGCTAGATTGACAGCAAGGTCAGGGTAACCATGAGTTATCCAAAAGAATGATTAACATCATCAATTTCGAGCTCAGGTACAACGACAACATCCAGATTAGCTACTCTGGATCATTATTGTTCATGTTGTTTCTGTTTCATAATGGATCAATTATGTTTTGTTGCTTTCTGTCGTTCTCTTTCTTTTGTCGCTATATTTTGTTGAATGTTTGGATTAGCAACAAATAAATCCGAAGGATTTGACCGTGTCATGCACTGCATAGAAGAAACTTGAAAGTGCCAAAAAAAAAAATAAGAAGAAGAAGAATTAAATAATAATAGAATTAATTTTAACAACCGCAGTAAAGTTTACTAAAAATTACAAGTGTACAATTGGAGAACGAGAGTATAGAAGTGAATCAAGTATCGTTCCCTTGAAGATGGTGTTTCTATATATAAAGTTATAAACCTAATTATCATATAAAACACTTCAATCGGTGGAAAAATTCAATACGATTTTTTAAAATTATTATTCAATTTAAGTGATTGATAATCGAAGATTTTTTTTTTTTTTTTTTTTTTTTTTTTTAAATGATGATTTTAAAGGCACCAGGGTCCAGGGACTTATGAATTCATTATAGCTATAATGTTTAATTTCGCCCTCGAATTATAAAAAAATATTTCAGTTATGTTGATGATCGAATTTATCTAAATTATTTGATAATCATAGTCAAGCCAGACAAATTATAGAGCCATATTTCTACCTCCTATATAAATTCATATTCTTGTATTTACGCTTTAGTCCTTCAAAAATTGAAAATTCTCAATTAGGTTTCTAACTTTTCAAATTTCTTAGCTAAGTCCTAAAATTTATTTTAGAAAATTCTGGATTTCCACAGTTTTATCCTTCATGAAAAAAAATTTCTTCACTGCTGAAAAGTTAGCCGTCATGAGAAACTATTTTTCATAATGGCTGTTATTAGTAACCGTTATGAAAAGAATTTTAATTTCACGAAGCTCAAGTTTTCATCTTATGTGGACCCATAACAGCTATATTTTTCATTCTCATTCTACAAATAATGTGGATCAAACAGGGCCTTAATGACTTCTAAGCATTTGCTTAATGGATTTTCCAATTTGGAGGTTCTTTTTCAACATTTTTCATTTTTCTGGTATTATTATTATTATTTTGAAAAAAATTTAATTTTTTTTTTTAACACAATAGTTTTTGGGAAAATTTTGACGTGCCATAGTCAAGATTCGCTGTTTTTAAATATTATATAGAGGAGTTTTTATTATAAGAAAATTGATGGAATTTCACTTGCTTGTAAGACTATATAGAGCATTTTTAATCCTTATGACATTGCTATTTTTAAATTATTAGATCATATATACGACATAAAGAAGGAAAGCATTTACATCTAGTCATCTACATTTGTATTTCTCTTTCTTTCTCGAATGTAGTTTGGTAACATTGACTTTTCTTATTTCCTCGTTGTATTGAATCTTTTTCTGTTTGTTTTCCATTTTTAAAATTTATTTTCATCAATTCATTTCAATAACATATTTATCAAATCCATAATTTTTATCAAATTTTTAGTCATACATTTTATCCATTTCTATTAAAATCTGAGTTTTAGCTGAGGCAAACATGGACAGTCTTTCTTCCTTTGGTTTCCTATGAAGTTTGAAAGTTCTACATGCCAAGACCAGTGGAAGAAACTTGTTACAATTTACATTTAGATTGACAATCTTACATGCTAAGAAAAGTGGAAGAAACTTTCACCCAATTTACATTCAATGCCAAGAAAAGTAGAAGAAATTTACACCCAATTTGCATTCAATTCCTTTTAGACGATGTAAACTTCCATATTTTCCACCTCGTGTTAAGCGCCTCTTCTCTTTTTTTTTTTTTTTTCTCCTTTTCCCATTGGAAGTTGAAATTCACTGATGGAGGTGTCTCATGGTGTCCCTATTTACTTAAATTTGAAATTTTGTTTTTAAAATAAATATATATATATATATATAATTTTATTTTTTACTTTTTATTTTCAAAATTCTATTATATTTTGTGTTTGAAAAAAAATCGCTGTTAAATTAGGTCTCCAATTGAATTATATTCTTGACTTTGTCGTTGTTCAAATGCACTTGGAATAGCAAATAGAAAAATGACATTTCAAATGTGATATTACTTATAAGGGTAATTGACGTAAAACGTCCTTACCTTTGAAGTCTATTGTAGAAAACATCCGTACCTTTCATTTCTTGGCACAAAACGTCCATATCTTTCACTTTTGTAGCGCTTAACGTCCTTTTCGTTTCGTTTTGACCATTTTACCCTTCTATTAAAATAAAACAAAAAGAAAAGAAAAATAAAGAAAAAATTGCAATTATGGGTCTAAACTTTTAAAATGGTGCAAATCAGTCACAAACATGAAAAAATCATTACCCCTTAAGCCGCCACTTTTGAAGGCAAAATCTCTAACCTCCGATCATCTTGGCCATCGGACCAACATACCACATTGAAACTCTCATTGCACTCTTCACAACCCACCCAACCACTAGCCCCAACTTCGGCAGATTTGACCTAAAATTTGAACCAAAACCAAAGATGCAAAACGTTTCCTTCACAAAACGATCGGTCCCTCCCACCACGAATTTCTACCTCGGCGATGCAACTCACGGTCGCAGACCACCATGGTGCACCCACCGAACATATGGGTCTTGGCCAATTGTGAATGAATAAGGACGAATTTGAACCAAAACCAGATTCGACGGACTAAGCCTGGTCGCGATCTGCCATGTAAAATTCATGCACATTTCTCCCAAATTGGTGATGACCCATGGGTGGAATAGTTGCATCATGAAGAGAGAATGCTAATCCTGGTGGTCCGTGATCATGGAGACCAACACCGTAGCCGAAATTTGGGTTTTCCGGCCGTGAACACGCTGTTTCGAAAAACAGCTGTAAATTTTTATTTTTTGTGGTATTTGCTGTAATTTGAACATGAATGGATGTAGACTTGTGGAGTGTAATTAACATGGGCATCCATTGATTAGGTCGAAATTGGAAGAAAATCGTGCATGAAGACTTTTTTGCCAGACCAATTTTTTATGCATGTTCATCTGGTTTTGGTTCAAAATTTTGGTCAAATCTGTCGAAGTTGGGGCTGGTGGTTGGGTGGGTTGTGAAAAGGACAATGAGGGCTTTAAGGTGGTATGTTGGTCCGACGGCCAAGGTGATTGGAGGTTGGAGATTTTGCCTTTAAAAGTGGCGGCTTAAGGGGTGATGATTTTTTCAAATTTGTGACTGATTTGCACCTTTTTAAATGGTTGGTCCCGTAATTACAATTTATTCTTTATTTTTCTTTTCTTTTGTTTTATTTTAATAGAAGGGTAAAATGGTAAAAAAGAAACGAAAAAGACGCTAAGCGCTACAAAAGTGAAAGATATGGACGTTTTGTGCCAAGAAATGAAAGGTAGGGACGTTTTCCATTTTTAAAATTTATTTTCATCAATTCATTCCAATGACATTTTTTTTATCAAACCCATAACTTTTATCAAATTTTTAGTCATACATTTTATCCATTTCTATTAAAATCTGAGTGGAAGAAACTTGTTACATGCCAAGACAAGTGGAAGAAACTTGTTACAATTTACATTTAGATTGACAATCTTACATGCTAAGAAAAGTGGAAGAAACTTGGGTATAATCATGGAGGAGGCTCCTTTGGGGTCAGGAGTATAAATGGTGCACGGACCCTGGTCATTTTGGGCATAATCCGAGATTTACTTCCGCCAGTTACTGAGGAGTCGGTGGCTGGTGGTCTAGGATATAGTCTGGCGTAAGTTGAGAAACCTGGGTATCCAAAAAAAAAAAAGTGGAAGAAGCTTACATCCAATATTACATTCAATGCCAAGAAAAGTAGAAGAAATTTACACCCAATTTGCATTTAATTCCTTTTAGTCGATGTAAACTTCCATATTTTCCACCTCGTGTTAAGCGCCCCCCCCCCCTCCCCCCCAATTTTTTTTTAGGAAGTTGAAATTCAGTGATGGAGGTGTCTCATGGTGTCCCTATTTACTTAAATTTGAAAATTTGTTTTTAATATGTATATGTATGTATGTATGTATGTATGTATGTATGTATGTATATATATATTATTTTATTTCTTACTTTTTATTTTCAAAATTCTATTATATTTTTGTGTTTGAAAAAAAAAAATTGTCGTTAAATTAGGCCTCCAATTGAATTATATTCTTAACTTTGCCGTTGTTCAAATGCACTTGGAATAGAAAATAGAAAGACGACATTTCAAATGTGATATTACTATAATGTATTGAGAGACTACTTGTTATTTTCTAGTCCAAAGTAATGTAGTGAGTCGGTGAATTCTAAGTGGGAGAGCAACCATTTTTACAGTCATTTAGGAATAATAAATCTTAACTCTTTATGAGTCATATACCAAACAATGATTAAGATTTTTGTGGCTAATGGAGTAGGAGAGTTAATTAATTTTATTATATAATTTAAGAAAATAACCTAAAATCACGGGGTCTCTCGAACGAAAAACTATACACCGGCTGTCATTTACTCAAAAAATGATTCACGGTGAACGTAGGTCAAGAATGTTTTAGCCTGACTCATAGTCAATGCAAATCCAAATCGACTCTTCAAATCATAAACAAATATTTTCAGCTCATTATAGCACTTGTAAGATAGATTTTATAATTACATAGATTAATAGCAACCAATAGGGAGAAATTGGCTTTTCAACATCAATTGGTAAAATTCATTTTTCTTGATCAATCAAATTAAAAAGAAAAAAAGGAAGGAAAATCAAAGCGTCATCATTGCTTAATTTTTATTGTGAAAATGTACTTAAATACATAAAAAAATAAAAAATAAAAAAAAAATTATAGTATTGAGAAAATCCTGTATATAAGTTTGAAAAGTTCTCATGCAGAGAAAAGAAATTGTACCGGTGGTAGGAAAAAAGGGTCCACAAACTAACAATTTGGCTATAAATTAACAAGTAGAATTGGTACAGATTAAGCCTTCTGAATTGCTAAATTCCAATGAAAACACTTTCATATATTTTAATGTTCATATTAATTCATGAACTGATGCTCATGGATACAAATAATAAGGCAGCTTTTCCAGTGGAGGCTGCAAGGTTGCAAACTGCTTTTCAATGGAAATCGAATGAAGTTTTGTCAGGTGATCCACCGTCCAAGTTGGCCGTAATCGGTAATAGGAGAAGGTTGTTGTCCTCGCCGCCTAGTCAACCACCTCCAGTACTCCTGAGTCGACACCAAAGGCGGCCGTCTGCACCACCCCCGCCTCCGCCAATCCCTCCTTCAGGAAGTCGTCCTTAAATTCTGTAAACGACACCTTTGTCGCCGCCACCAGCACACTCATATTACTCTTATCACTGTTTTAAGCTGATGCAACGCCGAGGATAATATTGAAAATACTTTTAAAAAAAAAAAAAAGACGACGACAACAACAACAACAAAAAATGTGCTCAAACGATGTATTTGACCCATTCGATTTATTTTCATGCGTTTTGTGCACCTAATAGATCTCAAAAGGAGTGTACGATAAACTTAGATGAATGATAGTAAGTAGAAACTATTATGAATAAGTTGGACATTAATTATAATTTGATTTTTGCTGTTAAAAAAGTAATTTGTGTTGGAGTTTGTGTCCATATAGTATAATTTTATTGTAATAAAATTATAATTTTATGATAAATCAATTTTGCTTTTTATTTATTTACTAATATTGCATTTTATTTAATATTGAGCATGCGAGTAAAATTAAATGATCACTTGATATAGAATTGTTCAAAATCAATGTATAAGTGTTGATACCTTGTAGTAATTATAGTGTCGATTATTTAACTATTAGGGTTTGCGATCTGTCCTTATCATCCGAATCTATAGTGCAATTTCGACTTTTGGTAGAATAAGACGAGATTAATGGATGTATCTTAATTGGTCGAGAGTCGATCCAATTAAAAACATTTATTGGAACTTTGGTTTTTTGGGTTCCGTTAGATCACTCTCTTGACTCTATAGTCGAAGGGAAATTGTGTAATTATGAAACTCTAAATGAGCATTATAAATATGCCCTTTATGGACACATTGTCTCAAGGGTTAAGGTTAGCACATTCTTTCATTCTATCAAAGATGGAGGCAGCTAAAGGTGGAGAACAAGGGATGAAGCTTTGACTAGAAAATTGGAAGGTCATTAAAGCTCCTTCAAGGTTACTATATTTCCCTTATGTGAGAGGATTTTGTGATCTAAGATCCATTACTCATTTGGGTTTAATCTTTAAAGGAAAAATAATTTTCTTATGTTGATTAAATCCAATAACCAACACGTCTGCTACCCTGTTGAACAAACACACGTTCCTTATCATCTCTATCACATCTTACCTCTGCAATAAAATTCTTTAGTCCAAAAGCAGGAGTACAATGCTAGATTGACAGCAAGGTCAAGGTATACCATGAGCTGTCCAAAAGAACGAGTAACATCATCAATTTCGAGCTCAGGTACAATGACAACATCCAGATTAGCTACTCTGGATCATTATTGTTCGTGTTGTTTCTGTTTCATAATGGATCAATTATGTTTTGTTGCTTTCTGTCGTTCTCTTTCTTTTGTCGCTATATTTTGTTGAATGTTTGGATTAGCAACAAATAAATCCGAAGGAGTTGACCCTGTCATGCACTGCATAGAAGAAACTTGAAAGTGCCCAAAAAAAAAAATAAGAAGAAGAAGAAGAATTAAATAATAATAGAATTAATTTTAACAACCCAGCAAAGTTCACTGAAAATTACAAGTGTACAATTAGAGAACGAGAGTATAAATGTGAATCAAGTATCGTTCCCATGAAGATGGTGTTTCTATATATAAAGTTATAAACCTAATTATCATATAAAACACTTCAATCGGTGGGAAAATTCAATACGATTTTTTAAAACTATTATTCAACTTAAGTGATTGATAATCGAAGATTTTGAAAAAAAAAAATGATGATTTTAAAGGCACCAGGGACTCGTGAATTCACTATAGTTTATAACGTTTAATTTCGCCCTCGAATTATAAAAAATTATTTCAGTTATGTTGATGATCGAATTTATCTAAATTATTTGATAATCATAGTCAAGCCAGACAAATTATAGAGCCATATTTCTACCTCCTATATAAATTCATATTCTTGTATTTAGGCTTTAGTCCTTTAAAAACTGAAAATTGTCAATTAGGTTTCTAACTTTTCAAATTTCTTAGCTAAGTCCTAAAATTTATTTTAGAAAATTCTGGATTTCCACAGTTTTATCCTTCATGAAAAAAATTTCTTCACTGCTGAAAAGTTAGCCGTCATGAGAAACCATTTTTCATAATGGTTATTATTAGTAACCGTTATGAAAAGAATTTTAATTTCACGAAGCTTAAGTTTTCATCTTATGTGGGCCCATAATAACTATATTTTTTATTCTCATTCTATAAATAATGTGGATCAAGCAGGGCCTTAATGACTTCTAAGCATTTGCTTGATGGATTTTCCAATTTGGAGGTTCTTTTTCAACATTTTTCTAATATTATTATTATTATTTGAAATTTTTTAAATTTTTTTTAACATTAGTTTTTGGGAAAATCTTGATGTGCCATATTCAAGATTCGCGGTTTTTAAATATTATAGAAGTAGGAGTTTCAATTATATGAAAATTGAAGGAATTTCACTTGCTTGTAAGACTATAGAGCATTTTTAATCTTTATGACATTGCTATTTTTAAATTATTGGATCATATCTGCGACATAAAGATGGAGAGCATTTACATCTACATTTTTATTTCTCTCTTTCTCGAATGTAGTTTGGTAATATTGACTTTTCTTATTTCCTCATTGTATTGAATCTTTCTCTGTTTGTTTTCCATTTTTAAAATTTATTTTCATCAATTCATTTTAATGACATATTTATCAAACTCATAACTTTTATCAAATTTTTAGTCATACATTTTATTCATTTATATTAAAATCTGATTTTTAGCTGAGGCAAACATGGACAGTCTTTCTTCCTTTGCTTTCCTTTGAAGTTTGAAAGTTATACATGCCAAGACAAGTGGAAGAAACTTGTTACAATTTACATTTAGATTGACAATCTTACATGCTAAGAAAAGTGGAAGAAACTTACACCCAATTTACATTCAATGCCAAGAAAAGTAGAAGAAATTTACACCTAATTTGCATTCAATTCCTTTTAGACGATATAAACTTCCATATTTTCCACCTCCTGTTAAGCGCCCCTCGAACGAAAAACTATACACCGGCTGTCATTTACTCAAAAATGATTCACGGTCAACGTAGGTCAATAATGTTTTAGCCTGGCTCATAGTCAATGCAAATCCAAATCGACTCTTCAAATCATAAACAAATATTTTTAGCTCATTATAGCACTTGTAAGATAGATTTTATAATTACATAGATTAATAGCAACCAATAGGGAGAAATTGACTTTTCAACATCAATTGGTAAAATACATTTTTCTTGATCAATCAAATTAAAAAGAAAAAAAGGAAGGAAAATCAAACCGTCATCATTGCTTAAGCCCCGTTTGATTCCCATTTTGAGAAAGAAAATGCATTTTAAATAGTTGATTGATGGAGAATGTGTGGTTGAAAATTAAAGAAAAGTTTTGGGTTTACGTGTAATATTATTTTATTGAATAATGTGTGGTTGAAAAGAAGAGAGAGAAAAATGAATTTTAAGAAAATGGGAATCAAACAGGGGCTTAATTTCTATTGTGAACATGTACTTAAATACATAAAAAATAAAAATAAAAATAAAAATTTATAGTATTGAGAAAATCCTGTATATAAGTTTGAAAAGTTCTCATGCAGAGAAAAGAAATTGTACCAGTGGTTGGAAAAAAGGGTCCACAAACTAACAATTTGGGGTTTATTTGCACCAAACATCTCTACCCTTGACGTGTTTTTCCGTCTCTACGTTTCATTTTTTAACATTTATGCCCTTACCTATGACATTTTGTGCGCTCAAGATCCTTCCGTCCACGTTCTGTCAATTTTTCCGTCCATTAAATCCAAAATTGCTATTTTCTTTCAATAACCAAGGGTAATTTCGTCTTCTCAATCAAAACCCTTCATCCTTGTTTCAAAAGCTAATTCATTTTCAATTCACATTCTCTCTCACTACTCTCTATCTCGCTCCCCTCTCTCTCTGTCGAAAATTGAAACCTCGTCGGGAAGAAGGCCGCCGCCGGTGGTATTCCAGTGCGCAGACGGTCGCTATGTTAGGAATCAAAGCTTAAAACAGAAGAAAACTGAAAATAATTCTGGGAGAATGACTTATTATTGAATAAACAAACTTGGCCAATATATAGCCTTACAGATCCTAACTGAAATCAGAAAATGCAGCCCACAATCTACTAACGTGATAACAAATGAGAGAATTAGTCAAAGCATGAAACCTACTACCCTAAATAATAGGGATTATTATTTCTGGAGCATACTAACAGAAACTCCTAAAAAACAAGTAACTACTTATCTTATCACCCTCCCTTAAACTAATTGTTAGCTACAATTAGGTTACTTCTGGAACTTGACACACTCCTAGCTGATCACGAAGCTTCTGAAATACATCAAGTTTAAGTGGTTTTGTCATTAAATCTGCAAGCTGCTCTTGAGTACCACAATGAACCAATTCCACAGTTCCTTCTCTTGTGAGATCACGCAGGAAATGAAAGCGCACATCAATGTGCTTACTGCGTCCATGCATTACAGGATTTTTTGAAAGCTTTATTGTAGAACTGTTGTCACAAAACACTGTGGTGCACTTACTCTGTGATTGATTTAGCTTCTCCACGATCCTCTTCATCCAGATAGCTTGACAAGCACACGAGGTTGCTGCTACAAACTCTGCCTCCGTTGTTGAAAGAGTAACAATAGGTTGCTTCTTTGAAGACCAAGCAACTGCTCCAGAACTTAACATGAATATATAACCAGAAGTACTCTTTCTATCTTCTAAATCACCAGCATAATCACTGTCAGCATAGGCAACCAAGTTTTCATTCCCTCACTTCTTGTAAAAAATCCCAAAACTAGTAGTTCCTTTCAAGTATCTCAAAGCTCTCTTAGCTGCTTGCAAGTGCAATTCAGTTGGCTTTCCCATATACCTACTAATAAGGCTCACCACGAACATCAAATCAGGCCTAGTTGCTGTCAAATACATGAGACTCCCCACAACTTGCTTGAAATACGTTTCATCCACCTTAACTCCATTCTCATCTTTAAAGATCTTAAAGCCTGGAACAATTGGATTTTGAACTGAGTTACTATCCTCCATTCCAAACCTTTTCAACACATCCAATGCATACTTTCTTTGATTGATATAAATCCCATCAGACCTCTGTAACACTTCAACTCCAAGAAAATATCTCATCTTCCCCAAATCAGTCATGTCAAATTCACGCATCATGGAGCTTTTGAATTGAAGAAACATTTGCTCATCATTGCCAGTGAAAATAAGGTCATCCACGTATAAACTGACAATTAGAATTTTACCTCCTTTGTTGGTCTTGACAAACAGGGTATGCTCACTGTGATACCTCTCAAAGCCTTCATTCATAAAGTGTGCTTCTATACGACTAAACCAAGCTCGTGGAACTTGTACACCTTGTGCAAATTATCTTCCTGCTCATAGCCTCTAGGTTGATCAACAAATACTTCTTCACTTAATTCACCATGTAGAAAGGCCGACTTCACATCTAGTTGGTAAATTGTCCAACCCTTTTGAGCTGCAAGTGCAATGATCATCCGAACTGTATCCATCCTTGCCACGGGTGCAAATACTTCTGTATAATCAACTCCATGTTGTTGTGCATAGCCTTTTGCAACCAGCCGTGCCTTGTACTTATCTACCTCTCCATTCTCATTAAGCTTTGTTTTGTAGACCCATTTAACACCAATCCTCTTTGCACCAGCTGGTAAGTCAGTTAACACCCAAGTATTGTTTCTTTCTATAGCTTCTATCTCAGAATCCATGGCTGCTCTCCACTTTGCACTCTTCATAGCGTCTTCAAAATAGATTGGATCAGCTTCAACAAGCAGTGCTAAGTTAGCCTCAGCATCTTCCTCAGATAGACCTTCACCGCTCACATAATCCCTCATCCAACCAGGTGCTGTTCTAATTCTTTCTTCATCAGAACTGGATGACGTTCCTTCATTTCTAGAAATTGGAGAGTTATTCTCCTCTTCTTCAGTATCATTACTTCCTTCACTCACAACCTCATTATTTTCTTCATTCACTGCAGTATAATCATCATTATTACCCCATTCCAAATCTGCTATTACTTGCTCTTCATAACTCTTATCCCAACTCCAAGACTCATTTTCTTCAAAAATGACATCCCTGCTGACCACAATCTTCTTGGCTACGGGATCATAGAGTCTATATGCTTTAGACTCCTCACTAACTCCCAGAAGTACACAAGTGAAGCTCTTATCTTCCAGCTTGGTTCTCTTTACATCAGGAATATGCACGTGCGCAACACACCCAAACACCCTGAAGTATTCAACCGATGGCTTGATTCCACTCCAAGCTTCTTCAGGTGTCATGTTCCTCACTGCTAGAGTAGGACTTCGATTTAAAACATGTATTGTCCAATTGACAGCTTCTGGCCAGAATGTCTTAGGAAGTTTCTTCTCCGAAAGCATGCTTCGAACCATATTCATAATGGTTCGATTCTTTCTTTCAGCTACTCCGTTCTGTTGTGGAGTGTATGCTGCAGTCAGATGCCTTTTGATGCCATGCTCTTTACAAAACTCATTAAACTCATGTGAAGTAAATTCACCCCCTCGATCAGTGCCCAAACATTTTATATGGGAGCCTGTTTCCTTCTCAACACAACTCTTATAGTTTTTGAAAGTAACTAATGCTTCAGACTTTTCAACCAAGAAATAGATCCATGCTTTTCTACTAAAATCATCAATAAAGCATATTAAGTACCTCTTCTTGCTGTTTGAAGTGGGTGAGATGGGTCCGCAAATATCTGCATGGATGAGTTGAAGTTGTTGAGTAGCTCTCCAACTGCTCTTCTTAGGAATTGGGTCCCTGTGCTGTTTCCCAATCATGCAATCAGTGCACACAGTCAATGAAGCTGTGAGTTGTGGTATGCCATACACCATTTTCTTATACTGAAGAGTTCTCAGGCCCTTGTGACTCAAATGGCCATATCTGCAGTGCCATAGATGAGCTAAATCTTGTGTAGATGTGTGAAAACAAGCAGGCTTTTGAGGCAGTGACATAGCTAATAGAACAAACATTCTATTGGTAGTCATCTCAGTCTGAATTATCAAGCCTTTCTCAGGATGATATATCTTGCACTTGCCATGTTGAATAAGAATAGCCAAACCTCTTTCCTGCAACTGCCCAATGCTCAGTAGGTTGTTCTTTAATTCCGGTACATAGAATACTTCAGTAACCACATGAGTACAGCCACTCACCTTCAACCTGACATTTCCCTTTCCCAACACTGACATCTTCGAATTGTTTCCCAACTTTACCATCTGTCTAAAGCTCTCATTGAGATCACAAAAATAAAGTCTTGTCTCCACACATGTGGTTGCTGCACCCTGAGTCCAGAAACCAAACATCTTCCCTTCGAGCTTCATTTATCTCAACATACGACATCAACAGCATCTCTTCTTCCTCCTCAAGCTCAGCATAGTTAGCCTCTTTGTCCCAACTTGGACATTCATACTGAAAGTGTCCAAGTTTATGGCACTTAAAGCACTCCACAGTTGCTTTGTTCAAAGGTTGGCGTCCTCTGCCCCTTCCTCTACCTCTGAATGATCCTCGACCACGACCTCTTGCTCCTGACCTATCTTCATAGGTTATCTTTAGTGCCTGCTCCTCTCCATTATGCCTTTGAAATTTCTGCTCATGAACAATTAATGAACTTTGTAGTTCATCAATTGAAAGTTGATCGATATCTTTTGACTCCTCGATTGAACAGACAACATAATTGAACTTCTCACCCAACGATCGAAGAATTTTCTCCACCACCGTGACATCTCTCATTTGTTCTCCGTGAACTCTCATCTTGTTGGCAACAGACATCACCCTTGAGAAGTAGTCAGATACACACTCACCAGACTTCATCTCGAGGGTTTCAAAGTCTCTTCGAAGTGCTTGAAGGTGAGATCTCTTAACTCTGGCATTGCCTTCAAATTTCTTCTTCATAGAATCCCAAATCTGTTTGGAAGTGTCCTTCTGGAGAATGGTTTCCAGAATGTTTCGATCTATAGCTTGAAAGAGATAATTTTTCACCTTCAAGTCCTTCAACTTCACTTCATCAAGTCTCCTCTGTTGTTCTTCTGTCAGCGTCACTCCACTTGCTGTCTCAACATAGCCAGTCTCCACAAGACTCCAGTACTCCTTAGATCTCAGAAAGTTTTCCATCAACATGCTCCAATGATCATAATGACCATCGAAACGAGGAATAGCTGGCTGCACAAAGTTCCCTTCAGTCGTCATCTCTTTTGCTGCTGCAAACCACAAAGACTGCTGCTTTGTTTTCTTCAGGCCCTAGTGACTGGCTCTGATACCAGAATGTTAGGAATCAAAGCTTAAAACAGAAGGAAACTGAAAATAATTCTGGGAGAATGACTTATTATTGAATAAACAAACTTGGCCAATATATAGCCTTACAGATCCTAACTGAAATCAGAAAATGCAGCCCACAATCTACTAACGTGATAACAAATGAGAGAATTAGTCAAAGCATGAAACCTACTACCCTAAATAATAGGGATTATTATTTCTGGAGCATACTAACAGAAACTCCTAAAAAACAAGTAACTACTTATCTTATCACGCTCAAGGTTATGGCTATGGTGGATATTTTATTTTCATCACAATTAACCCTAATGTTTAGCTTCTTCGTTTTCAACTTTCCCATTTTGACTTTCACTTTGGTTTTGAGCGTGAGAGTGAGGTCGAAGGCCGAGGTGATGGCGGTGTGGATGAGTTTGAATTTGGAGAGGTGGAGGGTGGAAAGTGGAAACTGAGAAAGAAGGGCGGTGGGGACGATAAAGGGCCCAAATAATGGCGCTGGCGATGGCAGCAAGGAGACCTCAAGAACAACCCAAAAAGCAAAATATTTGGGTCTTCACAGAAATGGTTTTGCCGGGGAAGTTCCACCAGGGATTGGAAATCTTAAGCAACTTGAGTATTTCGATGTCTCAGGGAATGAACTGTGTGGACAGAGGGTTGTGCTGTTCTTCAACCGTCGACTCTCAGTACTTTCCTTGCTCACGTTTGCGATGGCCAAGAGAACCAAGAAGGTAGGCATTGTTGGGAAATATGGCACTCGTTATGGTGCTAGTTTGAGGAAGCAGATTAAGAAGATGGAAGTCAGTCAACACAGCAAGTATTTCTGTGAGTTCCGTGGGAAGTATGCCGTGAAGATAAAGGCCGTGGGTATTTGGGGGTGCAAGGACTGTGGCAAAGTCAAAGCTGGTGGTGCTTACAAATTGAACACTGCTAGTTGCTGCAGTTGTGGGGGTACTTGGTTTCTTGACTCTTGAATAAGCATTGCAAATCAATTTGGTAACTTCAGTATTTGTTTGCTGACAAGACATTGGCTCCTCAACAATGATACTATGATGTTGATCTTCACAATTCACATGACTATATAAATTTTAACAAGTATATTGTGAAGTAAAAAAAAAAAAACCTATGTGGACAGATTCCAGATGAAATTTGTGGCTTTCAGAATTTGGCTTTCTTGGATTTTTCTGATAACAGAATGGAGGCGGGAAACAGGGATGAAGGGTTTTAATTGAGAAGACGAAATTACCCTTGGTTATTGAAAGAAAATAGCAATTTTGGATTTAATGGACTGAAAAATTGACAGAACGTGGACGGAAGGACCTTGAGCGCACAAAATGTCAGAGGTAAGGGCATAAATGCCAAAACATGAAACGTAGGGATGGTCGCCGAAAAACATGTCAAAGGTAAGGACGTTTGGTGCAAATAAGCCAACAATTTGGCTATAAATTAACAAGTAGAATTGGTACAGAAGCCTTCTGAATTGCTAAATTCCAATGAAAACACTTTCATATATTTTAATGTTCATATTAATTCATGAACTGATGCTCATGGATACAAATCATAAGGCAGCTTTTCCAGTGGAGGCTGCAAGGTTGCAAACTGCTTTTCAATGGAAATCGAATGAAGTTTTGTCAGGTGATCCACCCTCCAAGTTGGCCGTAATCGGTAATAGGAGAAGGTTGTTGTCCTCGCCGCCTAGTCAACCACCTCCAGTACTCCTGCGTCGACTCATGAAGCAGAAGCGGTCGCCTTTACCTGCCCCGCCTCCGCCGATCCCTCCTTTAGGAAGTCATCCTTAAATTTTGAAAACGACACCTTCATCGCCGCCGCCGCCAGCACACTCATATTACTCTTATCACTGTTTTAAGCTGATGCAACGCCCATAATAATATTGAAAATACTCAAAATAAAATGAAATAAAATAAAGACGTGCTCAAATGATGTATTTGACCCATTCGATTTATTTTCATGCGTTTTGTGCACCTAGTACATCTCAAAAAAAATGTACTATAAACTTAGATGAATGATAGTATGTAGATGTTGGAGTTTGTGTCCGTATAGTATAATTTATGATAAATAAATTTTGCTTTTTATTTATTTACTGATTTTATGTTTTATTTAATATTGAGCATGCTAGTAAAGTTAAATAATCGCTTGTGCTAGAATTGTTCGGAATCAATATATAAGTACTGTTGATACCTTGTAGTAATAGTGTTGATTATTTAACTATTAGGATTTGCGAGCCGTCCTTATCACTCAACTTGAGAGTGCAATTTCGATTGTTTGGTAAAATAAGTCAGGATTAATAGATGTATCTTAATTGGTCAAAAGTTGACCCGATTAGAAACATCTATTAGAGTTTGGGTCTTTTGGGTTCGGTTAGGTCCCTTTATTGGCTCTAATATAGGTGTAAGAATTAATTGACTTACTACAATAAAGTCGAAGGGATATTGTGCAATAATGAAATTTTAAATGAGCATTATAAATATGCCCTTTATGGGCACATTGTCTCAAGGGTTAAGGTTAGCCATATTCTTTCATTTTATCAAAGATAGAGGCACCTAAAGGTGGAGAATAAGGGAGAAAACATTGACTAGAAAATAAGGTTACTATCTTTTCCTTATGTGAGAGGATTTAGTGATCTAAAATCCATTACTCATTTGGTTTTAATCTTTAAAGGAAAAATAATTTTCTTATGTTGATTAAATCAAATAACCAACACATCTGCTGTCTTGTTGAACAAACACACGTTCCTCATCATCTCTATCACATCTTGCCTTTGCAATAAAATTCTTTAGTCCAAAAGCAGGAGTACAATGCTAGACTGACAGCAAGGTCAGGGTATGACCATGAGCTTTCCAAAAGAACGATTAACATCATCAATTTCGAGCTCAGGTACAACGGCAACATCCAGATTAGCTACTCTAGGTGGTAGAGCTTGATGCTCTGGATCATGATTGTTCATGTTGTTTCCGTTTCATAATGGATCAATTATGTTTTGTTGCTTTCTGTCATTCACTTTCTTTTGTCGCTATATTTTGTTGAATGCGTGTTCAATGTTTGGATTAGCAACAAATATATCCGAAGGAGTTGACCGTGTCATGCACTGTATAGAAGAAACCTGAAAGAGCAAAAAAGAAAAATAAGAAGAATTAAATAATAATAGAATTAATTTTACAATGCCTAACAACCGCAGCAAAGTTCACTGAAAATTACGAGTGTACAATTGGAGAACAAGAGTATAGAAGTGAATCAAGTATCGTTCTCACGAAGATTGTGTTTCTATATATAAACCTAATTATCATATAAAACACTTCAATCGGTTCAATACAGTTTTTTTAAAACTATTATTCAACTTAAGTGATTGATAATCGAAGATTTTGAAAGAAAAAAAAAATGATGATTTTAAAGGCACCAGGACTCATGAATTCACTGTAGTTATAATGTTTCACTTCGCCATCGAATTATAAAAATTTATTTCAGTTATACCGGTGATCATATTATCTAAATTATTTGATAATCATAGTCGAGACCGCACAAATTATAGAATAATATTTCTATCTCCTATATAAATTCATCATTTTTATTTATAGTGCTAAATTGGTGTTCTACCTCTCGGTTTCAACACGAAGTCACAAAAACACCATACAGAGGCCAGATTCAAAAAAAGGCATTAAATCCACGATAAAAATAATAATTAGAGTCATAACTCAAAAATTCAGTTTAAACTAGAAAAATAGCTTTCATTGTTTGTCCCAACTAAAAGAGAATTAATCACTCGTCGTGAAATTATACAAACATAAGAAATTATATGAAAAAAGTACAACACGGGAATATTGTAGAGAAAAGAAAGAAGATGTTTAAAATCCATCTTTAAATCTTGGGGCATTAACTCCAATCTTCACCTTAAAATAATCTCCTTCAACCTTCAATTGCAAAATCCCAATTTTAAACTCCTTTGAAACCCTAATTTGATGAGAATTTATGTGGTTATCTCTCCAAGATTGTGTCACTTTTTGTCTCCCTAACTTCTGGTATCTATAGGTCCAAAAATCCTACATAATCCGTGCATAGTATCAAAATAGTGTTATCTAGTACCTGTCTATGTGATATTATGTGATAGATTTAATTAAATACGAAATTATGTGATTCATATAATTGTACCTTTCATTTATGACACCGAGTGTTATCAACCGGTGTTGTAACGTTGATTATGCTAAATGGCCGACATTACTCTTAGTATTAGCAATCAAGTCCTAATCGAACATGAAAACCACCAGTGGCCAATTGGCACGGCTGTATGACTTTCCACAGCAGCTACTCAAAATTTTAGAAACCAAGAATGTGAATTAGCGCGACTATGCCACTTTGTTCCCAAAATTGTTCTTTAACATATAGAAGTTTCAAACATTCAACTATTAAAGGTAATTTTTTTTTTAGTTTTATTTCACTTTTCATTTTTAATAAAAAAAATTAAAACTCACAATTATAGATTGTAACTTATATTTAATCAGATTTATTTTCGCTATTATGGTGTTGGTTTTTTACAATATGAAAGGGAGATGATATTCCATTTTTAGAGATATAACTTGAAGGTTGATTCTCTATTCATATCATATTACATTCCTAAAGTTTTTGACATCGTAATACGGCTCGATTCTTTCTAATATGTGGTTGTGTTGATAGAAGGAGAACCATTTGTACACTATAAGAGTTATATCTTGGAGTCATGTAGTGTCGAAAGTATTTTCATGAAAGTGAGGTCATACGACTTTAGAACAACGTCCTTGACATGACTTCCAAAAACTTGTTTCCTAATGCTCTTCTTATGTTTACATCATTTAATTTACTATGTTATTGATAATTTGCAAACAAATTACTCGTTTTTCTCCAACAAAAATCTACTCATAAAAAAATTCAATCTCTTTGTTTCTTCTTCTTGCTACCTTCCGTCCTCCCACCAAGCACATGTTGTATGATTGTTCAAAATAATAACAACACGTGTGGAATAAAAGTGAAAATAGACAACCAAAACCGTTATCTATGCGACCGCATAGACCCTATCAAAGTGTAGTTGCATGGCATATTGCAAGGCCTAAAGACCCTACTTTTGAATAACTTATGCGGTCATTTGATTTTAGCACCATTTCGTATGACAATATTTGAAGGCTATAAATAGGTTGTTTGTGATCAATGAAAATATATTGAAATCACATAAAAACATATAGCCAAAGGATTACACTAAATGATTAATTGTTAAATCATTGACAAAACTTGATTAATCATGCAAACCATTTGCGGAAAATCCTATAATCACTAATTTTCAATTTGAGAGGAAGCAAATATCGTTTGAGAACAAGAACTGCCTATTCCGGTCATCTTCATCTTATATTTATTTCTAATTTTGTTTTTGCTCTTCTCCATTTTCCCCCTTGTGGAGATATATATTCCCAAAAATCTCAAACGATATTTTGCGCAATGGAGAATGAAACCACTATGACGACAATTAAATTGATGAATCAAGATCATATGTAACCATTACGTGAATTATTAGTCAAGGTATGGTATCAACTAACTAATTTTCATCAATTTGTAGTACGATATGTGATAGAATGTAATAAAGGGGAGAAAATAAATGAAAATTTAATGATTCAATTGAGATTTCACTAAAAGTTCAGTGACAACGGATGAAATTTATCCATGCTTGTTTGAATACAATTTCAATTTGAACCAAATACAAACAACCAAACCCATTTGTTCTGAAGCTATTTACGCTTCTTAGGTAACACCTTGCAGGCCAAAAATGTTGGATGGAAAATTTGACCTTTTATTCTTTGGCTTGAAATCAATCCATGATGAAATTACATAATTTTCCTAAATACAGAATATAACTACAAATATAATAACTATGTAATGGGTAAAGCTCATTGGTGTAATGGTGTCTAGACATTTTCTATGCTTAGAAAGCATATTAGCATGTTTTGAGTTGATTATAATTTATTTAAGTTATTTATAAATTAAATGAGTAGTGAATAAGTGATAGTATATGTGGTCTTGCGAAATATATTGATAAAAGTGATTTGACCGATTATAAACTGGTTATAAATTAAAGCTAAACAAAGGCTTAGTGCAATGAATTAGACCTAATTAAGTAAACAATTAACAAATTTATTACATGCTTTCTTTGATAATCACATTAAGCCCTGTTTTGTACTTATTAAAATTTAGATTTTAATTTTAGTCAAATTCAATAATTAATTTTAATCATATATTTTATAAAACTCCCAACCTTTCAACCATATATTTTCTTAATTTTTATCAAAATTCACTAAAAATTTGATTTTAATCTCCATCAAACATGTACTAAATCTTATGGCATGTCAAAAAGCGTGTTGATTGTTGTGCACAATCATCTATGTCAAAAAATTTGACGAACTTGGAAGGAAAAAAAATATAAAGTCATTTTTTATTAAAAAAATAATGTTATCTAACATCAGTAGTACTAAAACACAAGTGCATGTGAGTGACATTAAATGATATGGTCTATGAATAATAGAATTAAGTGATTCGTTTAATTACGTCACTTATTTAATATCACATTAGTGATTCCTTTAATTACGGCATTATTAACAAAATTACTATATTACTTAAAGGCGATGACATTTGGTAAGTGGGCATGACTTTTCCCATGATGTGACATATTAGCAAAAGTTAAAAGCAGCCATTTTTTTGTCCGTTTGAGCAACTATATTTCAATTTTCAAAGAACTTCAAGCCCCACAAAATAGTTGAACCGTTATCCAAATCTGGATTTGGATTAAATGAAACATTCCTCTATTCTGTTATCCTTAAATTAAAATATAAGTGATCATAACTTGCGATTTTTATAAAATGTATGAATAATAAGTGAATAATAGTTATAACTCCTATAAAATGTGCGAATAAAGTATGTTTGATCAAAAGTGATTAATTATAATCACTTTTTAAACTTGTTCTAATAAATTAGATCGAACTTGACACAAAATTGACAAAACATAACACATTTCTAATTGGTCAAATTCATTCTAGTGTACACACACACCCTTCGGTTCTTTCATCAAGTATTAGAATCCTTATGACATATTTGATATGTTGCTGAACGACAAATCATATCATATATTTCTAGACTCGTTAATGAATCTAATACATCATACCAAATGTAAGGTCAATTCTTCACCAAGACGAAGAATTCTCAGACAAACTAAGGAGTTCCTCTAAATATTCAGTACCCAAGTCCTCCAAAACCACCAAGTTTTCCAGCCGAAGTTCCTTCTCTTTCTTCTTGTTGTTAATCACTGCTTTCCTCTTCATGGAGTGTCTTTTCTTCAATGCCAACACCGGTGAGCATCCAGCCTCGAAACCGTACTTCATCTCTTTCAGTGACTCGTAAACAACCTCCGCCGGAAAGTTGAGCACCGCAGTAGACCCTCGCATGGCTAATGCCGCTTGATCATAAGCCAAAGCTGCTGCTTCTGCAGTGTCAAAAGTTCCCAACCAAACTCTCACACTATTCCTCGTAGAATCCCTAATTTCCGCGGCGTACTTTCCCCACGGCCTTCGGCGTACACCTCTGTACATAACTTCCTTCTCCGGCGAGTACTGCATTTGGTCAGACATCCGTTCCGATGAGGAGTTGACGCCCGCTTCTGCTAGTACTCCATAGAGCACCATCTCTTCGGAGTCATTTTCGTTGAAAGGAAGATGTTGGGTTTGAGAATGGTGGTTTGCGAATGGCAGAAGTTGATTGTTTGGGTTCAAAGAGTAATAGAGGAAGGAAGAATCCATGAATGAATTTTTCAAAGTTACAAATTGAATTCTTGTGTTTTACTTTGATTTTTTCTGCTACTTATAAGTGGTCTTTGGTCGTAGGAAAGTCTTATAACATATAAACTACTAGAACTTTGATCATATATAGCAGCCCAAGAGGGGAATTATTGTCAACATGTAAGTTTGATCCATCCAATGAATCTAACTACGATTGCACGTGGGTCAAATGATTTTTTGGACGTGGCGGCCAGGTCAGACAATATTTCATGGCGACGTATGCATATGATGTCATTCTGTAGGGCTCCACTTGGCACTAGGATCTACATGGAACTTTGCATGAGTGTGCGGGGCCATAAATTATTGAAAATTATATGAATTCAAACCAATGGCAAAGGAGGTGTTCTTTTCGTATTTCAGTTTTGTATTTTGTATTTTGTGTTTTGGGTATCTATTTTGAGACTGTTGAAAACTCGTTCTTTTTATCGTTTTGAAAAAATATTTCTCAACCCGTGTTTCTTGAATTTTGGCAGATTTGTGAAGAAAACAGCCAAAACGTAAAAAAAATTGTTTTTTATTTTCTTCACAAAATTTTCAGTCGTTTTCAAAAACTCGTTTTCGAAAATGGGAAAGAGAACGTATTTTCAATGTTTTGAAAAATCGAAAACAAAAAACGGTTCGAAAACAGTAAAAAGAACGCCCTCTAATGTTTTGGTTGTTTTGTGAACAATTATCACATGGACTAGTTTGATTTTCGAAAATGGGTAAATTGTAAGACTACTTGACCATATAATGGCCACAATTGAATCAATTTGGTGGTCAAAAGTTTTTTTTGTGATGATGGTGATAAGGAAAGTCCAGCACAATCCTAAATATGGTGCTATCATAATCAGAGTAATGACAAATATGTAAATTTAAATAATAAAAAAAATCAGAAATGTAAAAAATTCAACATCAACCGATTCACCACAAACAAAGTTAACCAAAATCGATTACTAGTTCAATTTTTTTTTTTTTTAAAAGAGAGTTAATCATTTAATTTTTGACCACCAATTCCATTCAAACTTTTGATCATTTTCGAATAACAGATCGACCCAATTTTCAAAATATTGGTATTGATCATATTTGGGCATATGTATCAATGCATGTGCATTCATGTTTGACAGCCTAAATGTATAAATGATTGCACTTCTCATAATGCTTTATTTTTTAAATATCGTTTCTTAACACTCCTAATCTTACCTTCATTACTTTCCTATTTGTATTAGCGATCAGGTTGTGACTTGTAACGAAGCCAATTAACCAGTGTACTAATAAATCCAAATAGATCGCCGTCCAAGTGAGGTAATCTCAGCTAAACTGGTAGCTACAATGTGAGGATTCGATTCCTACCTCTTACAAATTGGACTCTTTGTGGGCACCAATATGACAGCTCTCATACCCTAACTTATTGAGGCACATCTCACGGTTTACCTCCTCCACAATGCTCTAGGAGCAGGACGGTAGGAGACTCTCAAGGTTGGGATTCAACCTTTGGCTATTTGATATATTTAGAAGGTAGTAACGTGGTGCATGAACCAGGTAATATGATATTCAACAAAGGATTTGTTTTATCCGCATAAAAGAATTTCAAGACCTAATTGAATGTGAAAATGAATAAATATTGTATAGACAAAAAAATTGAAGATATTTTTCTTCTTTGGTTGATGAATTGTTTCTATTATTGATTGAATTTTAATTTGAGGCCAAACCCAAAAAAAATGAGTCTATAAGTTTAGCTATTGAATACTTTTGTTACAAATAATGAGTTTCCACTAGGTGCCACTCGAAAATAAAAAATAAAATAAATATTACGAACTTGGAGTTAAGATAACTTTTTTTCAAATGATTTATTCGATGAAGTGAATGGTAGAAAAAGGAAATATAGTCAATTACGAATTTAATGAAAAATGCTCCAATTTATTTTGTAAAATCGATCAACTACAACATGATTATTCAGATCGTGAGTACATACACACTATTGCTTATAAAATTTTAACACCATTTTTAATCTTATGCAGTATTATCAAGTTCAATGTATATCTAACATACTTTTTCATTAAAAAAAAAAATTACGTAATGGTTTTGAATTAAAGAGAATGGTCAACAATTTCATGAGAGTAAGTGATGTGTTCTAAGTTCCAGAAGTTTTTAATCTTCTCATAAAGTTGTGGTCAAAAGTTACAATATGGATATCTTTTAATATTAATATGTTTAAATATTATATAAGTGTGACAATTTGAACTTTATGATTGGAAGTTTGATTTATTATTTATTTTGTCTGCATGTTCCTATTGGCAAATGAAAAGTGGTCTTAAAGCAACGGGAAAGAAAATTGGTCATACAATGTTAATAAACCAAATGTGTGCACGTGTTATAATGAATTGATGGACCTATGGAAGCCCCAATTCTCAATGTTATGATGAAAAGTGCTTTGCTAAATGGTTTAGTAAAAGACCTGCAAAATCGACTCGATACGGTCAAATTCCTCGTACCAAGAAAATATTTAAGGTTAAAATTTGATGGACCTTATGGAGCCCTAATTCTCAATGTTTTATGATGAAAAGTGCTTTGCTAATGGTTTAGTAAAAGACCTGTAAAATCGACTCAATACAGTAAAATTCCTCATACCAAGAAAATATTTAATGTTAAAATTACATTGAGAGAGTTCCGTATAGTGCTTAAAAGCATGATCAAATATGAGAGTTTGACACAGATTCAAACCTTCACAGCAAATAGTGAAGTATATATTGGGATGTGCTATGGGGCCAGACTCAATGTTTGACATTGCCTTTTCCTAATATATTAACTAGAGTTGGACAAAACTCTAGAATCGAATCGAGCGATTCTTATTAAGTTAAATATTAGAACGAGTATTTGAATCGAGAACCGACGAGTTCGATTCGATTCTCGATTCTAGATCAAGAACCAAAAAATCGAATTTTTCTAATTTTTTTTTAAATTTTTTTATTTTAAATAGGTCAAGTTATTTTATTATTTTCTAAATAAATTTGCTAATCCAAAAATATAATTTTTTTTATTTCTAATTTTTAGTCCAAACCCAATTTAATCAAATTGACCTAAGTTTTATCTAAATATGTTATTCTACCATATTGTCATTTCTTCTGCAGAAATTGAATTGAAACTCGACAGCGCATCTCTTAATTATTATAAGTTCGATATGGTCCTCTTCTTGTGATTTTCACAATCAAATCGATAAAAAAAACTCATGGAACTATCACAGTGAACATGGAATCAATTCATATCTGTTGTACTAGAAGGGCTATAACTATAAGTAGGGATGGGCAAAATTCAACACAACCAACTCAAATCAAATCGATCAGTTTGGGTCAATTTTTTAAGTTCAAGTGTAAGTGGTCCGATTTTTGACAGATTTTCAAACTAAACCGTTTACACCGGTTTGAGAAAAATTCAAACCTAAACCAAATCATTTTGAATGGTTTGAAAAAAAAACTCAAATTTAAACCTAACGGTTTAGTCCGATTTTAAACCGATGATTTCGCCGTATATTTTTTTGATTTGTCGTCCGATTTTAAACCGTCGATTTCACTGTATATTTTTTTTACCTGTCTACTTTTATGCCATTAATTTAGGAGTGGACATTTTTTTCCAAAACCGGTGAAATCAGACCGGAACCATTCAAAATCAGTCGATTCGATTTTGGATCTTCTAAAAAATAATTTGATTTTGGGATAAATTATTAAGAATCAATCGGTTCCAGTTCCCAGTTCTAGTATGGAAACCAGACGGTTCTCATAAGATTTTTTTTTTTTTTGGTAAAATATATAATTCAATCTCCAATCACTTTTATAAAATATAATAGAGTTCCTTCTTTATTTTAGACCCCATCACTTTTTTTCATTTCTTTTATTCTTTTATTCTCTCTTCTTATAATTCTTTGATTAACTGATTCTCAAGCCAAATTAGAATATTGGGTAAATCTATACCTAAATAAATTTATTTACAATACATAATTTCATTTCTAAAATTCGAAATTTTTATTTTGTTTTCACTTTGATTACATAGTTGTTGATCCGATCAAAACTTTTCATCTAAATTTCTACAAATTATAATCAACATAACCAGAAGTTGCAATAATTTTTTAAAGGATGTCCAATTCAATGTAGGATTTTAATTTTGATTGAAATTTGTTTAATCATTAGAGTACTATGCAATTTATATAAGTTGATGATTGCTTGGTGATAGTAATTTATATGGAATACAATGTGGGATTGCTTGATAAATCGTTTCAGACTTTCAATTTAAGAGCCTATGGAATATATGAGTCTCATTTGAAAATAAATAAAAATTCCAACACAAAATTCTTACAAGTTACAATTTAGAAAATTTCATTTTTTTTTAATTTTTTAATTTTTATATATTTTTTTGTCGGTCCGGTTTGATTTTAAACTGCAATAAAATTTCTCAAACCTAAACCAAACCCTTTTTGACCAGTTTGGTTTGGTTCAAAATTATTTCGTTGACCGGTCCACGTGGCACCAAATCGACGATTTCCAAAATGCGGTTTCGGTTTGATTTTTCGATTTGATGATTTTTGCTTACAGCCTTAAGTTCAGTTGAGTTGGGCCTTGATTTATGAATTAAAACTCAACTCACCCCAATGAATTAAAATAATAATATCTAAAATGAAAAGAAATTAAATATACATAATAGTGAAGATAAGAAAATGGCTTATAATATATAAACTTCAATTTTCTTCACATAAATCGATTCACGTGAATATTATGTACAAATGCAATGTTATTTGACGATAAAGTAAAAATTAAAGACATGATGATGAAATGAATGAATTGTAAAAAAGTAAATGTTTATAAGTTTTAAACTTATTTATACATTATTTTTACAAAGAATTTATTATATATGTGTTTAAAAAGTGTTGGTTTTCAAATAATTTCAAACTCTAAAAAATTATCCAAATTTACAAATAAATCGGATCTAACTTTAATTATCCAAATTTAATAAACCGATCAGATTGGGTTGGGTTGAGTTTAAATCAATAATTGAGTTGTGTTAGGTTGATTTTCAATCAAACCGATCATGTTGAGTTGAGTTTGGGTTGGGAAAAAATCGACCCAACCCAACTCATACCCACCCCTAGCTATAAGTACTTCCCTGGTGTATTTGTTCTATTACGATCCTTGTACCAAAGAAAATTTCATTTTAGTCCTCGAAGATTGGACTGGTGTAGGTCTTCCTCATTTCAGTTAGGAATAGTACACCATAGATTAGGCAAGATAAAATTAGGGGGAATAGGAAGATGGATTGCTTTAATATGAAGTTTGATGCTACATTGTATTACCAAAGCAAAAAATTAAAAAAAAAAAATAGTATAAGAATTCAAAAGAAAAAGAAAATATATATATATAAAATATTTTTTTTGTATTTATAAGTAATTTTTCTTCTATATAAATTCAATCATAAAGAGATTTTTTGCCTATAAGTAATTTTTTACATATAAGTTAATTTTTTAACTATTAGTAAATTTTGGTTTATAATTAAAAAATTATGTATTTTAAAATTTATTCATTCGTTTAAATATAAATAATTTTATTCTTTTTTACTCGTAAATAAATTTATCACATTACAGTGTGTTAGCATTAGAATGTGAGCGAGGGGATTGGCGTGGGTCCATGGGTGGGGGTGGGATGGGGAGAATTAACAAAAAAATTATTTATTTTCAAACTTACTTATTTATGTACAAGTACTTATAAGTTAATTTATTTGTTGTCGTAACGTGTTTTAACAACCTATTTTATTACTTTTAAGTAAAAATATTACATTTTTAAAAGTACTCTTATCAAGTGTGTGTGTGTGTCTATATATATATATATATATATTTGTTTTATTAATTAATAGAAAAATATTTATTCTAAAACTTACGTATTTACTTATAAATTAATTTACTTTTATAAAAATAATGTGAGCTTAACATATGAGGGTATGGTGGATGTGGAGAGTTTGGCATAGGTCAATTCTCATTCACTTTCTTATTGGGATTAAGTTATTCGTAATGAAGATTATCCCGAATTAAATTAATTTGAGTATAGGTTCTTCAAACATTAAATAGGATATACGTTATTCTTATTCAGTGTGATACGGTGCACCAAATATGACCTAAAAGTGCGGTTATTTACACTACAAGAAAAAATACATTTTGCAACATGCGAAAGGCAACATTCGCCAATTGCATGTTGCTAAAAGGGGTTTATCGCAACATTCAACAAGTGTATGTTGCTATTGATTAACTAAATTGAGTTTTAACAATGTTTTTGTAATGAATGTTGCTAATACACCATTTTGCAACATTCGCGGTCCATTGTATTTAATTGGGTTTTTTTTTTGTAACATGCAATGTGCGTTACTATAAATTCAATGCGCGTTGCCGTTAAATGTTTTAGCAACGCGCACTTGAACATTGTCATTAACCCTAATGCATGTTGTCGTTAGTTATTTTAGTAATGCGCATTTGAACGTTGTCATTAACATTTTAACAACGTGCATTGCGCGTTGCCGTTAGATGTTTTAGCAATGTGCACTTAAACGTTGTCATTAACCTTTTAGCAACGTATATTACGCATTGCCGTTGGACCCGAACTAACCCACTTAATTCGACCCGACTCAAATTTAAAAAACTCTAGCCCATTTATATACTATACCAAACGCATTTTTATCCTTTAGCCTTGTTCATCGCATTCATTTCATTGGACACTTGCTTCCTTATTTACTCGTCGTCATAAGAAATCCCTCTGCAGATCCCATCGGAGAAAACCCAGTAAATAGCATCTGCAAATGCTATTTCAACTGCCTCTATCATGCCCTTTCTTTCTAAACAAGTACTACTTTCTGTTTTGCTCTTTTTTTCATTTCCTGTTTGTGGAAATGGGTTTCTGAGGGGACAGATTTTAGAGGGAGAAAGTGCTTCATAAAGAAGGGTTTTCCGGTAATTTCTACAACGTAATCTAACTCTCAAGTAACATTTTTTCGATTATTTTTTCTCTCTATTCTTCAACATTTTCAATATGAATAAATGTATATTGAACAACATTCTCGTAAATTGGATGGATCTGTGACGACAATGCTAGACATTGACTATTTCATTTACGAAATGACCAATATTAAATTTAGTCCATATAAT
The DNA here is from genome assembly GCA_019395295.1 of Osmanthus fragrans. Taxonomy (NCBI): domain Eukaryota; kingdom Viridiplantae; phylum Streptophyta; class Magnoliopsida; order Lamiales; family Oleaceae; genus Osmanthus; species Osmanthus fragrans. Next base: position 4,811,800 of record CM033346.1, read on the forward strand.
TAAAATTCGGGATATTACAGTAACACAACTAGGACTTTTGGCAAGTCATTGAAAACTTGGCAAGAAGATAAACAAGTAATCTCCGTTTCAAGAATAATTGTTGAAAATCCAACCAAATAATAAAGACGAGAAAATAATAGCAATATAATAAATAATAAATCACACAAGAACACAAAATTTACTGTAAAAAGAGGAGAATTTCAATATACCAAGAAACTAAAATTGTATTACAAGATTTGATACTCTCAATCTAAATCTAAACAATACTCTCAAGTTTCTAATGCATACAACAATGATGTTATTGTTTGCTGAACCTATGAAGAGCCTACATCATGTGGAGTATATATAGAAGCCCAATTTTAGAGTTCGGGATGAAGTGGAGCACAAAAAGGCGGTAGAAATCCAATTAGGAGTCGTTCCAACCGACTAGAGGCATTGTGGCACTACCCACTCAGTGTCCCGACGCCGACGGCCTGTTGTTCAGTTTTGCGCTACCGACACCTAGGCGCTACGACCCCAGCACCTCGTCTCCATTCCAATGTTTCCAAAACACTTTTTTATCCATTCCAATGTCTTTTCTCAATCAAACATTCAATCCATGATTAAATTTGATCCCTTATCTATCCAAACTTTCAAACCAAAATTATTTAGGCTTTCTCCATAAATCAAATTTTCAAATCACTTGGAATTTGAGTCATGACCTAACAGACTCCATCTTGACACATATTTCATAGCAAGGAATAGAGTCTCTACTCTTCAAGTCATTCTCCATCTCTTCCACCATTTCCCTTCCGAGCATACTTAGCAACTGTGAATAAAATACAAGCCATGCTTACCAACAGAACTACATTGTACACCGAACCGCTTGAATCGTCCAATTTACTACCAGCTCCAGTGAAATCACTAGACTTTCTCAAATCACCAAAATTATTTTGGCTTTCTCCATAAATCAAATTTTCAAATCACATGGAATTTGAGTCACAACCTAACAGACTCCATCTTGACACAAATTTCATATCAAGGAATAGAGTCTCCATTCTTCAAGTCATTCTCCATCTCTTCCACCATTTCCCTTCTGAGCATACTCAGCAACTGTGAATAAAATTCAAGTCATGCTTACCAACAGAACTACATTGTGCACCAAACCGCTTGAATCATCCGATTTACTACCAGCTCCAGTCAAGTCACCAGCCTTGCTCGAATCACCACGAGCAACTCAATCACAACCAACTCTAACTGAGTTACTGCTTATCAAACCATAAGCTATGGCTACTTCCACAATGACCGCCGAATCTTCCAAAACATATAATCGAGACTTTCTCCATCCATTTAACATAAGTACATAACCCTGGCTCCTTTACTAACTTTCATAACTCCATCTCTACTGGTATACATGTGCCCTTTTGAATCAAAAGTAATCAATGAGATAATATTTCTATTTAAACCAAGTATCATGATCGTCCCATCAAACATCTTGATTTTGACCTTACCAATACCAGCTATTTTACAAGGGTCATTATTTTTCATTGCCACGAAACCCCTTGTGACTGTTTCATATGAAGAAAATCAATCCCAGTTAGTACACATATCAAATGTGCAAGCCGTATTAAAAATCCAATTCTCGTCAGATTTGGAGTCACCATAAAAAATCACCAAAAGATCTCCATCACTGTAGTCTTCTTCTACAAGACTGGCATAACCGAAATTTCCTGGTTGTCTATTTTAATCTATAGTAGCAAACTAATTCCTATTTCGTCACTCCTAGCAATCATTATTCATGTGCCCCTTGTTGTTGCAATACTTACAGATATTATCATTGTTGCTATCATTGACTCTGCCCCTTCTATAACCACATGTCTTCATCTCACGAATAATAAGACCTGCTGTCTAGGCCTCAGATTCGACAACCAGATGTTTCATCTTCTCTTTAGAATAAAGCGCATCATATACCTCATCAATGGTGAAAGTATCCCGACTATAGATAACAGTATCTCTAAAAATCACATATAAAGGTGGCAACGAACATAACAATATCAACCTTAAATCATCTTCATCATTCTTGACATCCATGGTCTCCAAATTAGCGACGATTTCATTGAACACCGATAGATGTTCTTTCAAAGATCCATCTTCTGTCAAGCAATGAGCATACAAGTGTTGTTTCAAGTATAACTTACTGGTCAAGCTCTTTGTTGTACAAAGCAGCTCCAATTTCAACCAGAAAGTAGCAACACCTTTCTCCTTTCCCATGTCCTGAAAAATTTGATTAGAAAGATAAAGATGTATCTGTGATAGGACTTTTCCATCATTGCGTTACTTCTCATCCACGGTCATTATTGGGAGCATTCTATCTACCCTCAATAAAGCATCATTCAAATCCAATTAAGCAAGAGCTTCTCCATCTTGATCTACCACAAAGAAAACTACTGTTCCGATCCAAAAGCAGAATCTCATAGTTGCCATCCCTGAAACAATCGCCCTTGTTCAAACCTTGCTTTAATTACCAATTCAGACTTCTTAAGAAACTGCCAAATATACCTTGGCTCCGATACTAATTTGTTGAGAATTGAGCCTAATAAAGATGAAAAAATAAAAGCAATATGAAAAATAATGGATTACACAAAAACACAATATTTATGTGGAAGAATATGAGAATTTCAATATATCAAGAAACTAAAATTATTTTACAAGATTTGATACTCTCAATCTAAATCTAAACAATCATCTCAAGTTTTCAATGTATACAACATTGATTTTGTTGTTAGTTGATCCAATGAAGAGCCTGCGTCATGTGGAGTATATATAGGAGCCCAATCTTGGAGTTCTGGATGAAGTAGGGCAAAAAAAAAAAAAATACAGTAGAACTCCAATTAAAAGTCTTTCCCAACCGTTCAGCACCATCCAGTTGGCGCCCCTTCTCCGCCCCAATACTCAAAAACACTTCCTTATCCATTCCAAAATCTTTTTCCCAATCAAACTCTCAATCCATAATGAAATTTGATCTCTTATCTATCCGGACTTTCAAACCAAAACTATTTAAATTGGTAGAACAAATATGATGATGATCTAGTCATTAAGTAAATTGGTAGAACAACGCAATAAAAAAACTGTAAGTAGTTGCAATTTTTTTCTTTTTTTATCTCAGGATGAAATCATGAAAGTGATAATAGTTGCCAAATTAGGAGAAAGAAGCTAAATAGCTGAGAACGATATACTAAAGAGATTGAGGAAAATGCTGAAAGTGAAATGTGATGAAATTTGATTTCCAAACACTACCATTAATTTTGAAATTCAAATTTAGATTTATCAATGGCATCGTGTTGTTCAATCAACACAACCCGCATGGCTAAAAATGCAGCCATGCAGGTTGCTCAACTAGGCTCACGAGCAAAAATGCGAGTGGCTCTCAAGCCAACTCGTGTGAGCCAATGAGCGGCTTGCACAAGTACAAGCGACTGCCCTTCTTTCCTATTTCTATCATTCACTGTAAAACGATGGTAAAAAATGTAGAACATATTCTTCGTTCCTATGTCAACATGTAGCAGGGTGTAATACCCCCAAAATTTCAATGAAATTCAAAGGGTAAAATTAAGGCATTCGATACATAAAATACCCTTCAAAAGTTTACTAACATTTAACGTTTTGTATTACACTGTTATCATTAGTCCATCCACTTATAAAATCAATTGTTACACCACCGTCCTACCCTATCGCTTGTAACACTTCACCTCCACATCTTGTAACATTTATTATTATACCACCACCATAGCTCTCCCCATTGTCAAACACAACTACTATCACCATCAACGCCATTCAGGTGCACCACCATCGTACCACCATTTAATCAAATCTTCACACATCACCAAAATAAAAATCAAAAATGAGGTATTGGAACTAACCAAAACACAAAAAGAGATAAGTTCGTATCATTTTAATAAATAATTTAGTACGAAAATAAGCAAAAACTCATTTCCGGTCCACCCAAACTAACATGTCAAAAGTGGACAAGAAATGGGCCGGGTCTAAAATATCTACTGTAATTTGCAAGCTTCAAAATAGCGGTGCTTTTCTATCTATAACCGTAACCCACCATAGTTCCTCTCTCTCAAATATCTTCACTAATAACTGGATAAGGCGCTTGCTATATCCTCCCAAGTCCCAACAATGATCACCATCTCCACCGCATTCCTCCCCACGCGCCACCACTTACTATTAACGAATCCTCAAAAGTTCTCTTCTCCTCCAAAATCTCTCTCAATCTCCGCCCTTATCCTCCCCCCTTCCTCCTCCTCCCCACCACAAAAACAACAGCTATACCAACCATTCAGGCCACCCCCTTCTCCTTTACCTGCTAAATATCGCTCTCTTGACACCAATGGCCGCATGGAAATACTTATAAATCGTATGGGACTCTGGTACGAATATGCCCCTTTAATCCCCTCTCTTACTCGAGAAGGATTCACCCCTGCCACTCTTGAGGAAATTACTGGGATTCCGTCTGTTGAACAGAATCGCCTCATTGTTGCAGCCCAGGTCAGAGAGTCCCTTGTTCAATCTACGGATCCAGATACTGTGGCATATTTTGATCCCTCGGGATTCTCTGAGCTTCTGTACGAAATTCGGCTGTTGAATAACCAACAACGGGCAACTGCAGCGCGGTTTCTTATAGCAAACAAGTTTGATGGGCAACAAACTCAGGAATTGGCGAGGGCGATGAAGGATTTTCCCCGTAGGTATGGAGATAGAGGATGGGATAGTTTTAATGGGAAATTGCCGGGTGATTGTTTGGGATTTATGTACTTTAGACAAGCTCAGGAGCATAAAACGGCTTCATCCCCGGAGCTAAGCAAGGCTGCTTTGGAGAGAGCTTTGGAAGTGGTGGAGTCGGATAAGGCGAAAAAGAGAGTGGAGGAGGAGCTGGAGGGGAAGGATGGTAAAGGCAGAGGTGCTAGTGTTATGGATTCAGATGATCTGGTGAGAGTGCCAGTGGTGAGGATGGCAGTGGGGGAGGTTTCAGAGTCGAGCGTGGTGGCGATATTGCCAGTTTGCAAGGCGGAGGAGAGGGAAATTGAGGTGGAGGCAGCGCCATGGGAATGTGGAATGGAGGGGGAGTTTGGGGTATTGGAGGCGGAGAAGGGGTGGACTAGGTGGGTTGTGTTACCCGGATGGGAGCCCGTGGCAACGTTGAAGAGAGGAGGAGTGGCCGTGTTGTTTCCAAAAGCGAAGGGAGTTCTCCCATATAAGAGTAAGAGGAAGGAAGTGGAGGAAGAGATTTTGGTGGTTGCAGATAGAGGGAGGACTGAAGTTTCAGAAGATGGTGGATTCTATTTGGTTGTGAGTGGCGGCAATGGGATTGGAGAGGAAGGGTTGAAGGTGGAGAAAGGTTCCAAATTGAAGGAAAGTGGGGTGATGGAGAGCTTAGGGACGGTGGTTTTGGTGGTTAGGCCACCACGAGAACAGAATGAAGATCAATTGGCTGACGAAGACTGGGAATAAAACATGAATTTACAGTCCATCCCAATGGAGAATCGATTCATTCTTGGCTTCCCTGTGTAATAGGAGATTATGTTCCAATTACTTACACACTAGTCATACAATGTTTGATTTTGTTTGGATTTGACTAATACATTTCATGTTATTGTCTATTGAATAGCAGCATTAAGCTTGTAGTATGTTGAAAGAAAAAATAAAATAGAAAACAAAACCTGTAATTTTATCGCAAGAGAACAAATACAATGCATTGAGGACAGAAACTGTGCAAGCTGGCGGTTACATTAGTCAAGTTTTCACCGTTTCATCTGAATCCGATATTGTTTGTTTAACTAACTCAAGCACGACGTATGGGTGATTCAAGTAAATGGTTAAATAGAATGTAAGAACGATGCACACAAAAAATGCAGTCATCTACTTTAAACCACTAGTAGACCAATATCTGGGTGCAGAATTGCATGTTTCCACAAAATATATAGCATAGTAATAGAAGGCTTCATTAACCAAGCCACTGTTGACATTTACGATCTCCACTTCCTCCAACAGAATGTCGAATGCTGATCTTCTCGTTTGCATATTTTTCCTGAAGCCACTCAAACCCATTCACATCAAGCTTCCCGGATACGGATTTTCCTTGCTTTCTACGGGTTTGTTGTTCCCGAATTGAAGCCCAAAGTTTCCCGATGGCATCCCTTTGTCGGGTGGTGAATCTTGAAACATTATCAAATGCATGCTTTGCTAAGATGTCAATAGCAGTTTGGCACCTGAGAGGACAACCACATATGCATTAGCAAAAAGATACGAGATCATTTCAAACCAGCAGATGTTATACTTATGAAAGTTTTTGAGTGTAGAATAATGTTTAACCATGGGGTTTTGTATCTCTTAGCAGCAATCTCTAAACAGGAAACAAAGGCCAGCCTCTGTGACTTGAGAAATACCCTATTCTCTTCCTCTTCTTCCTTTCGACTATAAGTTACTACCTCCCTTTTCCCATGTGAATTATCATCCTTCTTACAAACATTTGGAATCAGGGCGCCAAGTCCAAATAGATCGGGCTCTTCCTCATTTATCTGTCCATCTGTACTTGCCGCCACCAACTCTTCTGTCAAAGCAATAGCTTCTTCCATATCATCATTCTCACTTGCAACAGGAAGGCAAGTTATGGCCTCTTTTATTCTCCCAGTAGCTTTTGAAAACTGAAAAATGTCCCAAGCAAATCACATGTAAGATCCTCAGCAACAGTCTAAGTATAATAAATGAGAAAATAATAATAATAATAATAATAATATTTCTACCAGTTACCATCATAATCACCAATACGAAGTTTAAACATTAAATTATAGGCAAATAATGGGCAATGTAATTAACAGGGCCACGTGTAGTATAGAATATTTGAATTCATTGGATGTTTCAGATTTTTCAACGGGGCAGCGAAAAAAGATTCATGTAGCAGGCCCCAAATTTAATGGGAATAAGTCTTAGTTTGTTGTAGCCATTAAAGATAAATCTGAAAAAGTGATGTTCAGCTGGGCATAATCGTACATACTATCAGAGATAAGGAACAATGTTTAACAGCCAAAGTCTTGAGAAAAACAGCATTGGAACTGTCATAGTTTCCAGCATCACTACAAGTGCATAATCCAGAGAAAAGGAATATCAAGATTTCAAGCAGGAGTTTTCATATGGTAGATAACAATAAAACCTACTCTGATGTTACTATATTACCTTGAATGAAGTAAATTCAATTGTTTTTGGAATAGGAACAGATAAATGGAAATATATAGGCTACTTGGTTTAGAACAATAAAATATTTAGAAAGGGTATAGTGTCAACTGTCAAATATACTGAATAATACTCAATAAGACTCGATGACCCTCTATGTGAGAGGTTCTCCTATTATATAGAACCAAGTCAAAACTAAATATGATAACTATCAATTACAATATTAACTAATAGTAACCTATAATTTAAGTATGATAAAAACAATCTATCTATATATAATGATAATATAAACATCAACTGTAATTTTCAACGATCTCCGTAATCTTATTCAATCTCATTGACATCCCCCTCAAATTGATGGTAGTAAAAACATCAATTTGTAATCATGAACTGGCGACAATAACAATCTTGTGCCTATGAAGAAGAAATTCAAATCAGAGCAACCATCTACGAAAATTAGAAACGGCGAGAAACCAAGAATGACAAATAGTGCATGTCGAAGATTAGGATAATTAGTTTCTGTTTCTAATAAATTCAAATTAAGATTTGAATAAGTTTGTTAGGGAGTTAGTCTGTTAGTTGTTCCTATTTTTTTGCATTTCCTATTTTCATGTAATCTGGTAGATTATGATAGACTTCTATCAGAACTACTTTGGATATAAATACCTCCTGTAACTTTTATTAATTTAAGAAAAGTTCTTTTCCTTCTCAAAAACTTTCATGGTATCAGAGCTTCGACTCTTTATCATTTAAGCTTTAATGACAAAAAATGCCATGACCGGGGCAAGCAAAACTTCATCTTCCCCACAAGTGACTACA